>OY804259.1:42175228-42628059 GCA_963680825.1 Meiosimyza decipiens
CGGAAAGGTAGAGCTACAGAAACGCTTACGGCAGGCTCTTGAAGCTCAAGATGTAAACTTGGAAGAGCATGAATTTTATGGCGATGTCGCAGAATCAACAGCGAAAGTGCAGGAAGCTTCTGGACCGGTGGCAAGTGGTAAAGTTTTAGATATGTCAAAGTTCGAGAAAATGTTAATGGCGATGACAGAGACTATTTTCAAGTTTTCTTCTTGGTGAACGTGATGCAGATCGTTTACGACGTGATTTGCAGTCACGTGCCATGTGTCGCTGCTTACCACAGTTATAGCATTTTCCGCTGAAGCTGCGGCGGGTGAACGATGCATTTTTCTTCTCAACCTCTACCTCCATCCGACGAGTTTTCAATGATGGGCGGCATGTCAACGCAATCGTCTCCTGAGTGAGGGCAACCGTTACTGTTTCATTAAATGTTGTCTTCGGGTTCCTCATTGTCTCGCGTTTTGTCTCTGAGTCACGTACGCCGTCAATAAATGCTTCTATTTTGAATTTTTCAGCTACGACACTTAACTCGTCACAGTAAGAAAGGTGTGCCAATCGTTCAATATCCGCAGCATACTCCTGCAAGGACTCTCAAGATTTTTAGATACGATTTTTCAACTCCAGTCTGTGAATCTGCTTCATGTGGTCACTGCCATACTTTCGCTGTAAGGCATCCATTACCGCCTTGTAATTTTTCTGCTCCGCCACTGGAACCGTCTGCAATACTTCCGCAGCTGCGCCTTTTAATGCCACAATTAGTGCTGCTGCTGCGCTATCGTTATCCCAACGATTGTGAGTAGATGTTGTTTCGAACTGGAGGTTGAAAACACTAAATGGCGTTGTTCCATAGTACATGGGTGCCTTAAGCCTCTCTGTGCTGAACTCTCTTATCATTTGAGTGGTTGGTTCGCTTATTTCCAACTGTTGAATCCTTTTATTAACGTTTTCAAAATTATTTTGAACTATTTCAAGATTATTTTGAACTTTTTCAAGATTATCTTGAACTTTTTCCTTGAATGATTCAACGTCATCTCGTAACTCAGTCACTTTTGCATCGAGGCCATTTACAATTTTGGCAACCTCCGTTCGAACAGCTTCCATATTTTGATTAATTGTGTGAATTTCTGTCGCGTTCTGACTCAACCTCTGATCAATTTGTAGCGCGTTCTCACTTAACTTCTGGTCTAATTGCAGTGCATTTTGACTTAAGCTCTGCGTCATCGTCTCTGTCATCGCCATTAACATTTTCTCGAACTTTGACATATCTAAAACTTCACCACTTGCCACCGTTCCAGAAGCTTCCTCCACTTTCGCTGTCGATTCTGTGACATCACCATAAAATTCATGCTCTTCCAAGTTTACACCTTGAGCCTCAAGAGCCTGCCGTAAGCGTTTCTGTAGCTCTACCTTTCCGCCAGATGATTGCAGATTCAGCTGCTGCAACTCTTTCTTCAGCTGATCCACTTTCAGTTCATCAAACTTAACCATTTTTTTTTTTTTTTTTTTTTATTTGATTGTTAATTCTTTTTACACAATCCCACTTCTGACACCAATTGTTACGAAATTTCCTGTCTCTTTTTAGGATAATTTCGATCTCTTACACTTTTCTGAGTTCGATCACTGGATTGTGTAGCAATTAAAAACACAAACTTTATTTAATTATAAAATGGTTTATTTAAATCAAAAGCGTTAGTTTTTAAACGGTACAATTGTTTATTTCCTTTAATTATCGATATTCAAACTCTAATATTGAACTGGCACTGTATAGACAATTATTTCACTTTAGCGCTTTTAAATCCACTGTATTACTCTATTGCTTAAGAACAACCTTTATTACTCTACTGTTTACGAACAACTGTGTCTCGACTGCTCAAATGACAACCTTTTATAGCAAATTCACTTCCTTCTTGAAAGTTCCACCACTATCCAGAATGTCATTTCCGGTACCTTCTAGATGGCGCTTATCGAGTTCAAGAATCATCTAGCATACCGCAGCGACATTCAGTTTATTTGCTACCTTCTAGATGGCGCTTATCGAGTTCAAGAATCATTTAGCATACCGCAGTGACATTCAGTTTATTTGCTACTTCCTAGATGGCGCTTATCGAGTTCATTATTTCTAGTACAGAAACCACATATTTATGACTGCCACAGGTTGTTCGAGAACAGGCATACTGCAAATTTCACTACAATATGAATGTGAGATTTTATTATTTAAAATTTTTCTTTTCATGAAAAGGGATTTTTTGATTATTTTTCGTAAAAGGCGCAAGTCTTTTTTGGTTTTTCTTGAAAGTGAGAACATATTGTCAGTAAAAGTCTGTGTAAAAAAACGTCCAATGGGGGGTTTAGAACCCCCAAAACCCCTTCTACGCACGGGCCTGAATTGACTATATCTGCACGCATACAAATATCCTTAGAGAACATATTAGTTGTCATCGTCTCGTTAAGAGAGGTGTGGATGTGACAGCTTTAAAAAAAATTAACTTTAAATTAATTGTATCACTAGCGACTTAAATAAAGTATTTAACTGAACGTTTTAGGTGGCTGATGTTCGAGTTCGTCATTTCTCTTTTTTATTGAAAGAGGAGGAAATTCAACGAAGCTTTAGAAGAGTACACGCCTTCACTATCTTTTACTCAGGCTGATTCACCATCACCACTTTCTTCGTTATCACTTTCATTGACTTCGCGCGTGCCGTCGGTGTTTTCACCCACCCGCCTAGAAATATGAAAGTTGTTCAAGCAAAAGAGTTCGCATCGCGACCCCTACCAACAATAGTTTATTGTACTCGAAATCAAAAGAATGCAGGTGAAAAACGTAAAAAATTTAAATTGTACTTTTAAAATATGTCTGGAACTAGAAAAAACTTTATTTTTAATTGGACTTCGCAAGAGCGTTTTTGTTGAAATCTGGCTCAATGATGATTTTTTTGATGCAGAATGTTTTAATCCGTATCTATTCCAAAGATGGGGATGCTGATAAAACTGGTCTCTCTCGCGGTGGTGTCACTTTGATTACTGTTAAACGAATGCTTTGTTCGTCATTATGTGTGCTGCAGAATAGTGACACTTTACTTGATCAAGTTTGTGTTGCAATAAATGATCCAAAGTGCGCTGTTTTATTTATTTTATTTATTTATTACAAAGTCCTCAGACGGATATAATTCCTTGTATGAGAGGATGCACTTAACACTTAACTTAATAAACAAAATATATAATATAATTATAAATAGGATAAATATAATATAAATTTTTCTACATTACATTATAGCAATTCAATTCATATATCACATTTAAATTTATCACCGTAGATCTCTCAAATATAAATTTAATTTAAACTTGAAAATGTTAATATTACAACAATTTTTTATTTCTTGAGGTAATTTATTGTATAGTTTTATAGCACTATGTTTCAAACTATGTAATTGTTTTGTTGTTCTGGCCTTAGGTACTTCTAGATTGTGCTTTTGTCGCGTATTATGTTGATGTATTCTGTCCCTTTGCGTGAGAATGGTTTTTGATTTCATTAGACTGTTTTTGAATTTGTATATGTATTTACATTTTCCTGCGTATATCTGCTGATTGATGTCCATTTGCTTTGTATCATTATATAATTCTCTTGTTGGAGTTGTAGAGTTCTTATTACACCGAAAAAAAAGACCATACTAAGTTTGAAGAAATTCCTTCCTGCGATTTAATGTAAAAATATTACTTAACCTAAGCAATTTTCCTCATATTGTTGAAAATATCTTTCAATTTAGTTATTGAGTCCTTTAAAATGAGTTCAGGTTTCATTAAAGCAAGTCAAAGCTCTTTCTCAAATACAGAGATTGGTCTTTTAGTAAAATTTTCCTTTGAAATAGTAAACTTTTCTTTGGAAGAAATTTTTGAGGACGAATTTTTCTTCATTTGAGTAAATATTTCCTCAATCTGATAGAATGTTACGTTCGAAGAAATTCGTACTCAGTATTAGTTAGTTTCTTCAAAAAATTTACTAAAACGTAGGAAAATTTTCCTATATAAATGACTGGCAACGCTCTCTGCATTACTCGCTGAAATTAATATGTATTCTTCTCGTTAGTATTCTGTATTTGTCCCTTTCTATCCTTTTGCTAAACCATAAAGAAATTATTGATAACTATTCACGTTGTCCCTCCCTTGCTCGCTCAGAGTTTAAGCATTGCAAAATGACATCACTGACGTGTTTTGTTTTGCAAATTCAATCGTTGTAAGCCACCAGGCGAAACCAAATCGTTTTTTTAGTAGAATTATGCAGAAATTACAAATCATGGAAGATCAACTATCTGTAATCCTCTCAAAGTTGGAAGGAGAACCATTTTTGCAGCTTTTTAAAGGTAATTTTTTATTTTAATACACTTTAATACTGCAAATAAAAATACATGTATTTTATAGATGAAGCCGTGATGCCATCGATCAGAATTTAAAAAATGTGACCTGGGGATTTTCTGCTCCCCGTATTTTTGTTCTTTTTTTTCTATGAGTACGCACAGAAGCATCGTCGGGAAACCCCGACCCTAGCCGGGAAGACCTGCGTGAGTGTTCCTTTCATTAAAAGAAAAATCTAGCCGCGCGTAACATAGAGTGTCAAAATGTAATAAGAAATATGCTCAAAATACACCGCATTCGTGTGACTAGCAGAGGCGGACTTTTACCTGATATTGTATTCCATACTTAAGTAGTTTCCAACATTAAATAAACAAATTTATGAACATTAGATCCAATCTCTTTCATTTAACCAAAATTTAAAATCACACAAAAAAGTATACCTTCCCGGGTGACATCCTGTAGTTTAGTTTTCCGTCGCACTTCAGAAAATCACTTCTTTCCTCCGTTGTTAAATTTATTTACACCCTGTACTCAGGCCGCACTACCGTCAACAGCATTAACGTCATGCCGTAAGGGCGGAAGTTTCATTAGGTGATTTTTTTTTTAATTAATACACAAAAAAATGCCAACTTTTTCGCTGCACCAACATTTTGTAATAATTAGTTAGTTTTAATTACTAACATTCATAAGCCAAAAAAAAAGTTATTCCAAACATAATAAGTTTTTGCCATGTATTGCATGGATGGAGCGGTCATAATGAAGTTGTCATAGCTGCGATAAAAAACGAAATTCGGCTCTGCCTGTACTTACTTGTGATATTTGCAATAATAAATCTTTCTATAATCTAAAATATTTCTATCTTATTTAATATGCGCATTAGGGTGATTAATATATTTTTTTTTGTAAAGGTGTTGTTGCTTAAAATGTAAAATCAGCTCTGCACCTCAATTTTATAAGGTGCTAACTTTTAAAGCAACATCATCGTTCGTTCGTTAAAATAAACAAAAACAAAAAAATTTCAATCACCCTAATGTGCTTATGTATCTAACATATGTATGTCGTTCTCTCTGCAGGAAGTTATACTTATACAACTTATTCCGTAGCTCCCCGTAGAGCGTTCCAAACAAAATCGGCACTTTTAAAGCTTTGAAAATGTTCTGCCGATAGCAAAAAATATTCTGTTCATTTTTTGCTTTAGAAGTTGTCTTTTGTAACGAGAAAAGTCTAAACGAGTCACTGTGCGGCGGCCACGTTGAGTTATAAATGAGCTCACATTGAAAATCTAACTGTGTGGTTAAACGTAGTTCAAATAGAACAGACTTAGATCTAAGTCACGTTGAAAAACTGGCACCAATAGTGTTTCAGGCAATACTCTTAGTAAGTACAGAGATTTCTGTTAGCCAGCCGATTACAACTACAACAAGAATAAGAGCCAACATCATTCGTTATCGTACAAGCGAACCCTCCCAAACGTACAAAGAATAACACCGTGTGCAAAAATGAGACCTAAATTTTGTTGTGAAAATTGTTATTAATTTTATTTAAGTTTATTTTACATCGCATCTTCTTGTTCCCAGCCGTCTTCATCAGATAAAAATCTTCTTTTTGCCGATGTGTTCATATATGGGCGAAGAACCCATTCAGTATCTGCAGCCTGAATCTCGTCTAAGGTTCCTTGCTTAATTTGATACAGTTTAAGTTGAAACCGCGGACCAATTTCAGTTAATTCCAATTTTTTATTAACATACTGAAAAGTATGATGACGAAATGAAATGAAGTCATCGTTATTTGCAAATGCTATTACTCTTTTAGAATCTGATTTAGGTACTGGATATAAATGCTGTAATATCTTCTGGGTTCTTTCGCCTAATTTAGTCCTAAAGTTATGAAAAATTAAATGAGGCTTTTGCTCACTCATGGGTCCGATATCTGGAATATCATGACGCATTACAACACCAGAAATGTTAAAAAACGCTGTTGGTCCATAAGGTAAATGACAAATAACTAGATTATCTGGAATACCGCGATGTTCATGTACAATTACGAAGTCCGTGACATCGTTAGCACGACATGCATGCATTAATTGTTTCAACTCATATTTTCCGCGGTTCATTCGTTGAGAGTTCGGAAAGATTAACCTTAGCTCTTTAACAAACATTTTTAAACGGGAAGAAGGCTCGTGTGAAGTGGTAATCATAATTTTAGGATCTTCACGTCCTGCATAGCGATATTCATCATCAACCTCTGAGACTTCTTTGTATTCTAAAAAGAAAAACAAAGAATTACTAATAGTAATATATAATAGTAAAACAAGGTTTTTTTTTTCAAATGAAATAATCTATACAGCATTAACAATAGAAGAGGCCGTGCTAATTTCAATCAAGTGAGTTCTCAATATTAAGTTAATATTATAAGACCAACCAAAAACGCTCGTTTTCTCTTCGCACAGTCAACACATTTAATATGCTTTCATTCAACCACAAGAGCTGATAACTTACAAATTCGTTCGTCGTAGTGTTTCACTTCAACGAAATCGGACACAAACTCTGTCAGCGCCGTTTACATGTTTGCGCTAGGAACCTCAAATATTGAGAAAGTTATTTTTATATATATACAAAATTTTCACAATAAGCCCCTAATGTAAGTTAACAAGTTATAGTTACACTTGTTTAATTTTACAAGTTATAAAAACACTTTGTTTACGATTTTAAAAATTTTATTTTTTTATTTTTTTTCTTTATTAAAAAAATTCTTTTAAAATTTAAAATTCAATTATTAAACTAAATAGTTTGAGTGGTACTTTACGACTAACTATCTTCGACTTTTCATAATGCAAAGAAAGCAACGAAAATGAAATGGTAGAAAGGAAAAGAAAAGTAAATGCACTGATGCTCTACTTAATAACAAACGCAGCGTCAACGGTTTGTTTGGGTTATTGCTCAAATGGTTAGCGTATGCAAATTAATTTGGGCTATTGTTCGAAAGGTTAGCGTCAGCGGTTTGTTTGAACTGTTGTTCAAGAGGTTTCGAAATTTATGAGATTTGGGTCACTAACAAAATCAGAATTTATTGGTTGTGAAATATATGTTTAGAAGAAATGACATTTATTGTTTAAATATGTTTATTTCTTCCAAGGAAATATTTCTGTTGTTAACTCCTCCACCCTTAAAAAAAGCAGTGTCCTCGCTGCGTTGTACTACTTCTTGTTCAATTTTTTTGTCCGACTCTTTTTCTAATTTTTTATCAACAAGAGCTGTTATTTTAATTGTCTTCTTTTTCTTTTGTAGCACAATTCTGACTCCGATAACTATTAAAGAAACTATTCCGAGTCCTATAATGCTAAGAACACTTGTTTGATATTTATTCTGTAGGGTTTCTAATTTTTTCATATTGATGCTATGTAATTCTTTGAGCATTTTCAGAGATAAAACTTCTTCAAAGTTAGCTGACACATTGCCAGGTTGGACTATGGCAGGTAGTGGGTTGGCTAAAGATACCTGTTCATTTTCATATGTCCGCTGGTCGACCTTGATAACAATATCATGAAATCTAACTAGGAATGTTCCTTGAATGTTGATAACTTTCTCATTCATTTCTACTGATCCATTATAGGAATTTAGCAATAATATACCTGGACTAATTTCTTCTACAGGTGGTATATGTTGCGCGTTACTTTTAGTACAAGACGCGGGTTGTCCTTTAAGTAAATTTGGTAGACACTTACTAAGTGTTATGTTGTTAAAATTTTTCTCTTTGCATATTGAAACGTCGTTGAAAGTTTTACAGTTACTTATTACTTCAAAAATAGAGTTGCTACACATAACTATATTATTGTTAGATATTTTTATAATTTCATTTTTCTTTTTTACTGCTTTTACAATTAATTTTTTGCAGTTTTCCTCATTTGTCTTAGGTAAACTTGTAATATAAATTAGTGTTAAACCATTTGATGCTATTTTTATTTCTCCATGTTCTATTGCCTCAATTAGATTAATGTAGGGCATTTTTTGTTTTTCAAAGAAATTTTTAGTTACTTCTATTTCTAAATCTGATAGTATAAATGAATTAATTATCCCTGATTTTGACCACTGAATAGCATAGTCTACATTAATAAGTTCTTCTTTAACTAGCTTTAGTTTCATTTCTAATAAATTAGATGCATCTTTTAATACCTGGTCATATGATTTAATGGCGTTAGTTACTATGTTTGTTCGATTAATTAAATCATTTAATTTTTCTTCAATTAGTCTATTAATAACGACCTGTCAATTATTATTTTCCAAAACATTATTCATTTTATCAGTGATAACTTGAAAATCTTCATGATCCGGAGTGCCGGCAACCCATTTCCATACGGTGCCTAAAGCATCTATAGCTCTCTTACTTCTTGTTGGGGTTAACCTCTTTAAGACACTCTCTGTCTGTTGAATTTCGTGGGCTAGATAGGGGTAACTATCAACTTGGTCTGTAATATCCTCCAATAGGGTCTTCTTTAATTCGGTGATAATTGGTTGGTACTGTTTTAAATTGATGATGTGAAAAATTTTGAAAGTGGCGTTCTGAATTTTGGCTGTTCCAGTTTCTATTGTAACGATCTGAGCGTTGGTGTAGTCCAAAAGTTGTACTTCTCCATAGCAAGGGAAGGTAAGAGTTCTGAAAGGGGATGTTTATGTTTTAATATGGCTTTTGTGAACTATTCTTCCAGACTTAGTTATAACTATATTTCCTTGATCCTCACTAACTTTTTCTTCCTGATAGCGTGGAGTTAGCTTATCTCCAAGCCTCTTGTTAATCTTTACAAAGATAGTGTCTCCTGTCTGAAATGTTTTAGGTTTCTGCCTATTCTTATTGTGAAATTGGAGATCTTTTTCCTGTTTCTCGGTTATGTTTCTTATGGTTTCTAATCTGTCTTGTTTCAGCTGTGTTGGGTCAGTTGTTACAGTTCTGCCAAAGAAAGTTTCTACAGGTTTCTTTTTTGTGGTTGAATGAACGGAGTAATTGTACTTAAAAATTGCTTTATTTAGCAAGTCATCGAATGAATCGTGAATTTTTTCAGCTTTAGTGCAACGGATAATCTCTGATAGGGTTGAGTGCCAACGTTCGATTTGACCGTTTACCGTGCTAGTGTAAGGTGGAGCTTTGAATATTTCAATGTTATATTGATTTTGTAGCATGTGAATTATGGGAGCGGAGCTAAGAGATTTTTCATTGTCAATTACTATTTTTTTAGGGATGCCGAAATACATTAGTATGTCACGCAGTGGATCTTTGATGTCTTGAGTAGCTCTAGATTTAACTATCTTTGCCATAGCGAATTTTGAAAACTTATCATTTGCAGTCAAAATGACTTTTTTATTAGTATGGTACAAGTCTATATGGACAATTTCACCTGGAAACATTGGAATAGGTGTTGCCTGATGTATGAGCTTATGAGGGTGCCTGTCGTATTTATTCAATTTGCATATTTTACAGTTTTATGATTTTGAGAAGTTTTGCAGCCATATGTGGGAAATAAAGCTTTTCTATTAATTGAACTTTATTCTCTTGTGCGTTTCTATGAGCGCGGTTATGTTCGTTCAGGATTTCGTGTTCCTGATCGGTTTCATTTCTTATGTCTCTTACTATTTTGCGTGTGTAAAATACTTTGAACTGAGTGAAATGTAGAGGATACAATTCCTGAATTTTCCCGAGGATGCTATCTTCTGTTTTAATGGCATTGATGACTGAGGGGTTTAGATATTTTTTTAAAATGTTTATCAAATTGTCGTTATTGTACTGGACCTCTGTTATGGTATGACGATGGTATGTTGGAAAAATGATATCAAATTCATATGAAGCTTTTTGCCCTTCCTTAATGATTAATTGGTTTTTGAAAACATTTAAGGGAGCGTCTGTAAAAGGTATCAAATTTTGTGAGGAGCTTTTGTTAATATGTTATGTAGAGGTCATAGAATTAACCTGGGTATTCTGTACGGGTCTGGATAAAGCGTCAGCCACTACATTTGAGCTTCCTGGTTTGTATTTCAGTTCATAATTGTATTCTTCGAGAATGGCTTTCCATCTTTTGAGTTTACTATTAGAGTTTTTATTGCTTAACCCGTAAGTAAGTGGTTGGTGATCTGTATAGATTTTTATGGATGCTGAACCGTAGAGATAATTTCTCAAGGATTTTAGGGCCCAAACTATAGCGAGCATTTCTTTTTCATTTGTCGCATAGTGTTCTTCGGCTTTGTTTAAAGTTCTTGAAAGAAATATTATAGGTTTTTTTTCCTGCTCTAGGACTGCTCCTAACGCGTAGTTAGATGCGTCGGTTATAAGGTGGAAATCTTTTTTGTAATCTGGATATTGTAACATGATGTTCAGTAGATGTGAGTGACTCTTCCCTAGCTTCAGTGTTTAGTGTTATTAAAGTTTTCGCAGATAGATGTTTGGACTTGCGTCCCTCCTCCCCCCTTAAAAGGGCGGTAAGTGGTTTTGCAAGTTTTGCATAATCACGTACGAACCGTCTATAAAAACCTGACATTCCTAGAAATGACCTCAAATCTTTTAACGTTTTTGGGTATGGGAAATTTTTGATTGTTTCTACTTTCTTCGGATTGGTTTTGACGCCATTTGAAGACACAATAAATCCTAGGTATTCCACTTCTTTTTTTAAGAACTCACACTTATCAATTTGAACTTTCATGTTCGCTTTTTCAAGTGTTTTGAATACTTTTTCCATGTTTTGGAAATGTGTCTCTTCATCTTCTCCGAAAATAATAATATCATCTATATAGATGTAGCAACATTTTCCTATAAGGTCTCTCAAAATGTTATCTAGGGTTCTTTGGAAAATGGCAGGCGCGTGTTTTAAACCGAACAGCAATCTAGTGAATTCATATTTGCCGTTGTTCACCGAGAACGCCGTTTTGGGAATGTCCTTTTCGTTGAGTGGAATTTGGTGAAATCCACTTTTAAGGTCTAATACCGTAAAAAACTTTTGATTTTTCATTTGTGCTAAGACTTCATTGATGTCTGGGATCGGATATCGATCCGGAATGGTCACAGAATTTAATTTTCTGTAATCTACAACTACTCGAAATTTTTTTACGTTAGAAGAGTCCATTTTCTTCGGGACTACCCAAATTGGTGAATTGTAGGGTGATTGTGATTGTCTAATGATTCCCTGATCTAACAGTTCCTTATCTGGCTTCAACCTCGTCTTTCATTGCCATAGGATATGGGTAGCATCTGGAATAGATTGGATCGTCGGTTGTTGTTTTTATATCGGCCTTTACTGTTGTTGTATAGGTGAGTTTTTTATCTGGTTCCAAGAATAAACTTGGATATTTCCTACATAATGAGTAGAGTTTTTCTGTTAGTGAAGGTGTAGGTGGCTTGTTTTGATTTCTAATTTATTCACGGCTTGTGACGGTTGTTGATGTATTTTAACTTTGATGGAATCTTTTAATATCATGAGATTTTTTGAGGTGTGAATGATAGCATCTAATTTTTTTAAACTATCGTTACCAAGTATTCCATCGAAAGACTTTAATGGTGGTAAGAGAAAGAATTTATGACATATGTTGGTTCCGAAAAGATTAATATTTGTATGATGGGTTATCGGGATTCTTCCTCCGACTGAGTCTGCATTGAAATTGTTTTCGTTGGCAATAGGATTTTTAACTAAATTTGGTTTAATATAGTTTTTATTTGATCCGGTATCTATTAAAAATTTCAAAACAATGTCTTCCTTTGTTTTACATTTAAAGTAGGGCAAGGAAGACTGCTCTTATCTAAAAAATGGATATCTGAGAAGTCTAGTTCTACATTTTCGTCCTGATCTGTTTTTTCATATTCTTGAACGTACTCATCTAAGGGTTGAATTTCCTCATTTTGTTCCGTCATGTGAGAATAATATTCTGCGAGTTCTTGTTGACTCTCGTCAGTGTTTGTGGTGGCAATTTGGTTTATTCTTTGAAGTTTAGGAGCTGGTTGATGAACTTGATTTGTTATTGGGAATGGTCTTCTAAATGTATGTCTATTGTTTTGTGGCCTATTTGCGTAATTGACTGCCCTTGTTTGAATTGACCTGTCAACATCCATAGGAACTGGTGGTTTTGGCTGGAAAGGTCTTGGTGGTGGAACTGAATATTGTGGATTCCTAATAGGTACATTGTTAGGATTATATTGTCTTGGTGGTGCAGTATATTGTTGGTTCCTATAATTTGTATATGGTTGCTGCATGAATGGAAATTGATTTTTTTGAGGGTTTTGTGGAAAATAGGCTAAGTTTGGGTAAAATGGGAGTTGCTGAACAGGGTTTTGTTGATTTCTTTTTGGGAGTGTTGGTGGTGTGTTTCTATTGGAGTTATTTGCTTGTTGTGCACGAAAATTTTGATTTTCTAATTTAAGACACAAATGAAGAGCTTCAGGAAGGTCGGCTGGTCCTCGGATACCCAAGAGCCTCGATAGATCACCTCTGAGTCCTCTAACAAAGGTGTCCAACGCTTTGTCGCGAAAAGTTTGTGTTAATAATTGCACAGCCTCTGTGCCAACATTCATACAATCAATTTTGTTAAGAATCAACGTTAAATGTGAATAAACTTCTTGGTAAAATTGTTGTATAGTGTTATTACCCTGTATAAGCGTCGACATTTGGTATTCAAGTGTCCCAATATCGCGTTTATCAGCAAAATGGGTTGTTAAACAAATTGAAATAGCCTCCCAATTGAGTGGGGTATTATAAGATTATAATGCCGTATCTGCGTTTCCTATTATTTTATTTCGGATGACATTCAGAATGCCAAAATATTTTGGAGTTCCCTTTTTGGATTCATAAAGCGTCAATATGCGCTCTACACTTTTCTTCCATGACGCAAATTCGTCAGGTTTTCCCGAGAATTCCCTAAGGCACTTCACAACATCTGGTATTTTGTCAAGATCCATCAAATTTTCCCGGTGGGCCTCATCTATACCCTGATCTATTAAAACATTTGGTTCTGGGTTTACCAGTGCAGGAACTATAGATGCACATTCAGCTATGCAGAGTTTACGCAATGCATTACTGATAGCTATTTCCATTTCTGGTGATAAAGCTACTGGTGCAGCAGGTGGAATCGGGCGCTGTTGTTCATTATTTTGCAAAATTGCTGGTCTAATTATATTATTCGGATTCATTTTTCACTACTAGGTTTAACGTTGGGTTCTATAACTTTTAAACCGAAATGTTGTGGAAAATTATGATAGACTTTGTGTTAAAAAAAAAAAATTTTGAACTTAACTAATATTATTTTGTAAAATATTATGTAAATTTAAACTAAACAACAAGCTTTAATTAAATTTTTGTAATAATTAATTTTTGAATCATAAGCTTGTTATAAAGGGTGTTTTTTTTAGAGGTTTGTTTTTCGAATAGAGATAAAACTGGCATTTTATGGTCAAATCTGGCAACTCTAATGTCATTTATGTTCAGTTTGGTTTGCCATTTCACCATGAAGAGGTTGACAAAAGAACAACGCTTGCAAATCGTGCAAATTTATTTCGAAAATAATGGTTCAGTTCGCGAAGTTTACCTCAAGCTCCGTCCATTTTATGGTCGACATAATCGTCCATCAGAGCAATTAATTCGGTTAACCATGGATCGTTTTCGCACTACGTTTACTCTATGTGATAATACGCATCCGCAGAGACGTCGAACAGTGCGCACCGAAGAAACAATTGCCGCTGTAGAGCAAAATGTTGAAGAGGACCCGAATGAATCGATTCGCCACCGTGCACAGCAATTGGAGCTTTGTCCATCAACTTCATGGAAGATTTGCGCAAAGATCTTGGCTTGCGACCTTACAAGATCCAGCTTGTGCAAGAATTAAAGCCGCGAGACCATGCAATACGTCGTGATTTTGGTGTATGGGCCGAAAATGAGATTGATCTCGATGCTGATTTTCATCGCAAAATTTTGTTCAGTGATGAGGCTCATTTTTGGTTGAATGGCTACGTCAACAAGCAAAATTGCCGCATTTGGAGTGAAGAGAATCCACATGAGACCCTTGAGACGCCATTACATCCACAAAAACTGACTGTTTGGTGTGCTCTATGGGCTGGTGGAGTCATTGGGCCATACTTCTTCCGAAATAATGCTGAAGAGTCAGTTACCGTTAATGGAGACCGGTATAGAGCCACGATAACCGACTATTTTGTTCCCGAATTGGATGGCATGAATGTGGATGAGTTGTGGTTCCAACAAGACGGCGCTACATGCCACACAGCGCACGTCACAATCGATTTATTGAAGGAAACATTCGATGAGCGCATAATTTCGCGGAATGGACCTGTCAATTGGCCACCAAGATCGTGTGATTTGACACCATTGGATTATTTTCTTTGGGGATATGTGAAGTCGCTCGACTACGCCAACAAACCAGAAACGTTAGGGGACTTGGAAGCCAACATTCGTGGAGTTATTGCCGACATACGGCCCCATATGCTCGAAAAAGTGGTTCAAAATTGGACCTGTAGAATTGGCTTTATTCGAGCCAGCCGCGGCGGCCACATGCCCGAAATCATATTTAAACATTAATGGCATAAAATTATCCTTCCAATAAAGCCAAATTGATGGACATTAAAACGATTTTCTTGTGTTTTATTTCAATTCGAAGCTCTATACCTCTAAAAAAAACACCCTTTATTATTTTAACTGTTATTCAAGCTATGAATTTCTTTTTTAATTTTTTATTTTTGTATTTGATTTTGAAATTAAACTTTTTTAAATTGTATTTTTTTTTTTTTTTTTTTTTTTTTTCGTATAAAATTAAGATTTTTCTTATTTCTAATACTTATTATGCTTACTTTTAAAAATTTTGTGGTTACTCACATAAGTAATATAGTGCACAGCAGCATCTCTTGAAATTTGTCCTTTTTGTCCAACTGCTATTGCTAATGGTGACTCGGGTTTTGCACTGCTTTCTGCTGTGTTGCTGCTTTCTTCCAACGAAGTCTGCCGCAATTATTACTTTGTTGTTTGATGCACTTCTTCAGGGCTTTGTTACAGCTGGTTCTTTTAGCACTTCTTTAGGACTTTTGGTGTTACCGCTGGTTTTTCCTTAGATCCTTCTTTTTGTTGCTGGGACGTGAATCTTTATTTTTGTTGCATAGATTCCTTTTCTATTTTTTATTTTTATATGTGGATCCTTCTTTTGTTGGGCGCCAGTTAACAAGTTAAAGTTACACTTGTTTAATTTTACAAGTTATAAAAACACTTTGTTTACGATTTTAAAAATTTTATTTTTTTATTTTTTTTCTTTATTAAATTTATTCTTTATTAAAAAAATTCTTTTAAAATTTAAAATTCAATTATTAAACTAAATAGTTTGAGTGGTACTTTACGACTAACTATCTTCGACTTTTCATAATGCAAAGGAAGCAACGAAAATGAAATGGGAGAAAGGAAAAGAAAAGTAAATGCACTGATGCTCTACTTAATAACAAACGCAGCGTCAACGGTTTGTTTGGGTTATTGCTCAAATGGTTAGCGTCGGCAATTTATTTGGGCTATTGTTCGAGAGGTTAGCGTCAGCGGTTTGTTTGAACTGTTGTTCAAGAGGTTTCGAAATTTATGAGATTTGGGTCACTAATAAAATCAGAATTTATTGGTTGTGAAATATATGTTTGGAAGAAATGACATTTATTGTTTAAATATGTTTATTTCTTCCAAGGAAATATTATTTCTGTTGTTAACTTGTGTATACACTGTGAGCATAAAAAAATACTTTTTTGATACAATGAAAACGCGCGAATTTAACCATTTATATAAATGTTTTTCTGCGGATTCAAAAAGTAAAAATTCGCAAAGTGAGGCTAAGCACAACGAGAAGTCAGTCTAGTCGTTGCGTTCGTGGGGTCAAATGCCTGTCTGCCTGAAGTTGATCGTATTGTGCAAAGTTTATTGCCATTGTAACAATATGAAAAAAAGATATGGAATTCATACAGTCAGTACGAATGCAAAATATGTGTGACAGCCAGACGACCCTCGATGTGGTTCCTTTGCCTTTAACCGAAAGTAAAGACAATAAAATAAGTGAAACAACAATAAACAAGAATATGGAAAATGCAAAAAGTTGCGCTCATATTCTTCTGCCAAAAATAAAGTAAAAAACAAAAATTCTCCTAAGACACAAAAGCAACAGAATATTCTAGCGCCAAAACCTTTACAAAAAGAACAAAACAAGCAGCCAGTAGATTAGGGATGCTCAACTTCGTTACCCAAGAGTCGACAGCGAGTTGACGTTTATAACATAAATTTTGCGCTATAAATATGTATAGAATTTCAAACGTAAACAAAACATTACCCAGTAGAAATTCGTGCATCACTGATGTAAATAAATAAATATAAGTGTTGGCATATAAAATAATTGCACGATGCTGCTCCAGAATTTAAAGTCAGTGATCAGAAGCAATTATGATAGAAGTGCCCGTGAAAAATAAGAAACCTATAAGCGATAAAAAATATATCGACATTTTCATACATAATAAAAGCCAATTTAAAGAATTTCTTCGGGAAATATATGAGCATGTCTATTACGACATAAACTTTAATGTTTTATCATTGACATTAGAAAAAAAATTAAAGCATTGTGTAATGAAGCTAACCAGAAGGTCTAAAATTAATGATGATAATCATAAATGGTTCACAAACTAACTTAAAAGTTTAAACTGAACTTTAAGTCATATGACGTATGCAGCGAAAAAAATCTCAAAGAAAATAGGGTTCCTCAAGAGATAAGAAAAAATATTACCACAATGTGTGCCATCAACGTTATATAATCCAATAATTAAACCTCATTTGGAATTTTGTTCAATAATTCTGTTCATGGGTAATAATGAACATATAAATCAATTACAAATGCTACAGAATAAAGCATGAGAACTATCCTTAAACGTAGTTTTTATACACCAATTATGTGGATGCTTTCTTGTCTAAAATTATTAAATATTAAACGAATCGCCTATAATGTTTTGATGTTCGTGCTCAAAATGAAATAAAACATGGTGCCTAATTCACGTAGGTGACTCGTAGCCATATAATTTGAGGTCAAATTCTTATTTTAGACTCCAGGAATATAGAGACTCTAGAACTCGAAACCAATTACAATATTGTCTTAAATAAAAATTTAAAAAAGTTAAGAAGATTTAAAAAAAAAAGATTATCTTGCATCTCAAAGAGGGAATTTCATAAAAAATTTTTCTTTTGTTATTAGTTTTCTAAGTAAACTTAATTTAAATAGACATTAAGATGATTATTAAGAACTGCAGCAGATTTTAATAGTAAAGTTTACTAAATAAAATATTTTTAATTTTGATTTTTTTATTTATTTATATATTATAATTATCATTATAATCATCAATAAACATAATTTTACAATATAAATATTTCGATACCAATAATTAACTAGTAAAGGTGTTTCCTTTGGCCAGGCCGAAACTCACATACCCTACACAGCATTGAAAGTACTTTTTAAATAAATTTTAAAAAAATATTGAAGAGGTTGAATAAGTCGAAAATAATGTAAATAGGTTCAAAAATGTTGAAAAGAGTAGGAAAAAACTGAAAATGTCAAAAGAATATGGGAAATGTTGAAAAAAATAGAATAGAAATGAAAAACACGAAATATGTCACGCCCACTTCTTCAATTCCGCCCACTTTTGATTAAATAAATGATATTCGTGATTGACATGCACAAACAAAATTTTAGCACAATAGCTTGTATAGTTTGCGATATTTGCCGCAATTATTCTTAAAATTTAGGGCGGTGACACACCCGCTGGTACAATCCAGTCAGATTTTGACCCAAAAATAGCCTTCCATAAACAAACCTCTTACACCAAATTTCAGTATGACTGCTCGTATATTTCGATAGTTATGCCACTTAAGGTATTTTAACTGTATGGGAGGTGCCAACGCCCACTGTTGCTATTTCAAAAGCTTTTGATTCATATGTACCTAATACCCAGTAAACCACTTACATCAAATTTCAGATTAATTGCTCCAATAGTTCACTTAAAATAGCACTGACAACAAAAGGAGGTGCCACGCCCACTGATGAAGTCTTGTCATGTTTCATTTAATTTGAAAGCTTATAGTAATCGACACCTCCACACAAAATTTTATGAAGATTACTCTCATAGCACTATCTATAGCATTAAACGTATTTTGTTCATATGGGAGGTGCCACACCCACCGGCACTATTGTACCAAGAAGACACCTTTTAGCGAGTACATCTGCCAAATTAAATTTCATAGCGATTGCATTGTTAGTTCTCTTTTTATAACGTTTATAAATATTGTAGGCTGTGCCACGCCCTTCAACGAAATTTTCCAGAATATTGACGAAACTTGTATTGATGACTACTTTCAGTGGTATCATCCCTAAAATTTTTATGAAAATCGTATGTTCCAATTTGAAGATATACGAAATCCAAATTTGTAATTGCTAAGAAGTGCCACGCCCACTTTTACAATGCCGCCCACTTTATGCGCAACTCAAGATCTATAAGATCTGTATTCGTGTACTAAATTTCATCACAATATCTCGCACGGTTTACGAGCTATGGCGTTATAAAAGTTAACATTTACGGCTGTGCCACGCCCCTTTAAGAGCCCTTGCAAACTTAAAACCTAGCCTGATCTTAATTTTGTTCTCATCTTCATCAAATCATCAAGTTTCATCAAAATCGCAGCAACTTTTTTTCAAAATGGACTAGGGTATATTTACATAGAGTATGAGCGGAAGGCGTGGCCGTTAATCGATTTCGGCCATTTTTATATGCTAGCAGCTTGCAAGAAGGTTTGACCTGTGTACCAAATTTCATTCAATTAGCTTGCTTAGTTTTCCCGTAAACGTGATTTCAACAGACAGACAGACAGACAGACGGACATAGCTACATCGACTCAGGTGGTGACGCTGATCAAGAATATATATACTTTTCCATACCTGCCACGCCCCCTTCTATGCGTTACAAACGGAATGACAAAGTGAATATACCCTCTGTGTAGGGTATATTCTAAAATTATTTAAAACTAGTATCGAATATAGTTTACGTAAAGCTTAGTTATCCATAATGGAGTCTTCCAAAAAAAAAAAACTAAATAAAATTGTTGTACAAGAATTCAAAATAAATAACAAATACAAAAAATTTTACAATTAATTAAGATGAGCAATGGAATCGATGGGGAAAAAAATAAAAATAAATAAAATAATAATTCAACTAATAAATTCATATGACAAAAGAAAAAAATACAAAAATACATAAAGGCCTTCAAAATACATTTCACCAAACTTCGACCTAATTTACTACATCAGTCAAAGAATTGACACATTCGTATGATAAACTTAAGAGCCATGATTTAACTTCTCTACAAAATATGTTATTGCTTCTAATGCATCTTAGAGAATGAGGAAGACGGTTAAACAGTCTAGGAGCTACCACTGAATAAAAGTTGAAAAAGCGTTGCAAATTATGCGAAGGAACCAAAGCTAGACTTTGATTGTTTCTTCTTAAGTTATAACTAGATGGAATATATTTAAAAAGTAGCCCGATTTTATAAAAAAAACACTTTCAATACTTTAAAACAGTATAACTGTTTCATAGCTAGGATATTTAATGTAATAGTTATTTATAACTAATAAATGAAATAATAATAATAAATAGCAAATGTACGTGCTCCGATTTTCGTAAATCACAAAATGTTTCCGGTTTCAAATCGGAAGCTGTTGGGTCGGTGAAATGAAAAGTAAATTGCCGATTTCGTATAAATAAACAACAGACTAAAATCAAAATTTTTTATGTTCTTCTGTAATGTTTTAAAATAGTTTTGGCGTACTCAAAAATAAAATTCAGATTGATTTCATTGTTTAAGTAAATATTTACTGGCCACACCTCAATTTTTAATGTTAAAAAATTTGTCAAAACAACAATAACTTCCGATTTGCTTTTGAGCGATATGTGAAATGATAAATACAATTATCGATATGTTTGACAGAGTTGCCTTTGTAAATGAAGGAAGGAAAAATTAATTCATTCATAAATAAATAGGTTTAAAGTGCAATCATGCACGTAAGCTATTAAAGTGTTAATGTGTATTTTGAAAACGAAACATATGGAAATTTCGGCAACTCTATTCGAAACAATCAGCTGTAGCGCGGGTAAAATTATTTCTGTAAAACAAAATGTAAATATAATAGTTTTTATTTTTTGTATCCACAAACTGATATAGTTTTTTCCTTGCAGGGGTAAGCACAAAAGCAGCAACCAAAAGGAGATGATCGTTGAATTTATGAAGGAGCATCCGAATTTGGCCAGGGGGTTCGTTAAAGGCGACCGAGTTACAGCTGAGGCAAAGTGGTCTCAGTTAGCCAAAAGCTTAAATGCAATTGGGCCTCCTTTAAAGGACGTTTGCGGATGGAAAAAGGTGCTTATTGAATATATGTGCTGATTGTATATTTGTCGTAACTATAATATTTGTCTAAATCGTACGTTTGTTCTGATTGGAAAATAAACATGCGCAAAAAGCTTTCAAGAAATAAGTATGAAGCGAAAGCTACAGGCGGCGGTCCATATGCTCAGCAAGTCGTCCTCCTTATTAAGGAGTCCATTGCAACCATTTGTGGGTTGTTTGAAATGGTGGACGGGGTAGGAGCTTCAACGTTCGGTGCACCTGCAAAAAACAAAAACCCGAAATCAGATAACATCGAATCGAATTAGAGCCTAATTATACCTACAATGTTGATAATGAATCGTTGTTCGTTCGTAAAAGGAAGGTGGAAGCTCCGTCTTTCTCAAAACGCCGACGCGTGGTTAAGGAGAATGCAGTGCCCTCCGATTTGCTGAGTCTGTGCGCTTCCCAGATGGAAACGTTAGAAAAACTTAATAAAAATTTGGAAAACATGAGCACAAAACAGGCAGAGCATTTCAAGCGAATGGAGGAAATAGAGCGGGAAAAGCTTGAGATAGCTAAGAAGATTGCTGAAGCGATTATAAAATGAAGTGTAATAAAATGTGCTAACCTAGTAACCTCCTACCTGATGACTCATATGAATTATGTTCAGTTTATTTTACTGTAAAAATGTTATTAACGTTATATTATTTAATTCTCTTGTTAGCTAGTTCTAGTGCTAGTCAAATATGATCTCTTTATTTAGGAAAAAAAATTTTAAAGTATGAATAAAAGAAATGCGACTGAATTAAAACAAACATTTTATTATGGGAGGGCAAGCGCAATTTCGTCTCTTAATGATACACCATCTGGATTGTCTTCGCTCTCATTTTCAGCAACTAAATTGTGAAAAGGTTCATTACATTGTACGAAATCTTCAATTGGGGTATTTCGCCTACGACAAATAATGTGCAAGGCACAATACACATTAACAAATTCGCATGCAAACTTGGGCTCATAATTTAAGCAACGTTGCAAGCAACCGGCATTTAAGTAATCCAATGGTACGCTCGATATTTCGTGCAGCACCATGTTTTGCATTAAATTTGTGCTGAAAAGTTCCCAATTCTGCACTCCTGTACGGAGTTAAAACGAATTTTTCCAAGGCGTATCCAGAATCCACAATAATAAAGTTGCAATTTATGTTTCTTGATAAAGTTTCTAGCATGGCTATTGTTCCAAACGAAGGAATCATGGTATTACCCGGGATGAGTGGCATCTATTGCTATAATTTCCATATTATAGTTACACATCTAAATTTAAAAGCCATTAATCAACGATGCGTTCCAAACAAAGCACTAGCACTTATCACCATGGCATTTAAGCTATAGAATCCTTTTCTGTTAAAAAACACAGACTCATTTCGAACCGGCTTTCAGATTTTAATGTGCGTTCCATCCACACATGCGACGACGCGAGGAAGTTGGTATTTGCCATAGAAGTAATCTTGAGATTTCTGTATAAGCTGCTGAGTCATTTGCAATGTGATAGCTTATTCACATAACACCATTTCCAGTAGAGGAATAAATCTGTGGAGTATCTTCCCAAACGTGCTCCTACCAATATTAATGTGGTGGTCCTTTGCAACGGCCAACTGGTAAGAGCCTGTGGCGAGAAAGCGCAGTACTGCACCAAGTTGAGTGGATTGCGGTATAAGGGATGGTTTCAAATGAGTTCCAACTTTCTCCAAAATCACTTTGAAAGTGTCCTTGTCCACTCGGAATGATTTTATGAATCTACAAAATACGTTGGTCATAAGAATCTGACTTTACGCCTATGATTGCAACTCACGTTTCGTCTGACATGTTAAATATATTTGCCTTCGACTTTAGATGCTTCATTCTTTTTAATTCAAGAAGTTTCTGCCTTTTTTTGCTTGAAAGGAAGCAATTGGAAAAATAAATGTAGAAGAGCTGTTATACCTTGCCAAAAACAAAGTGAAAATGAAACATATCGATAACTAAAATTAACGAATTCCGGAGCACCTAAAAATGAAATCGTACGATTTGTATTAAAACGCAAATCGCAAAACCATGTGTAAATGGGAGCACGGCTGTATAAGCTTAAAATAAGACTTTCAATATCTGGTTCAATATTATTTGATGACGCCAGACGCTGCTACTGTACTATTACTAAAACTGCGAAAGCATCGCATGGTTACACAAGAAATTTTTAAACTCAAATTCATCAGAAAAATTAAGAAGTACTTTCCAAGAACTAAACCTATTTTTCCATGAATTTGAACTTTTTTTAAAACTATGATGCATACAAGAGCAGTTTTTGAAGTAAAACTTCTTAACGGAGTGTAAGCTGAAAAATGTGTTGCGGAAATTGCAAACTGAAGTTGAGATAGAGACTAGCAACATCTAGTAACCAGTAGTCAGTGCTTTTTAAAAAGTAAAATTAAGCTAAGAACTTTCACAGGCTGATGATAGATAGAGAGAAAACAACGACTAGCACCATCTAGTAGTCAGTCATAGTGCAGTCAGTGCTTTCTAAAAAGTAAAATAAGGCTAAGAACTTTCTCAGGCAGACTTCCAATCAGCCAGTAATGCAACTGTGACTTTGCATATATGACGTTAGCTTATCTGTAATTACGCATATTTTACATCAGCTAATCTGTCAGCTGAACAAGTATATAATTAATAATGAAGTGCAAAGAATAAATTCAAATAATTACAAAAAATCTGTGCAGAAAAATTGTTGAAATTAAAAATTCATTTTAAAGTTCATATTTCGTGAATTTTCGGGTGAATAATAACAAATTATGGCAGGAAGCGACACAGACTCTGAATATGAAAGCGGTGCTCTAGGACCATCAACAAAGAAGAAATAACGTACGGAAATTGTGCATAAAAAGCGTGTGACATCATATTCAAGGCAAGATTTTAAACTTTTACTTTTTATTTTTATGTTATAATCATTCATGACTCTAATAATAATTTACTAAATTTATTAAAGCAAAATGATGAAACTATTAATTTGTAGAAAATTATAATATGCATATAAATATATATATTAAACATATATACATATATAAACATATGGGTCATTCCATCTATAATGAGCCTATCATTACCCTCATGTTTTTTAAATAGGCTGAAACTTTTTTCAGTGAATGGTCTATCATGTAGAAGATATAAAAAAATTTGATAAAATTTTTTTGACCAATGTTACTGCTTAAAAAAAAGTTTCAAATTGTGTTAAAAAAAACTCGTAAGTATAACGAAAAAATTCATTGATGAATATAAACAAACCAACACAATCCAAATTAGCTTTAAATTTTATTTTAAGGTAGTTGTGTACTAATAGATGGCAAAAAACTGCAAATCTGATTAAATTAAGGCCTGAACGGATTCTATGTGGTAAAAGATAAAAAAATTGACTTTCCAAGAAAACATCAATTTCCCAAATACTCCATCATCGATTTCAGCCTTTTTAGGTACAAAATTTTCAGAACATATAGGAGTACCATATCTGAAAATTTTATCCATGATTTTTCACCCTGCATTGTTATCAAAAATAAGTTTTGAAATTTAACCTATAATTTTGGAGATGACAACTTCGTTGAAATTTTGACCAATTTTTTTTTTAAAAAAATCTTTTATTTCCAAAAAATGTGTTAGTGTCCTATAATCTTTTTAGCATATTAAGAGAGCATACCCCCTTTTTATTTGAATCATTTATATCTTAGAGCACATCGAAAACCGGCTTCGCTAGCCACAGCTATTTTATGTAACAGTATGGGTAAGTGGGCGGCCTGCGGCCGCAGCTCAGGATTTAAGACTCCCAAAATGCAGCACCGGCTTTGCGGTGGCCTTCGGCCGCGGATCAGTCTATATTATATCGAACACCTAGTTTGCTAGCCACAGTAATGTTATGCAAGAATAGGGCAGTCACGATTTTTCATAAAAATTTTTAAATTTTACGATTATGTATTTTGTTTTTTGAATTAATAACCATTTTAAATTGAAGGGCGTAATAAAAGAAAAGAGCGCACCAGGCGAAAAATTTTATTAAAAATCGCGCGCGCGAGTTTTAATAAAACTTTTAGGTTTTACAATGATAATCGCTTTATAATAATAGTTGTTCTTGTTGTTGGATTTTTATTACTTTTGTCCACAAATACATACTTTTCATAAGAATTAATTAAATGATATTTTTCGTATTCCGGTAAAAAAGAGGGTAAATAATAAAAAATTTAGAATGAACTATATACCATTTTAAAGGGAACAAACTGAACTCTCTTAATATGTTAAAAAAATTTTAGGTCATTCAGACATTTTTAGGGGAAAAAAAGGTTTTTTTAAAAAAAAGTTGGTCCAAATTTCAGAAAAGTTGTCATATCTCCAAAATTATATGTTAAATTTCAAAACTTTACTTACCATTATTGAAGGCCATTAAATTTTATCTTTCTTATGACACCCAATTTTTGATATGTATGTAGGGGTTTCCAAGTTATAATCAGTTTTACAAAAGCTACATCCGGAACTTCCGATGGCTATATCTTCGAAACTAGATTCGAGCGGCCCGTTTTTTTTTATAATTTTTACTTATTTTTGACCCCCTTTTACTCCGAAAAAAAAAAAAATTGGAGAATGTCAGCTAAAGTAAACCTGTTCCGTTTTTTTTTTTCATTTTTATTTATTTTTGCCCCCTTTAACCCCTAAAAAAAAAAAAATTGGAGAATGTCAGCTAAAGTAAACCTGTTCCCTTATTGGAAAACGTATTATTGACAATTCTTTCTTTTAAATTCTACTTACCTACAGTGTCGTACTTTAACTTGTCATGTAGTTCAATCGCATTCTTTTGAAGACTTCCATGAAGAAAATTATTGTTTGTGATACTAGTTTCCAATCGATCTTTTTTATTTTTCACCTTACTATGTCGCATTTCAGACACTTTATTGTAGAGATACTCTCGACGAAGTCTTGCTTGACGTCGTAACATGATTTACAAATTTGTTTTGAAAATTTCACTATTTATTGACTCACTAAGTTTAAACATGCCATGCTACTTAGAGATGCTGAAAAATTATCGACTTAAGGCTCATGTACATAAAGAGAGAGCACATGCATCTCGCGCATCATTAGGGCCATACACACCATCTCACTTTCTAGTTCAAGATATTAATTTTAAAGTGAATGGAGGTCGAAAAATGAAAAACACACAATATTTCGAAAACTGTACCATTCAAAAAATTTTTATTTTCATATTAGAATTCAGCAAGAAAAACTACATAAAAAAGTTAACCTCTTATTCATGGAACATAAAAAAATCATTTTGTACACTAGTGCTATTAATCATGTACACCATCGATGTTCACTCCATGAAATTTTATTTGAAATGAAAAATTTGCCTTAGGCTTCGCAGCCAGCGTTCATACAAGGTGTACGGACAGACAAGCCAGCAAAGAAATCAAAACAATTTTAAATCCTTCCTTCCAACATGAGTGTCAAGCTGCTGGTCAAACCATTAGAGCCGTACACACCATCCTTCATGCTGCCCATCATGATTGACGAACTCGAATAACTGTAAATTTCGTTTTGCGATCACATCATACAGCATGCTGTCAAACATCATTTGCAGAAAAATTTTGATGCGTACACATCACTCGCATTACTCACTTTTCTTCTTTGCTTTTTATTTTGCGGAGGTGCTGCTTCCTGTAAAAATAAAAAACAATTGTTTTCAGCTCCCTAAGAACAAAGAAATGTCTCTTAAGATACCTAAATTGTGAAAAAATCTGGCATTAGATTTACTCATTCAATCGCTCCTAACGTTGTCATATTGTATTAGATTTTCTTCTAGTTCATCTTAATATTTCCGTAAAAGTATCAGTTCTAAAGGGTGTTTTTTTTAGAGGTTTGTTTTTCGAATAGAGATAAAACTAGCATTTTATGGTCAAATCTGGCAACACTAATGTCATTTATGTTCAGTTTGGTTTGCCATTTCATCATGAACAGGTTGACAAAAGAACAACGCTTGCAAATCGTGCAAATTTATTTCGAAAATAATGGTTCAGTTCGCGAAGTTTACCGCAAGCTCCGTCCATTTTATGGTCGACATAATCGTCCATCAGAGCAATTAATTCGGTTAACCATGGATCGTTTTCGCACTACGTTTACTCTATGTGATAATACGCATCCGCAGAGACGTCGAACAGTGCGCACCGAAGAAACAATTGCCGCTGTAGAGCAAAATGTTGAAGAGGACCCGAATGAATCGATTCGCCACCGTGCACAGCAATTGGAGCTTTGTCCATCAACTTTATGGAAGATTTTGCGCAAAGATCTTGGCTTGCGAACTTACAAGATCCAGCTTGTGCAAGAATTAAAGCCGCGAGACCATGCAATGCGTCGTGATTTTGGTGTATGGGCCGAAAATGAGATTGATCTCGATGCTGATTTTCATCGCAAATTTTGTTCAGTGATGAGGCTCATTTTTGGTTGAATGGCTACGTCAAGAAGCAAAATTGCCGCATTTGGAGTGAAAAGAATCCACATGAGACCCTTGAGACGCCATTACATCCACAAAAACTGACTGTTTGGTGTGCTCTATGGGCTGGTGGAGTCATTGGGCCATACTTCGTCCGAAATAATGCTGGAGAGTCAGTTACCTTTAATGGAGACCGGTATAGAGCCATGATAACCGACTATTTTGTTCCCGAATTGGATGGCATGAATGTGGATGAGTTGTGGTTCCAACAAGACGGCGCTACATGCCACACAGCGCACGTCACAATCGATTTATTGAAGGAAACATTCGATGTGCGCATAATTTCGCGGAATGGACCTGTCAATTGGCCACAAAGATCGTGTGATTTGACACCATTGGACTATTTTCTTTGGGGATATGTGAAGTCGCTCGTCTACGCCAACAAACCAGAAACGTTAGGGGACTTGGAAGCCAACATTCGTGGAGTTATTGCCGACATACGGCCCCATATGCTCGAAAAAGTGGTTCAAAATTGGACCTGTAGAATTGGCTTTATTCGAGCCAGCCGCGGCGGCCACATGCCCGAAATCATATTTAAACATTAATGGCATAAAATTATCCTTCCAATAAAGCCAAATTGATGGACATTAAAACGATTTTCTTGTGTTTTATTTCAATTCGAAGCTCTATACCTCTAAAAAAACACCCTTTATGTGTATGTAGTAAAATTATTTTTTTATTTTATTTCTATTTTTTCGTGGCCACAGAATCAAATGCAAAGTTTGATTTTTTTAAAATCTGGCTTGTTTTCATCAATATTTTTTTAACCACTTATTCAATAAAAGATGTAATCACACATGTTTGTGTGTCAATTTTTTATCTTTAATTTGGCATTAAAATTTATCAAATTGGACATTCCTAGCTCAAGATATGAATTTTAAAGTGAATGGAGGTCGAAAAAATGAAAAACTCACAATATATCGAAAGCTGTACCATCAAAAAATTTTTATTTTCATATTCGAATTCAGCAAGAAAAACTACATAAGAAAAGTAACCTCTTATACATGGAACATAAAAAAAAAATCATTTTGTAATCATTTGCTAATATTCATGGACACCGTCGATGTTCACTCCATGAAATCTTATTATATTTAATGAAAAATTTGCACTAGGCTTCGCAGCCAGCGTTGTACGGACGGACAAGCCAGCAGAGAAATCAAACAAAATTGAAATCCATCCATCCATCCATCTAACATGAGTGTCAAGCGGCTGGTCAAACCGTTCACATGATCAAATAGTGAAGTTTGTTAAGCATGATGGCCAGCATGAAGGATGGTGTGTACGGCCCTATTGACATGATCAAATAGTGATGTGTGTCAAGCATGATGGACATCATGAAGGATGGTGTGTACGGCTCAATTAGCAAAGGATATGTAAAAGTCAACGTTTACACGAGCAAATTCAGTCTGAGAAATTCTTGCCTATTCTCTTTTGTGAATTTCTTTCTCGTTTACACACGGAAACTAGAATTTCTTTGTGCTTCAAATGTCAAAAAAATTACTCCGTCAATCCGACACAAAAAACGTTAAGTCAAAGCGTAATCATCATAAGCGACAAAAGCAGCAAAGCGACAAAGTCATTTTAAATAGGAAAAATGGAGAAAAATAAAATAATAAAGGGAATTTTGGAATGTACTGAAGACGCATTGAATATCGACTCTGACGACAGCGATAAAGATGACATACTCATTGGTTTGTGGCATTGAAATTAAATTATTTTTCATATTAAATAAATTTTTAAAATTGTAGGTCTACTTGATGTATGTGAAAAAGCTTCATCTTTGCCCGCCCCAAGACGTAAGAAGCTGTGGATGAAGCCATGGAGAGAAGTCAGGAGTGAACGCGGCTCTTTTGCGTTTATAACCAAGGAGTTGCAACTGAAAGATATTTCCTCATATGCAAATTACTTGAGAATGAGTAAAACGCAATTTGACTTTGTTTTATCTTTAGTAAAACAGGACATTGAGTTGTGCAATACTACTATGAGAGATTCCATTTCAGCAGCTGAACAGTTGGCAATCACTCTAAGATTTCTTGGTACTGGTGAGTTTCATATGTGCATTCGAATGAGATGTTATTTTAATTATATTTTTCGCAGGTGATACGTACAAGAGCATTGACTATCAGACGCGAGTGTCTCCCAAGGGTATGTGAAAGCATTTGGCGCCGAATGAAGGATAAATACTTAAAGGTATTGGCTATTTTTTGTTTGCACATGCTAAATTCACCTACAATCGATTTCCTTCATCAAACCATGTTTAGTTTTAATTAAAACAAACGAGAATCAATCCCAAATAAAAAATTGCTTCATTTTGTTAGCTACATATACTATAGAATTCAAGCCTTAACGGGTTTTAAAATTTTTTTGCTACTATGACCACATACATATATGATTTTTAGAAAAGCTATAAGATATGAGGCATTTTTTGATATTTTTTTCTATTTTTTTTATAGTTTCCGAACAGCTCTTTAGAATGGGAAGCAATTTCGAAGGAATTCATGATGAAGTGACAGTTTCCAAATTGTCTCGGAGCTTTAGACGGAAAGCACATAAATTTTCGTCCATTACGCAGAGACGGCGCTTTTTACCACAACTATAAAAGCACAAATAGCATTGTTTTAATGGCCCTTGTCGATGCTAACTGCAAATTTATTTTTGTAGACATTGGCTGCAATGGCCGTACTAACGATGCGGGAGTGTTCCTGCAAAGTGATTTAAAAATTGTTTTGGAGGAAGAAAAAGATCTGCCTTCAAATAGTTTAGTTGGGAAAGGACGGAGCCTACCTTACGTCATAATTGCGGACGATGCGTTCCCCCTTCAAAAACATATAACGAAGCCTTACCCATACCATACCAATTGTGAGCGGAAAAAAATGTTTAACAAAAGGCTTTCGCGTGGAAGACATGTTGTTGAACATGCGTTTGGTATTCTGTCGAATAGGTTCAGAATTTTTCTAACAAAAATTCAGTTAAAGGTGGAGACTGTGGAGCTCATCACATTCGCTTGTTGTGTTCTTCACAACTTTCTTTTAGAAAATGACACAATTTATGTGAATAGCATCGAAAAAGCTCCCGAATCTGGCAGTTCCACCTCAGATAATAAAAAGTTATGGAACCCTCGAAAGGGTGAAGCAGAAAAAATTTGGCAAGATTTTATGGCTTATTTTAATGAAGAAGGAAAGTTGGATTGGCTATGAACTCTTATAATTTTAAATTTTTTATTGTATTGCTGTAATTTTGTACTACTAAATAAAAAACATAATGAAGTAAACATTTTTGTATTCATATTCAGTCTTTTTATTTTCTTTAACACTTTACAATAAAGCAAAACTTTCGGGAATTATAAAAACTTTAAGGATATAAATAATCATATGATATTTATTTTGATGATGTTACATTATTAATTACATTTGAAATGCCCGAAGAATTTGAAAGTATTGCTATATTTTGAATCACTCTATAGAATTAAATAAATTTTAGATGCTCTTTTTGAAAATAAAATTTATTTTAAATTAAATTTTTTTTTGAAAATATCACAGAGTATCATAACGTCTTAGATTCCTTTTTTGAAAATGTTTTAATTCATTTTATCTTATATTCTATTTTTTAAAATATCACATTCATTTCATTTTAAATTCTATTTTTGAAAATACTTTAAATTCATATAAAATCTTAGTTTTTCTTCTTAAATATCAAAATGTAGTTAATTTTTTCTTAAATATTTTTTTTTTATAAATATCACATTGTAATTCATTTCTTTCTTAAATGTTAACTTTTTTTTAATATCACATTGTAATTCAGTTTTTTCTTAAATCTTAACTTTTTTTAAGATATCATTGTAATTCAGTTTTTTCTTAAATGCTAACTTTCTTTTAATATCACATTGTAATTCAGTTTTTTTCTTAAATCTTAATTTTTTTTAATATATCATTGTAATTCATTTCTTTTTTTCGATATCAAATTAGTTAATTTTATCTTAAATATAAGCTTAAATTAAATATTAAAAAAAAAAAACTTAAAATGATGCAAAATCTTCCTCTTCAAATACCATATCCATGGACATTTGCAAAATATCCTTGTTGGAATTAGCTGTTGAAACGGATGCTGAAGTAGATGATGATGATTTTTGTTTGCATTTTTTCATAAGTTCGTTCATAAGGCACTGAACCTGCCATGCAGCATCAGATTGGTCCTCGGGATTTTTTTCATCCATTTGGCTAGTTACGAGAGCCCCCAACCACGCATATTTCCTCCCATTGGTCTTTCGTTTTTCAATGAGGCTCCTAAGATTACTTACATCTTTTTGGAAGCCATTGAAGTACTGCTTTCCGCTCTACGAAAAATGAATGATTATGTTGAAAATTTATATTGTAACAATGATTACCTTTGCTTTTTTCCTTTGCCCTTCTCTATTGCAGTCGCTGTTACTTCTTCTCGTTGACGACGAAGAATCCTCTATAATGGATGGACTATCATCTGTTGACTGAAAATAATAATAAAAAATTTAAAAAATTCAATCATCTTTCATTTTATATTTACTTCGCTGCATGTTCTCTCACGGCCGTCATTTAAAATGGAATCGTTGGTCTCTCGAATGGGCTAAAAATATTAAAAAAAAGTTAAAAAACTGTGAAACTAATTTTATATAAAATTACCTCTATATTTCCTTTGCCACTTCTACATATGGTATGCTGAGTTAAAAATGCCAACTGGTCGAAGCACCACAGTTTAGGCTCATATACATCGCTTGCCCCAGCTCCGCTTTTTTTGGACCTTGCGATTTGCCTCTGCTCCGACATAAACTGGATGCGCAAATTCTTCCACTTTTTCTTTATATCATCTAAACTGATTGCATCATCAATTTCCTGTAACTCTTTTCCTTTAATCCTATTCATGTAGTCCTTGCATTTTACATAATATATGCATTCGTGCTGTTGTTCTAAATAAATTAGCTTTGCAATAGATTCTTCGCTCCACTTGAAACTCATGTTAAATAATTGTTTATTAAAAATTGAAATATTTCAATTTAATATTTATTTTTTTAAAATTTTTTCTAATTGAATTGAATTGAATTCTAATTGAGTTTAAAATTTGATATTTTCCACAACGCACTGCAAGCCGCAACCTGACAAACAACAAGCGAATAAAAATGAAAGGCAATGTCAAAGTATACCAACGAACGAATAGAACAAAAGGGATTTCGCGTGTACGACAAATTCTGTACACCACCCTTTCGTTTTTCCCTTCTTGCCTACAGACAGGGAAACTTTCTTTGAAGAGTTTTCTCGTGTAAACGCTGTCACAGAAATGCAAATCTCGGCAGAATTCAAATACCAACGCAAAAAAAAGTTTGGCTGTGTTGGTACACTTAAAACACACCCCGGCGTGGTAACTATGTTTACTCTGGCTTAGCCACTGTAGGTTGGAATTTGGAATATATATTTATTTATTTTTGCAACTTCTCAAAACTTTGCTGCATTTTAAGTTAAATCTAACAAATTATTGAATAAACTAAATTAATAAACGATACTCCTGTTGCTTTTATAAGTGACAATATATCAATTTTGTTTTTACTTCTTAAAATTACAGCATATGGCAACGTATTGAGCTGTCAAGTTCGACATTTGACTTGAGCACAAGTTATTTTAATAATGTTATATTGGACATCAGCAAAGAATACAGGAAAAGGGACATAGGATTTGCTGGACAATCTTAGCGTAAATTTGATTATGCTTGTGGTATATTATGTTGTATTGTATTTTTATTAATGTTCCACGTCTTGTGGTACGAGTAGAGCAGCGGTCGGGGAACCGGGGGTAAATTACCCCAAATGGGGTAAAAATGTTTTTTCTTGGGGTAATAAGGAAACTTTTCTAGTTTGCTATTTCATAAACGGTTGGCCGATAAATTGTTCTGTATATGGCGAAGTTGGCCGACTTAATGTCAAAAATCATATGTTCTTTGATTTTGGAGGCAAACACATCGCACTTTTGAGTGCGATTTTACTATTTATTTATTTGATTCTGACAATTTATTTATTTATATCCGACGCGTCGTTTGACAGTGCGCAAATTACTGACGAGGAACATCATTTCATCACCGATTTCAACGATCAAGGTAAGCCGCAAATTGAAAATTAAGTTTTATAATTAAAGGTTATTTTTAATTATTAAATTTGAATGTGTTTTTTAACCACTGTTTCTGTCACCCTTCAGATGGCAGCAAAAAGGCAAAGAACATACTAGGAAGAATTCCTTAATTATGGTTTTACACAAATAGAAGACAAAGGTACAATGAAACCACTGTGTGTTGTATGTTTGAAAATACTGACATCAGAATCTTTCAAAAAAAGTCAATTGAAGAAACATTTGGATAATTTGCATTCACATCTGTCTTTCAAACCGCGAGAATACTTTGTTAATTTAGAAATGTCTGTTAAAAGACAAAGATTGGACAGCACCTTGTTAGGTACCTTTGATCAGCGTTCAGCATCGCAGGCTAGTTTTGAAGTAGCCTGGTTGATTGGCCGAAACAAGAAACCATATACTATTGGTGAAGATTTGGTTAAACCAGCAGCTGTGAAAATGGCAGAGATCATGTGTGGTCAGAAAGAGGCGAAGAAACGGAATTCAGTGCCCTTGTCTGCAAGAATTGTAAAAGAAGGAATTTCCATCTTAGCAGAAAATGTAAAAGAACAGGTTATTTCCTCAATAAAACAGGCTAAATATTTTGCTATTCAGCTTGATGAGCCAACAGATGTTAGTAGCAATTCATAGCTAATGGTGTATGTTCGCTACAAAGGTACACATGCAATTGAAGAAGAATTGTTGTTTTGTTCTCCTTTAGAGTTGAGATCTCGTGGAATTGATGTGTATAATAAGGTAAATGAATACTTTAATGCTCAAAGTATTAATTTAAAGTGGGAAAACTGTGTTGTTGTGTCTGTTGATGGAGCTCCTGCTATGTTGGGTCGTATTAATGGTTTTTCGGCTTTCGTGAAAAAAAATAATCCAGACATTAAAATTACTCACTGTATGATCCATCGCCAAGTACTTTTTGTGAAACATTTGGAACCTACACTCGAAGCCGTCATGCATGATGCTATCAATATTGTACATGCACTAAACACGCGGCTATTTCGTGAATTATGCCAGGACGGTGAAGCTGAATATACGGACCTACTTTATTATACAGAAGTTAGGTGTCTCTCTCGCGGAAATGTTCTCAATCGAATATGGGCTCTCAAAAGTGAACTCGAAATTTTTATGTTTAATCAAAAAAATATTCTCTACTCAGTAGAGGATGAGTACAGTCATAGGATTATAAAACCACATTCCGCAATTAAATGCTTTATAGAATTAGCATATTATTCACGTCGATTTATTCGATATTACCAAACTCTCTTAGTGGCAAGGTAACAAAGGAATTTACGGAACAGGTTTACTTCAGCTGACATTCTCCAATTTTTTTTTTTTAGGTGTAAAAAGGGGTTCAAAATAAATAAAAAAATTATGAAATAAAAAAGTGCCGCTCGGATCTAGTTTCGGAGATATAGCCATCGGAAGTTCCGGATATAGCTTTTGTAAAACTGATCATAACTTGGAAACCCCTGCATGCATATCATAAGAAAGTGTCAAAAGAAAGATAATTTAATGGCCTTCAATAATGCCCAGTAAAGTTTTGAAATTTAACCTATAATTTTGGAGAAATGACAACTTTTCTGAAATTTGGACCAACTTTTTTTTTTAAAAAAATCTTTTATTTCCAAAAAATGTGTTAGTGTCCTATAATCTTTTTAGCATATTAAGAGAGCATACCCCCTTTTTATTTGAATCATTTATATCTTAGAGCATATCGAAAACCGGCTTCGCTAGCCACAGCTATTTTATGTAACAGTATGGGTAAGTGGGCGGCCTGCGGCCCACTGAAATTTTACTGTGGCTAGCAAAATAGGTGTTGGAAATATTGCAGACTGATCCGCGGCCGAAGGCCGCCGCGAAGCCGGTTTTGGATTTTCGGAGTTTTAAAGCCTGAGCTGCGGCCGCCCACTTACCCCTGCTGTTAAATAAAATAACTGTGGCTAGCAAAGCCGGTTTTTGATATGCTCTAAGATATAAATGATTGAAATATGCTAAAAAGATTATAAGAAAAGTTTTTTAAAAAAAAAATTGGTCAAAATTTCAAAAAAGTCGTCATATATCCAAAATTATAGGTTAAATTTCAAAACTTTACTCACCATTGTTGCTGTTGTTGTTTTTGTGGTTGGATTTTTATTGCTTTTATCCATAAATACCTACTTTTCATGAGAATTCATTGAATACATTTTTTTGTTTTCCGGTAAAAAATTTACAACGAACTATATACCATTTTAAAGGGAACCAACCAGGCTCTTTTAATATGCTAAAAAACTCATGGGTCATTAAGACATTTTTAGGGGAAAAAAAGATTTTTTTTAAAAAGAAGTTGGTCCAAATTTCAGAAAAGTCGTCATATATCCAAAACTATAGGTTTAATTTCAAAACTTTACTGACCATTATTAAAGGCCATTAAATTATCTTTCTTATGACACCAAAATTTTTGATATCCATGCAGGGGCTCCCAACTTATGATCATTTTTACAAAAGCTATATCCGGAACTTCCGATGGCTATATCTTCGAAACATGATCCGAGCGGCCCGTTTTTTTCATAATTTTTATTTATTTTTGACCCCCTTTTACCCCTAAGAAAAGAAAATAAATTGGAGAATGTCAGCTAAAGTAAACTTAAGCCACATCTCCAAAAAAGATATATAAAATCGGAGAGTTGTCCCTAAACTAAACCTGTTCCTAAAAAAGTGTCGCTCGGATCTAGTTTCCGAGATATAGCCATCGGAAGTTCCGGATGTAGCTTTTGTAAAACTGATTATAACTTGGAAACCCCTACATACATATCAAAAATTGGGTGTCATAAGAAAGATAAAATTTAATGGCCTTCAATAATGGTAAGTAAAGTTTTGAAATATAACATATAATTTTGGAGATATGACAACTTTTCTGAAATTTGGACCAACTTTTTTTTAAAAAAACCTTTTTTTCCGCTAAAAATGTCTGAATGACCTATAATTTTTTTAACATATTAAGAGAGCTCAGTTTGTTCCCTTTAAAATGGTACATAGGTCATTCTAAATTTATTATTATTTACCGATGCCAACGGAGTGTTACTTAAAAGACTAAGCACTATGAAACTATGATGTCTACCGCTATGAATACATTTCAAATGAGCCAACGCAAGTACTACAAAATCTACTTGAAACCATATTAGATGAATTAGTTATAAGAGGTTTAGTCAAACTATCACAGGTTCGTGTAATGAAATGGCTACGAAGTGAGCATTACAAATGAGTTTCTTTTAGGTTGTCGGAGAACAAGAGAGCGTTATGGAAAGTCGTAGAGTTTCACAAAAAATCGCTACAAATCTGGGTGAAATTGATGATTGCGATGACAGTGAAAACTTTGCCCGAAATATTCTTTGCATCCGAAACAGTTAAAGAACAAACCGCAATTCGTAAAGTTCTTGCACCATACAGCCTTACATATTTGACAGTTGCACAATCATTGCAAATTTTATTTGAAAACTCTACGTTAGAAGTGAATTGATAAAATTCCTTACAGCTGATATTACGAAAAAAGTGAAAAACATTATTTGTCCTTAAGATAAGAGCTTGTTATATAGCTTATAGAAAAATTTACTTATAACTGACTTCCGTTACAGCTGAAAGCATATCTACGAATTCAATACAGAACTATTTAAAACTGCACGAAAAATGATCTATGATTCAAATTTGCAACCAACATGGATTGCGGCTCATATTTTTAGGATCTTTGTACGAATTATCGACAGCGGGCATTAATTCAATTGTAACGCGAATAAACGCAATACGTTCAATTTACAAAGTAAACACAGCTACCCAATATATCAACATGTCTGTCTAGTTGAAATTTCGATTGTACTTTTGCGGATTAATTTTTTTATTTTAAGGCTTTCTATTTCGCTTTTCTCGGAATACACCTTCAGACGTATGAAGCAAAAGAGAATTCAGGCAACGATATATGAATTGAAAATATTTTTGAACTATAAATGTCATTTATAAAAAAGTCATAGTAAACATTTCTTATTATAAAAATCGCAATTTTTTATTCGTTGTCTTAACTGCCAAATAAATGTACATGAGATTTTTCGCCTAATTATTACTAGAAAAAGAGTAAAATGATTTCTAATTTTTTTTAATGTTCATCAAACTGAAAACGTTAAAAATACACAGAATGATTGCATAGTGAATTACATGTAAATAATTTTTTGTCAAAATACATTGTACATTACTCATTAGTTTCTGTCCTATAATTAGTTCGCTTGGCTACTGGTGCTTGGTAATCTTCAAGACACTTGTCTTGGGTCGGCTTCGAAATCGTTTTACAATCATGGAAGACTACACTTTCAGTTGTCTTTGATGAAATTATCATGTTTTCAGAAACATTTTCATTCATATTTTGTCTCGTTTCACTGAACTGTGCATCAGACAGTTGTAAATCGGATTCCTGTACACCAGACTGCTGTATATCATCTGCAGCAATAGGAATCTGATTTATCTAAAAAATTAAGAAAATAAATATTTAAGCTACTAAAAACTATAAATATATTGATAAATAGCTTACCTCTCCATTATATTTTTCATTTCATTTGGAAATGTCATTTTTGACTAAACATCAAAATCAGATTTCACCTAACTCATGGTTGGAAAAATCCCTTCAGTTCCACCCGCCGTATCAACAAACACAGCTTTCAAAATTTCCTCCATTAATCCACACCAACTCCGCACCACCAAACATTCAAACTTGCTGTAATTTCAACTTGGTGAAATCTAGCACCAAAAATTGTATTTGTCGGATAAAGTAAAAAAAATGCATTCCAGATAAGCAACATTTATACTTTGAACGAAAATTATTAACATTTTTGATTTTGTAAAATTACAACATACTTTTACACAAAAGTTTTAGATTATTCCACTTCTATACATATTCATCTCTAATGAAAATATATAAGCTTCTTTTGTAATTTTTTACTGATTGCAATTAAATATTTCCTTTCTTTTTGTTTAGTTTTAAATTTGAATATATTTATTTCATTGACATATCATACTTGGTGTATAGTGTGCATATGGTAGGACATCCGTGACACAAAACTCTGATAAAAGAGTTAAAAGAACTTCGGTAAGTCTGAAATTGAAAGCTACTGCTTTTAAACGTATACAGAATATTATTTTAGCATCATTACTTAAAATGACAAAATTATATTCCAATGAACGTAAAATCAAACTTTTATTGGCAAACAGCTCAAATCTTGTTACAAGATTTTGTCATGCTTATTAAGTATTTTATTCAGAATGTCAAACACTAGCTTTGTACGAAAAAAAGAGATCATTTTATAAGAAACCAATTTAACTAAAAGGTAGTTAAAAATCAGTGACAAAGAAAAGATCATATAAATGAGATGGAAAAAAGTATTCTTAATTATAAGTTCAAGCATTAAGTGCTTCTATAAAAATATAACAATTTCATTGCTCAGACATTTTTTCACGATTTTTCTCTTTAACTTTTGGAAACTATATCATATCTATATACAGTATGGACATGGTTATATATATCGCCGTGACTGCACAGGTAGTGATAGATAGAAGCTATTAATATTGAACATATGTTTGCATTATTTCAATCCATTTAATGACTTAGTGGTCCATTACGAATTAATATATTTTTAATCCCCCAAGTTTTTCCACAATCGCCCAATAGTGCCCAAAGTCGGGAATAAATTTCAAAAAAATTTACTCCCCAGCATACGGCACATTGTTTTTAGCGAGTTTTGACAATTAATACGTGAGAGTGAAAAATTTTGGCGCAAAAAACTTTCGCTTCTTTCCGTATTCTTTGATCATTAGCTTCGACAGTGCAATTGATTATTGGTTTATATGGAGAGTTATTTAAGTTAATAGTTGGTGTTTCCTCCTGACTACTACGATCAAATTGAAAATAAAAGAACGCACGACTTATATCAGCGGTAGCTATCTTTATTCTGAAAAGCTTAAACTTAATTTAAAATGACAAAATTATATTCCTCTGTTTATTTCATTTTCGTTATGTGCTGAGGAAATATGATATTTATGCTCTCTCAGCTGGATAGCGCGATAAACGAATGGTATGCGATATCGTAACAATGGAAAAAATAAAATTAAATAAAGCAAATGCGATCGTAACAATAATGCGATATCATGACAGTGGAAAAAGAAAGCATAAAATTAAATAAAAGTAAATGCGATCGTAATCATAATAATAATAATTGGTATCGTTTAGGTATCGTTTACTATCCCCCTCTTAGATCGAGACGTCCCCGTTTTGGATGGCATTTTGCAAGCCTTTGATGGTTGCCAGCTGCATTTCTTGGGCTGATAATTTATGGAGGCTAGGAGCTATTCGCTTCTATTATTGACCGTCACTTTAGTTGACGAATTGCACTGTCCTTTCACGAGGATTACTGCGATGATGATCAAGGCCATTGATGTTACCGTTCTCGACATTCTGCTTTCCAAAGATATGTATCGTAGTATTTTTGCGTTCTTTAGGTACAGGCTATGAAGGTAGTCAACTGTCAATATTTCGGTGTGTTTTGTTAGATTTATTGATAGCATCTTGGGCGGTATGGGATCGTTGGTGACCTTGTCTGTTTCTTTATACGAAGTCCCATTGATAGTGAGCTTTCCTTTGAATTTTATCAGGTAGGTACCTTTTTTCAGATTGATTTTTTCTTCTTCGTCCTCCACAACTGTTGCTGGGGCGTCGTTTATAATAGTTATGCCGCTTGCGAGGGCTAAAATTTGGTTGTCCCTCTTGAGAAATTCCGTGGAGCAAACAGCGGTGTTGTTATTCATAATAACTATTACGCACGGTGGATGTGGACTGGTCGCAGATAGTCATGGTACTAGTCTTTTGGCAATTTTTGACTGGCTTATAATCTACGTCCCATTCGGCTATTTCGTTGGTTTCTAAACTAATGATCCTATCTGAATTTATTACCGGATATAATGATATGTAATTACAAATTGATATGATTCTAGATATCTTTATAAAATATTTTACAGTTTCATAAGAGCTATATATTTGAACTCGATGAGAACAAGAGCAGACCAGAAATAGATGTGAAAAAGTTAAGTTGAGATATTTCCTTTAATTCTGGTGAACTCAAGATAAGTGGACTTACCACGTTCACTTTTGCTGGTGGTACCCCATTAACAATATTCGCTAGGTCTGATATTATGATTCTGCTTCTTATGATTGCTAACTCTACTAGCGTTTTGCTAAATGAAGATTCTTTAACCGCTTGATTATTTCTTTCCAGCATTTAGTTGAATCTTTTTGTCATTTCGTTTATTTGAGTTTGCAATTTCTCATTAATGTTGACCTGAGTGTTGAAGTTTTCTATAAGAGCTTCTTCTTGGTTTTCTAATCGGACGAGATCATCATGGTCCGGTGTACCTGCTATTAGCTTCCAAAAAGATCCTATGAAAATCAGAGACCTCCTATTGCGGTAGTGGGCAGATCGGAAAATGTTCAAAAGCTTTTCTTTTTCATTTGTTTCATGTTCCAGGACAATGAATGGATTCCCTTCTATTCTCAAGGATCGCATTATTTGTTCGTTTTCCGATATAATGTCATCATATTGAGTCAGGTTAGCTGTGTGGGTAAGGTATAGATCGCCCCATTTTAATGCAACGGTACCGTTATAAATTGGGATCACCGGGGATGACGTATAGTCGATCACCTTGGCCTGCATCGGTCCCCTGAAATTATATTTTTTTAATATTGTCTTTATGCATTGCTCTTACGTCTGATATTCTGACGGCTAATCCTAAATCCTCTACTATCTTGATTTCCTTATAAATATTCTTGATTTTGCTTCCTAGTCTCTTATTTATTTTTAATAGGGCCTTTTCTCCTGGTTGAAATATTTATAGTTCTCTTTTTTTATTGTGATAATGATTGCTCTTATCTTGGGATATTTCTAGTTTCTTGAAGCCATCAGTAGGTCTGTAACCTGTTGTCGAGTGTATTGTGGTATTACATTTGTATGTACTGCTAAGGATTAATTCGGACAGTTTCATTGTTGCGTTTTCTGACTTGATGCATCGGGCGATTTCTATAAGGGTCGAATGAAATCGTTCGCGTGCCCGTTACTTTGACTATGTAGGGGTGGTACCGTATGATGATTTTTATTAAAATTCGTTAACATTTTGCCGTGATAGTGCGGTGGCCACAATGTTTTGTTTCCCTGGCTTATAGTTAAAGGTAGGTGCGAACTAATGTATTAGGGACATTCACCTTTTTATCTCACTAATGGGATTTTTATCCGATATGGAAAACGTCAGTGGTTGGTGGTCAGTAAAAATGCGTATGTCCGATGCTCCGTATAAATAATTGCGAAGGGTTTGTAGTGCCCATACTAAAGCCAATAATTTGCATTCATTCGTGCCGTATGACTGTTCTGTACTTGACAAGGTTAGACAGATAAATGTGACAAGTTTCTTGTCTTGTGAAAGCACGGCGCCAATGGCTATGTTTGACGCGTCTGTCGTTAACTCAAATGGCTTACTAAAATTTGGGTGTTGAAGTAGGACTTCATTCGAAGCCAGAACCCGTTTAACTTTATCGAATGCTTCTAGGGTTTCTTTATCTAAATTAATATTTATATTTTTGGAATGTTTGGCTCTTATATTTCCGTTTCACCCCTAGGATATTTGATGAGTGGTTTCGTAATGCGTGCATAATCTTGGATGAACCTCCGGTAATAACCAGATAATCCCAAGAAGGCTCATAGGGCTCGAAACGTGGACGGGGTTTTATATTGAATAATATCATCTACTTTATTTCTACATTCCCTGTCTGCCTACGACAAAACACTGGAATTCTTCCTTCATGAAAAATTTTGACTTTTTTTTGAATACCCTCATATTTGATTCTTTTAACTTCTGTAAAATGTCGTTTAGATCTTTAAGATGATCTTTCGCGTTTGGTGAAAATACTATCACGTCATCCATGTAGACATGACAAGATTTTCCAATATGCTCCCATAAAATGTCGTCGATAACGTGTTGGAATACGCTTGGAGCATTTCTTAGACCGAAGGGATGTCGGCAAAATTCACAATTCCCATTATTAACTGAGAATGCGGTTTTCTGAATCTTTTCGATGCAGAAGAATTTGATGAAAACCGCTTTTCAAATCTAGAGTGGAAAAAATTTTAATTTCCCTAGGTTTGAAAAATAATCAAAGTTAACTTATTCAACTATTGAAAATCAATTGCGTAGTTCTTAATTTCCCTTTTCATCGGTCTTCTTTGTTACGACCCATATTGGGCTGTTGTATGGACTTCGGGACGGTTGGAATATTCCATCCCTGATAAGTGATTGGATCTCGTTATTAACGAATTCTGAGTAAGTTAATGGGTAGGGATAGGATTCAGCGTGGTTCGAAATGTAGTTTGCACATTCGTATTGTATGGTAACGCTGCGTTGGGTTCCGCAAAAGCATTTCTATTTTTTTCGACTAACATCTCAAATTTGGGAAGAATATCTTTTGGGACTGAAGCATGGTCAATAGTTAAATGTGAGACCTCTTGGCATTTCATGAACTTCAGAGTTTTTACTCCAGATTCGTATTGTAGTTCGCCCTTTGATGTGTCAATCTTAGCGTGAATAATTTTTAAGAAATCATATCCTATTATTGCGTCGAATGATGAGAGTCCGGGTAAAATGAAAAATTCGGAAATGTTCCCCATCATCTTGATCCTACATTTATTTTTTACTTGAGAGATTCCTGATACCGTTTTAATATTGAATGATGCAAGCCTATGGAATATTCCCGTAATTGCATAGATCTTATTTCTTAAATAAATGGAGTTAATTTACATAACGCTATTGAGTGACATTAATTAAAATACTTGTAACAATAAATATGCAAATCTATGATCATTTCACAAATTTTAAGAAAAAAATTAGAATAAAATACCTTAATTTGTACTATTTGTGTAGATTGTTGGGAAGAATATGGAAAATGCAGAGCGAGGCAACACTGAATTGTCAATGAAAGTGTTGTGTATTGTGTTATTGCTTGTGTACATTTAATTGCATTTTTGCGACTGCAATTCAAGTCCATTCATTTGTTTTTCGAATATTATAAAATGCGACTTTGGGCCCAATTCGGACGAGCGTTTTTCCAATGGTTGTTTCAATAAAACACAACGTTATATGCTATACGAAAATTTTCTGACTTTTTCTGATGCCGGGATTTTTGGGATCTAATTATGTATTCCCGGGATCTCGGGATCATCCCGAAAATAAGACATCTTTAATTAAATTGAGTATTCTAATATAGTATTCTTAAATGAAAATATCGTAATAAAAAAGTAGTATTTGGTGGTGGGGTTGCAATTTAACATATGTTAAGCCTTATCTGAATGCTAGATTTGTTAATGAGGGTGATAGTGGTTGTGAGTTTTTGAATATTGAGATATTTGATAACTGTGCCAAGGTTCTAGTTTCTTGTGTCTATAATCCCCATAGAAGCCACAGCTAAGACCCCTTTTTTTCTGACCTTAGTGATAGATTAATTAATCATGATCTCTTTATTGTTTCTGGAGATTTCAATGTGAATTTACTGGTGAATGACTGCATAGCTGCAAGCTTTGTTAATCACTTTACTTCGTGTGGATTAAAATGAACCAATATCATTTTTCCTACTCAATTTGCTAATGATTGTGATCTAAGTCTTCCTTATGTTTTGTTTTTTATCAGATATCTCTCTTCTGATGAAGTATGATCAAATTTCGTTTTATCTGATCATGATATAATTTTTTGCTGCTTAAGTATAAGCCAAAATATTCCTCTTATCGTGACTATAAATCCATTAATTTGAGTGCGCTGAGTGCAGAGTTATCGCAAATGTGTTGGAACGACTGCTGGTGTCACAAATCAGTTGATGAAAAACTACACCTTTTTACGAGCAAAGTTAATCACCACGTACGCGTTCGTACTATTAGTGTCACAAATCCTAATTGCCCTTGGTTCACCAATTGTGTATTGAATGCAATTAGAAGAAGGAACAAGCTGCAGTCTAAATAGAAAATGAACCGCATAAATACTAACTGGGAGCAATTTCGTAGGGCACGTAACGCAGCAACGTCTATACTTCAAGCGGAGAAACGTAATCTTCCGTCTAAGAAATTGTGGCAAAATATTTGCAAATACAGGATGTTTACAAAAAAATTCTTACGAATGTAGCTTGGACCCTAGTAAGCTTAATGACTTTTACCTAGATAGTTATATTCACAGTCCCTCTGCGTTAGCATCTGATACGAGTATGGTATTGCCTGTACCTGAAATCTACTCTCCGGCTAACCCATTTTACTTTTCAGCTGTTGATGAAGACCAAGTAGCTAAGTCTGTAATAAAGATAAGTTCTAATGCAGTGGGGATTGATGGGGTGCCAATTAAGTTCATTAAAATAATCTTGCCACATATTCTCTTGCCCTTAACACATATTTTGAACCACTGTCTTACTTGTTCTCGTTTTCCAGGCATATGGAAGGTAGCGTCTATTATCCCTATTGCTAAAACCTCCAATACTTTTACGCCCAATGACTTCAAACCTTTTAGTATCCTACCTGTGTTAGCAAAACTTTGTGAACGAATCATGTTTGAACAGATCATCCTCCACCTTAATCAACACTCTCTTTTATCCCCACTTCAGTCTGGCTTTCGAGTTGGGTATAGCTGCTCGACTGCAGTAATGAAAGTTACTGATGATATTCGTGTGAACTATGACCAAAATCTGCTGACACTTTTTTGCTGGCTTGATTTTTCAAAAGCATATGACTCCGTTAACCACAACCTTCTTTGCAGTAAATTAAAGCGTTTTTTCAATTTTAGTGACAGTGCGGTCAGATTATTGGCTAACTACTTAGGGGAAAGGTTTCAGAGGGTTGTAGTTGGAAATTCATTTTCTTCGCTCAGGGCAGTTAGTATAGGGGTTCCTCAGGGTTCCATTTTAGGTCCACTTTTATTTTCCATGTCTATAAACGATATTTTTCTAGTCTGCAAATATGCAACAATCCTTGCCTATGCTGATGACGTTCAGCTTTAACTCTCACGACCTATTGGACTAGTTGAAGACCTGACCTATCGACTAATTTAGACCTCTTTTCCTTAAACAAATGGGCTGTTGATAACTTTCTTTCAATTAATCCTGCAAAGTCTAAGGTTCTACCAATTGCAAGGAGTGAATTAAGCTTAGCGGTGATTCCGCTTCGTTCATCGGCTCTTCAAACCTAGAGTTTGTGCGCAAAGCAAAAAACTATGGCTTTATTCTAAATTCTAGTTTGACATGCCCTGATCACATAAATAGTATTGTGGGAAAAATTTATGGTACTTTACGTCACTTGCGCACCTCTATGGAATTCACTCCTGTTGAAACCAGGCGCAAACTGATTTTGCTTCTAATAGTTCCGCATATCTCATATTTTAATGTTGTCTACAGTAAGCTTGATTCCCAGTCCCAGCATAAGCTATATGGTGTTCGTCAGTTTGATCGGAGAGAAGCAAGGGCTTACTGGGCTGCAGCTTTATATAGTATCTGGACATTCGAAACATTATATTTTTACACAAACTCATCCACTTTCAAACTCCTGAGTGTTTGTTTGGTAAATTATTGTTTTGCCAATTCACAAGGTTGCAGCATTTAATTATTCCAAGGTTTAATTACCTCAATACTAGCCGGTACTTTTTCATTAGCACTATTAGGTTATGGAACTCTTTGCCTGCTGTTTTAAAACGACTTAGAATTGGAAGCAGCTTCAAGCACGCAATTTATTATTATTTGAAAAATAATACCTAAATCTTTATTGTTTCTCTTCTCTTACTATTTTAATCATTTCATTTCTATTTTATTATATAAGATTTTATTCTGTATTATTGCTATTGTATTTAAGTAATTAATCTCTATCGTTGTATTTTATTTTTAAAATTTATTTTTTTAAGTTGAACTCATATTTTATAACTAATTGAATTATTTTTACCTATATGCCATTGATGTACTATAAAAGACAAAGTCTTAATGTACAACAAAACAAAATGAAATAAATAAATAAATTTGTAAAAATTCATACATTTATTTACATTATAAAACAAACAGCAATCAAAAAATTTCACAAACTGTCTTTAGTTGTTTATGACATGGGTTTTGTACTTTAATTGCAAATACATTTGATACAGCAGTAGGTGCTTACAGAAAAATCACATATTTATAAAGCTTATTCTTTGTCTTGGTTATAATGTGATCTTAAAAATGTTAAGGCATTAAGGGTGTTATCACCTAATCTCGATCTAAATTGATTGCATATAAAGCCTGCAGATGAAAAGCGTCTTTCCACCTCAACATTTGTTGGCTGAATTGTTGACAAAAAGTTAAAAGCTTTCTGAAGGTAACAGCATCTACCGCCTCCATTTGGAAAAAACTCAATTTCTTTAATGAAAGCAACATATAAGCTATAGGTTTGAGCTCTTGTCTAATAGCAATAAAAGATGGAGCTTCAGAAAAGTCATATTTAAGATCATGAATATTAGTTGCATTAATTAAAAATGAGTAAACATATGACAGAATTGTTCTTTGCTGCTTGATTCTTTCAAGGAGTTTATTGAACAAGTTATTGCTCAAAGTAGATTTATTTTTTTTAATTCCTAGAGCATAAAATTAAGAGCTACGCCACATTTAAATAAATCCATTCTACGACCACATAAAGCTTCAGTAGTCAATTTAACCGGCAGTAAAATTCGGGCAACTTCTTTTAAAAATCCAATCTTTTGATAAAGCAACGAGGTGGTTTTGAGATCAATTGCAGCTTTTTTGATACTGTCTTCGAGCAAAATAAATCTTTGCAACATGTCTAAGAGACTGCCCATCTTGTTTTGCAATCTAGAATAAGTTTGAGCTCTTTGTTATGTTCTATTTTTACATAATGTTGTAAAGTTTCATTTTTAGTTGGCGATTTTCGAAACATTCGAACAACTTCCCTGACCTTCGAAATAATGCAATCACAAGTATATTTTTGCGTATACTTATTATATTTATCACTACCACAAATTACTAAACCATCGTCATCCTCCAAGTCTTCAAATTAGATTCACTGTCTTTTCTGAAAATTATTAAATAACGTTAGAAAAGGTTACTCAAATATTATACTGAGCACCTACTATGAGTTGAAGATGAAGATTCTATTTTGTATAAAATATCGACAATAGCCAACTGTAGACCATGTGCAGAGCAAAGTTGCTGATACGGTGAAAAAGTCTTCCCACCTTCACCCTTGTGTTCGCGCCATCAGTTGTGATAGCGACAATATCATTTGATAAATCTATCATTATATCCTTTAAGGGCTCAGCCAGCATTTTGACACACACTTCAGCAGTCATAAATGTTTTGTAGCGCATTAGGCCAAGATTCCAAACTTTTGATTTCGAAAATATTGTAACGAACCTTCCTGCCGGGACTTAAACTCGCCGGTGTCTAGGGTCCGGCTACAAAAATTTTTAACTTGCGGGCTGCTATATTTATACAAACGTCAACACAGCGGGGTTAAGTTTTATCAATCTTTAATACAATTCGCTTTAAATTCCAGATTCCTTAGATTAAATATTAGTTCACATTTCTTTTAATAAAACATATCTGTCGTTTTATCATAACATCTTAAGTGTAAAAATCGTGTTTCGAGATATTCACGATTTTGTGTAAAATCTGTTCTGTTGGATTTTTACAAAATATTTTTCAATAAGTGGGAAGGTTTTTCAATTTTTAAGTCAAAACAAGTTGAATTTTAAAATATATTTTTTACGTTGGTTTGTATATGAGATCTTTTAAAAAAAAACACTTTAAGATATCCCAAAGCTTAAATAGACTTAAGATGTTCTAACGAAAAGAAAACTATATTTGTAAAATGTTTAAGTGGATGTAAGAGCTTCTGTTAAAATTGATATGTTTAAGTAAATAGAAATAGGACTTTTGTATTTATTTGTATTTCTATTATTCCTTTACAAAAAATAGTTAAATTAAAAAATATAGTTTTCAGTTCTTATTTCTGTGTTTAAAACAATAAAAATGACATAGTATTCAATAAGTAAAAAAAATTATATTCAAGTTTTTCTGTTAAGTTTGGCAACAGTTGGTTTCAAAGTAAGTAAATAGTTATTCATTATTTTCCTCGGTTTCGGTTAAATCTGGATGACAATCTAGCATATCTTCTGATGTTAAATTCATATAGAAGTCTGTATAAATTTCATCCACTAGCGGCAACATATCTATGAGATCCTTTTTTTTTTGTTGTTAATTTTTATTGGTGAGTCGTAGCAAATTCTTAAATCCTTTATTTTAACACAATTGATTCCTCGCTTTGTTATATGTATGCATTTGAAAGAATCTTCTTCGCTTAAAGATGTTTTAAAATATATGTTACCATATTCCTTGGTAAATCTGAACCATTTAATGTGATGCCAACTGAATTCATCCCCATTGTCATCTACTTTTCGCCACGTAAATAAATTTTTCGATGCTTGTCCACATTCAAATATATTCGATTGATCCATTTCATTAGCCAAAATTTTTTTCTTTACGCCGACTGATCTTACGGATTGGTACCAATCACGGGGATGATGGATTTTTATTGAAGATTTCTTTTTCTCCATCACAGCATGGTCATATCGCACTCCATGTGCGTGCGACCGGGAATATATGATTTATAATCAAAGAATATGAAAAAGAAATGAAACTCTCATCAGAATACTAATACTAACGTAAAACAAAATTTTATTTTTTTGGTTCATTTTAAAACTCACCCGGGCGTGGTGACTATTTTGCATATGGGCTTACCACTTTGGGTGTTTTATTCCAAATTTGGATTAGACTTAAGATCTTTTTTGGACTTTGTCGATGTATTACTTATTTTTAACTAAAATCGAGGAAATATTTGAATAAAATTAAGAAATAAGGTAGTAAACGATACTCTTGTCAATGTTATAATTGATAATCAAAAGATTTTATTTTTTTTGTTAAAATCATAACTTATGGTAACATATAGAGCTGTCACATTCAATATTAGATTTCACCACTAACAATTCGAAATATTGGCGTAAAATATTCATATTCTTTGAAGTGGACGGACACAAGCAGGATTTGTAACAAATTTCATTAATTCATATTAAATATTAACTAGTATTTCTTTTTGTATTTTTTCAGATATATCAGTTTTTCTTATAACTACTTTTGTGTACCTAGGATTTTAACGTTATCATATATTTACAGACAGCAAATTACCAACTAAATTCAATATGCCAAGGAAATGCAGGGACCTAAAAAAACACCGTACGAAGATGGCATGTTCTTTCTCGACATACAATTAGAACGCGAATATCCAAGAAGCCCACGGCTATGTCATTATAATAGCTATTGTTCGGATCCCAATCTATCTAAAGACGGAAAAGTTTGTGTTTCGTTACAAAGCACTTGGACTGGGCGTGACGCGGAAGTATGGAGCTCAAACACCACACTCTTGCAAGTTATTGTTTCGATACAGGGATTGATATTAGTGCCTTAACCATATTTCAATGAAGCTGGTTATGAAGAACAAAAGAGTATGTTCCGGTTTTTATTTACATAATTTAAGGAAATTTATAATTTCTCATCTTCTCCTTTTCCTTAGGCACACACCAAGGCAATGAGAATTTGCATATGTACAATGAAATGGTTATAATAAAAATGGTGCAGGCAATCAGCAAGTTGTTACAAATTCCACCCGAAATATTTCTCAATGAGATTTTAGAACATTTTCAACTAAATGTGTCTAGAGTTGGATGGAATTCTTGAAAACAATACAAATGTCAAAGATTGATCATTCAGAAACAACTAGTAATGTTACATGTAAAATGAACTGTGTAATATTAATAATTTTTAATAACATATTCACTGTCTAGCTCTATTCGCTATAGCTGAGTTAAAAGAAGAATACTCATTGCCTGATTTTCCCCTGGTTTATGTCAATTTTTTTGTTGAAAAAAAAATGTTGCGGCAGAAAGTGGAAAATAACAAATTTAGAAAAGATGTTTAGAGTAGACAATACTATAGCTTTTATTATTTTCAATACTATTGACATCATCAGCTACAGCTACCCATAACTTTATTTTGTATAAAAATTCTTTTCTTATCCCTCTCTACCCCTACAAAATTTATTACAACCTTTTAACGACATATTACAAATTAAGCATTGCATGTCGTCAAAAGCATTTTGAATCATAAAATTCGTTGTATTTATCATTTGCCATAACTGTATAAGAAATTCTCTACGTGCATAATAAGTGAAAAGAATTACAGCCACACTTAATGTTGTTTTGTCAATGGTATTTTGACCAAAGAGGATCAAAAGAGATGAAGCTCTCGGCAGAATTCTAGTACTAACGCAAAAAAATTCAGTCGCGTCGCTGTTTTTTAAAAACTTACCCACCTATGGTGACTAATAAAAATCTAGACTTTACCGCTTAGGGCATTTTTGTCCAAATTAGGGAATTTTAGAAATTATTTTTATTATATAGTCGAAAAAATCAACGTAATTTAGACAAATTCTGAAAATTATTAAAAGAAAATAATAAATAATTTAGCTTACGGGTGTTTTGACCTTTAAATAAGCAAAAATCACTTGCAGACTTTTTTAGCTAAAAATTTTTACATATGGCAGCTTGCTCATCTGACAAATGTCATAAAATACTTCACCACTAAATTTTGCGCACAAATTTTTGAGAAAACAGCTGTTAAGAAAAGAGAAAACAGAGTTAAACAACTCGTTTCGTCTATTCAATTCGAAGAAAAGTGGAAAATTATTTTTTGACTACTAAGCACCCATTTCATAGACCAGATGACTTATGACTTTCATGTATATTAAATGTTTTCAACTTGGTTGTAATGTTTATAGTTTAAGAGAAATTTTAATGAAATGAAAAGCAAAGAAAATCTTAAAAATAAGTTGCTATCAAATATAATAAAATTGCAACAGCAACAGCGCCAAAGGGCAGCATACGTTTAATCAGAGTCTGTGTTTGCATATTGGATTTAAGCTGTAATTCTTTTCCTGGCGTAGTTTTAGATTATCAATACGCTTCTTGTATATAATTAACTCTTATTCGCGTTGCACGGGTGTATTATTAATGGCAGCTAATTCTTCGCGCTTTTGCTTATCGAAAGCATTTCGTTTATCTGTATCTTCATCTACTTTAACATCGTCATCTGGTTTTACTGGTTGTTGTTGCTTCTCGTCGTTTGTTGTTTTCTCACTGGTTAGGTAAATTTTTTCCTCCTTTGGCCGCGATAAGTTTCATTTTTTTCCTTCTCTAGCTTCCTTGGCTTCCAACAGCAATAAATGCTCACTGATTACCAGTGAATCTTTGGAGCACTCTGCTGTTCTCTGTACATTTGATTTGTTCTCACTTATTACTTGCTCTAGCGCATGCTCTCATCTCGTAACGTATCCACTAACTTTGTTAGCTCTGCCACTTTTTCTTTAAAAGCATCGCTTTCAATTTGCATTATTTTAAATGTGTTCTGTGCATCGTTTTCATGCGCTATTACTTGGGCTACGTTCAGATAGCAAGTGGTGGAGTTTGTTGCTTGTTTTGCAGCTGAAGTTGCTGTTTCATGTTGTCGCAAATTTCATTGTAGACTTCAAGTAACATTGATACACTTTTCTCTTGTTATCCTTTGAAATTACTGCTGGTTTGGCTGGTGTCTCCTCCGTTGAATTTGTAAGAATGTTATACTTTCCATTACGTTTTTTAATGACTTCATTTTCTTGGGTTATGTCATCATCATCGTCGTCACCATCATCACTATCTTCATCCTCATCATTAGGAAATTTTCTGCTGCCATCATCCAGTGATTCTATAACATTGGCCATATTATTCGTTTCATTAGCAATTTCTGCTGCTAGTTGCGATAAATGTTTTTGCACTGTTTGCAATTTACTATTGAACTGTGTGCATTTGGCTTCGAAGTCCTCGGTTTTCTTGGGTGGTGATAAGTTACTGGTTCGCGCGGGGCCACCAAATTCTAATTATTCGCCTCAAGCTAGAGTTTAAAAAGAAATAAATACATTAAAAAAGCTTTTACTTGTAGAAACACTTACTCACGTTAATCTTGCGATTTTATTTTGAAATGTCAAATTTAGTTGGACTACAAAGTCAGCTGTCAGTTTGTTCACCATACTGAAAAATTAATTAAATTTTCACCTTTTGCACGGTTGCAAAAATCAGTTAATTTCACTAACTCATTGGGGACCAACTCTGGCGTAACCTCACATTTGTATGGGACCAACTCTGAAATAACCTCACATTTTTTTTAAGCTTTTTTTTAATTCTTCTTCTATTTCTTAGTTTTTTATGAAGAAAATGGAATCAAAAGAACACTACTATACCCACGCAAATAATAATAATGATTTTTAAAGATCAAAAAATTATATATCTTGTTTGGCAAGCTTCAAAAATCATTGTAATTATGTTTTAAAATTTTCATATTTTGGGATTTTTTTCAGAAAAATTTCATTTTCACCACAACGTTAAGATGTTGCCCCTACGGAAAAAATCATAAACGATACGCCGGAAATTGTTAGAAATCAGCAAAGTTTTCCCAAAACGCAAGTTATTATGACGGCTTTCAACAATACATATACTCCATATGCCAAAAAACTATTAAGAACGCTTGAACTTATGTAAACTTATAGCCTTAGTAAATATTCTGTCTGGCTTAAATAATTTTAAAATTCCAAACATAATGACAGTTTTTCATAGAATTATAACAAAATATATTGAAGTTTCATGATTTAGTTATTTAAAGTCAAAAAAATTATTTTTTTTTGAAAAATTAGAGCAATCAATTTTTCTTAATATACTCTGGCCTAGTTCGACCGATAAAAACTTAATAAAATATTGAAAATCTAATTAAGACTATACTAAAAGTAAAAATGTTTTATGTTCGTAAGGTTTTGTCTTCAAATTTTTGATTAAATTGTTTAAAATAAACATCTGTAATAATTGTATTTCACTGCATATAATGGGAAGCAATACTTTCTTTGGATTAAACGAAATTCATTTTGAGTTTATGAATATTTTATTAATTTCTATATTTTTTCTAACAAAATCATATATAAATCTACTTTATATCTGGAATATAATCAAGATAGAGTTGTTGATATGTTTCTTAGAGCTTTATTTCGACATTTTTGACCCACTTTTCTGACATTAAGGGATTTACTTAATATGTAATCAGCTCCTTACCAAGTTGGACTGTTTCTCATTTGTGTGGTTCGCTTTATACTATTATTATGGATTTGTTTTCTATTTGGTGAACTCTGCTCTTTCTGTTGAATATAAGTTCATAAGAGTCCATTCCGAATATGTTTTCAATTATTCGATCTCGAACTTGTTATCGCAACGTGCTGGTTAAAATACAAAATGTTTGTTGATATTATTTTTAAACTTACATCGTTTCGAAAGAAACCGCAATTTTAGGCATGACATAAATTAGGACTCTGAAACATTTTTTTTGTATGATGATACAGAAATATTTAAATTTCTCAAGCAATTCCCCCAATACCCTAATAATATCCCAAACAAAAAGAAAATTTCCACAAATTTTATTTCACAATGCACGGCAGCATTGTTTTATACGAGTCACACGCATTCTCTGACATGCAATACGTGTGAGCAGAATTTCGTGGCAGAATAGAGCTTCATCTCTTTTGATCCTCTTTGATTTTGACAACTGAATGAAAGAACATAAGAATATTTGTAATATTTGAGTGCACAACTGTGCTATGCGCGCCTACCCCTGGCTTACATATACTCGAACTTACTCGTTACGTCTCGTCACGTCTATACTGTAAGGAGCTAAACAGAACTGGGATGTGCGATAACTACCAGATTTTTCCAATACTTTAACAGTTATAGTAATAAGTGACAAAATTTATCACAGAGCTAATGAACACATTTTATTATATGGTGCGATTTGACGAAGAACCTATTTATATTGCACGTTTCAGTTGCGTTTAGCATATAACGTATAGAAAAAATAATGGCGATATCGCACGTTCAGCTGCGTTTAGGTCTTTAGTTGGCCTCGGGGCAATTAGCTTTCTGAACGAAGTCATTACGTCTATTGGGCTTTTCCTTTGTTGTGATATTTTATATATTTTTTAAAAGAGCTGCGTAAATACTGTGAATTTAATTTTTTAATTATTTTTGACAAAGTGTATTAGTAACTGAAGCCAAAAAGCAAAAACAGGGCACAGGAATGTCTTGGTTTAATGTTTGGGATGGTTTAAAGAACAAGACATGCAGATATTTGCTCCAGAGATATTTGGGACGGTTTTTAGAAGAAAAACTTAATTTGGAACAATTAAATGTGGAACTCTACAATGGAAAAGCTACAGTCAAGAACGTCACGCTTAAAGCTGATGTAAGCTTTTGGAATAGTAAATTATACTCTATTTTTAATCTAAATTTGAGCGATAAATTTTCTGGCATAGCTTTAACGATAATCGTGCGCTTTTGGAATAAAAAAATAATTTCTAAGAAAAGTGTCTCAGATCTAATTTCGGCGATACTTATAGTCATCGGAAGTTCCGAATTTAGTATTTATAAAAAGAGCAAAAATTTATGTCAGAAAAAGAAAATTGGCTTAAGTTTAATATAGGGAAAATACTTTTTTTCGAATTTTACGTACATTTTATTCCTGAGAAAGAATATGAAATCAAAAAGAGAACAGGTTTACTTTAGCTAAAATTCTCCAATTTTTTTTTTTAGGGGTAAAAGGGGGTCAAAAATAAATAAAAATTATGAAAAAAAAAACGGGCCGCTCGGATCTAGTTTCGAAGATATAGCCATCGGAAGTTCCGGATATAGCTTTTGTAAAAATGATCATAAGTTGGGAACCCCTGCATGGATATCAAAAATTTGGATGTCATAAGAAAGATAATTTAATAATGGCAAGTAAAGTTTTGAAATTTAACCTTTAATTTTGGGGCTTGAGTTTACTTTAGGGACAACTCTCCGGTAAATAAATAATAAATCTGGCAAAAAAATATTGTTGGTCGGATCTGGTTTAGGAGATATAGCCATCCAAAGTTGCGGATAAGCTTTTATGAAATGAAAGAGTATGGGTAAGTGGGAAATTTCAAAAAAGTCGTCATATCTCCAAAATTAAAGGTTAAATTTAAAAACTTCACTCACCATTGTTGCTGTTGTTGTTTCTGTGGTTGGATTTTTATTGCTTTTGTCCATAAATACATACTTTCCATGAGAATTCATTGAATAAAATTTTTTGTTTTCCGGTAAAAAAGAGGGTTAATAATAAAAAATTTACAACGAACTATATACCATTTTAAAGGGAACGAACCAGGCTCTCTTAATATGCTAAAAAACTCATGGGTTATTAAGACATTTTTAGGGAAAATAAAAGGTTTTTTAAAAAAAAGTTGGTCCAAATTTCAGAAAAGTCGTCACATCTCAAAAATTATAGGTTAAATTTCAAAACTTTACTTGCCATTATTAAATTATCTTTCTTATGACATCCAAATTTTTGATTTCCATGCAGGGGATCATTTTTACAAAAGCTATATCCGGAACTTCCGGTGGCTATATCTTCGAAACTAGATCCGAGCGGCCCGTTTTTTTTTCATAATTTTTATTTATTTTTGACCCCCTTTTACCCCTAAGAAAAAAAAAATTGGAGAATGTCAGCTAAAGTAAACTTAAGCCTCAAAAAGTGTCGCCAGGATCCAGTTTTGGAGATATAGCCATCGAAAGTTGAAGATATGGCTTTTATAAAAAGCTGTATAAGTTGGGAACCACTGGATATATTTTCAAAACTTAATAAGGCATTATGAAATCGTAAATAATAATATAATTAATGGGAACATGTTTACTTTAGCTGACATTCTCAAACTTTTTTTTTAGGCGTAAAAGGGGGTTAAAAATAAGTAAAAATTATGAAAAAAAAGTGTAGTTCGGATCTAGTTTCGGAGATAGACCCATCGGAAGTTCTGGATATAGCTTTTGTAAAAATTATCATAAGTTGGAAACCCCTGCATGGATAGCAAAAATTTGGATGTCATAAATTTAATAGCCTTCAATAATGGCAAGTAAAGTTTGGAAATTTAACCTATAATTTTGGAGATATTTGTTGGATTTTTATTGCTTTTGTCCATAAATACATACTTTTCATGAGAATTCATTGAATACAATTTTTTGTTTTCCGCTAAAAAAGGGGGTGGATAATAAAAAATTCAGAACAAACTATACACCATTTTAAAGGGATCAAATAAGGCTCTCTTATTATGCTAAAAAAATTATAGGTCACTAACACATTTTTTGGAAAAAAAGGTCTAAAAAAAAAATGGGTCAAAATTTCAAAAAAATGGTTATACCTCCAAAATTATAGGTTAAATTTCCAAACATTGCTTACCTTTGTTGAAGGCCATTAAATTATCTTTCTTATGACACCCAAATTTTTGATATCCATGCAGTGGTTCCCAACTTATGATAATTTTTACAAAAGCTATATCCGGTAATTCCGATGGCTATATCTCCGAAACTAGATCCGACCGACACTTTTTTTCATATTTCTTGTTTATTCTATACCCTTTTTTAACCCTAAAAAAATAAATAAATTGGAGAATGTCAGCTAAAGTAGACTTAAGCCAATTAATGTAATAAAATAAATATTAGAAGTTCGTTGTATAGTTTTCGAGATTTTACCAAATCATAACCTTTATTTGGCCTTAGATGTATTTCCAAAACCTTTAATAAGTTTTTATTAAAGCATCATATAAATATTAGAAATTTCTGGCATAGTTTTCGAGATTTTACAAAATCTTGAAAGTTTATTTAAGCTCCGCCAGTTTTCATTAAATCAAACTTTTTTTATTTGATGTTCAATTTTAAACATAAATGTGCCATCAAAAGGTGTCGCTCGGATCAGGTTTCGGAGATATAGCCATCGAAAGTTGCTGATATAGCTTTTGTAAAATTTGTTACAAGTTAGGAAACTCTGAATGGATTTAAAAATATGGGTGTCGTAAAAACATAATGGCCTTTAATAATGGTAAGAAAACTTTTCACATTAAACCTGTAGTTTTGGAGATATGACAATTTTTCTGAAATTTCGACAAATTTTTTTTAAAAAACTTATTTATTCAAAAAAATGCGTAAATAACTCATAAATTTTTTAAGGTTTTAAGAAAGCTTATTTTATTCCCTATTATTATGGCATATTGTATGTTCCAATTTGTTTTATAGTAATTCCCTTTTTATCGGAAAACAAAAAATTTATTTTTTATGAATGGAACAATCAATAAAAAGCAACAAACACGACTGGTAAAACAACAACAATTTTTATCAGCCGTGCTCCCATTTTCGGAAACGCAAAAATATTGCGATTTACTTTTCAAATAGCAAGTGTACGTGCTCCGATTTTCGTAAATCGCAAAATGTTTCGGGTTTCAAATCGCAAGCTGTTGGGTCGGTGAATTGAAAAGTAAATTGCCGTTTTCGTGTAAATAAACAACAGACTAAAATCAAAATATTTTTTTTAAATATGATCTTCTGTAATGTTTTAAAATAATTTTGGCTTACTCAAAAACAAAATTCAGGTTGATTTCATTGTTTAAGTAAATATTTACTGGCCACACCTCAATCTTTAATGTTAAAAAATTTGTCAAAACAACAATAAGATGCGATTTGCTTTTGAGCGATATGAGAAATGATAAATACAATTACCGATATGTCTGACAGAGACAACTAGATAACTAAAATTAAAGAATTCCGGAGCACCTAAAAATTAAATCGTACGATTTGTACTAAAACGCAAATCGCAAAACTAAGTGTAAATGGGAGCACGGCTGTATAAGACGAATCTGATTATAAAACTTAGACCTTTTTATTAAAAAGCGCGTACGCGTTTTTAAATAATTCCCCAGCCGGTGTTGGACACATTGGAGGATGTCAATACTGAGCCGCAGCTGAAGACGGTGTTCGATATACCATAGGACTTAAGCCATTTTCAAATTCAAAAATATGAAGGAGGCGTTTCCGCACCCAACATATGCATATATTCTTGAAGAGCATACTGTACTGTGTGACTTAGTAAAATTTAAAAAAAATCGGGAGTGGAGCCGTTAAAGTAAATAATTACCACATATTTCAATACAAAAATTCTCTAAAGTGATAAAATGAAAGAAAAAACTACATTTGTATAGTTGTACATCATTTTAAAGCAAGAAAATCCAGCTTTCTTAGCATCTTAAAAAAAATATAGGTTCTTAACGCAATTTTTGGAAAAAAATAATGGTCAAAATTTCAGAAAAATCGTCATATCTCCAAAATTATTGGTTGAATTCATATGGTTTGCTTGTCATTATTGCGGGCCACTAAATTATCTTTCTTGTGACACTTGGATTTTGATATTCATGCAGGGGTTCCCAAGTTATAATGATTTTTACAAAAGCTATATCCAAAACTTCTAACACACGTTACCAGGAATTGTTTACATTTTTTATAACCTAAATAAAATATCGCAAAATTGATTTACTAATTATATATTTTGCAGATAGTCAATTCTGCTTGTAAGCCGACGATATGTCGTAAAACAAATATTTAATTTTTAATTTTTTTGTGGGCTTAGCAGTCAAAAATACTTTTAAGGCATTTAAAACGTAAACTACTTTTCAGGTCAAAAAAAAATTAAATCTCAAATTTCGAAAATATTTCATCGCAGATATTTGAAAACTTACAGGAGATACAAAACACTGAATTTCTTTTGAACAGTTTGAACTAAGAAGGTATATTTTTTCCAAACTGCTAACATCAATACATACAACACGTAAAATGGTTTCTTTAATTGAATGTGTGCTTAACAATAGCGGTCCTTTTCGAAATTCATCCAAGGCATTAGATAGTTTTAGTTTTAGTTTCACATTTCATAGTATTGCTATGCTACAAATAGTTAAAAAAACCCCACCAAATTTGTTTAAATCAAAAATCTTCCTCGTCGTCAGCTTTTAAGGCGTTGATTTGCACTTTTGTGTAGTAGCAAGGAAATTCTTCAAGGATGGAATTGTTTGCACAACCTATCGTTTTTGACAGAATAACAGTTTCGTTGTTAATTTCGTTGTCAATGAATGGACGGCGTCATTCTTCACCCGGCTCTTCAGGGTTAAGTATGAACTCCACAAAATTCTAAGAACTTTCATTGGAGGCAATATTACGCTACATGCTAGTGAGAATAAAAATTTACTCATGAGTTTGGGTCAGAATGATCCGTTATCTGTTTTATTGTATATGCAGATATAATTCATTCAACAGAGACTCTTTTCGAATGCACCGTCCCATTATCGATTGAATAATTGTTATATGCTCATCTTCAGCTTTTTGAATATGATCATCTTCAAAGACAGTACTACAGTAACAATAAATTTAGATTTTAAATAAGGACATCAATTCTCAAAAAATAAATAGAGACATTATCTTTCATAAAATAGTTTTTATTATTTTACACATTTCCTAGCTGAATTAAATGACGCATGTGTGTATAAAATAATTTTTTCCAACTGTGATCCAATTACATACATATAAAACTTGAACGCAACGCCTTTTTATATATTTCTTTCTACTTTTTTTTCTTTCAAATCGAGTATAAGGGACTGTTTTTGTAATTTTCAGTTTCAAATTTTTTATGAATATATTGATATTTTTTTAGCAGTACGTTAAATATTATGGCCCGTAATGATAGTCGCGAAATTAAGAGCGCTCTAAGTTAAAACCTAGTTTTTAGTTTTAAAAGTCGTTTGGACGGACGAGTATCGAACCGAAGCACTGTAAGCTATGAGTTGACCTAACCCCTATGCCACCCTGCCTGCTATCTTTCAGCTTTTTATTATTGCATTTGTTCACTGTGTCTACAATGTTTTGTGTCAATAACGCATGGCAATCTATTTTAAAAAATTTTCTCATAATTTAATGCAAGTTTTTTTTCTTATGGGGTCACTCTGTATGTTCGATCTTATGTAAAAACTAGGTTTTAACTTAGAGCGCTCTTAATTTTGCGACTGTCATTACAAGCCTATATAAGGACTGTCTCAGAAAAAAATTCGTTTTGTTTTTCAGTTATAAAAAAATAATGAATTTTTTGGTCTTTTTTTTTCTTTTTTTTATTAATAATGGTTAGTGTTCAGAATATAAATAACCAAAAACTTATTAACAAAATTTCTAAAAATTTTCTTAATTTTTTCTTAAGGCCCTTCATTAAAATTTTCACTGTTGGTTCATCGACAGTATGGCACGATCTTTTCCACTCAAGTCAGAAGTCTTGTAAGTTTTTGAAGTCTTACCACTCTTTCGAAGATGTCGTTTCATTTGAGCTCCATATCTCTCAATTAGGCGAAGCTCTGTGCAGTTGGGCGAATTTTCTTTTTTTTTGGTGCGAAATTGTACTTTTTATTTTGATACCGTGCTATCGTAGCTTTAGAGTACTGAGGTTGCATCACTGTACCCCCATGTGCACGAATAAATGGTAGAGCACGTTTTTCAAGGCATTGTGTATCAAAGAAGTTGCTTCTGAGACCACAGGTGCGTATGGCCTGCCAAACCATATATTGCTACGGGAATTTTTTTTCTCCTTGAATTTACTAAGCACATACTTAATGTGACCATTTTTTTTGCCTCAAATCGAGACGCAGTCTTTAAAAATAAATTATACATACATATTAAACTTGAAATCACAAAGAATAGAAAAACAAAATCGGAAAAACACTGAAATTAAAAAAAATTGAGTAATCTAAGCAGATTCAGAATGATATTACTAAAAAAAGCACATCCGGCCACATAGGAACATGAGAAGAGATCTATAATCGGAAGATTAAAATCAAATTTTAAATGAAATACACGAAAAATTCAGCAAAATGTTGATGTACCTGAGCTACAAAAAAAATATATTTTATAAAAAATAATCGAATGTAATGTAACTCGTTTTATCCAGTTTGATATATTTTTCGGAAAAGCTCGCACCGAGCGAACGTGAAATATATGACCGCAATAAAAAATTGTTGTATTTCATTTAATTGATCCTCAACAAAGTAGAACAAAATCTATCGATAAGATAACGGTAAATAAGATAATGTCAGGCTTGAACAGAAATATCAAAATTTTCTAAATAAATGACAAACGTTATTATTAATATTTGCACGCGAGACGGGAAGCCACAGTTATTCGAGTCGGCTCGGATAGCCAATCACAAATTTCAAACACAGATTTTGAATCGTCTCCACCGATGTGACGCATTGTTTTACGCGCGAGGTACATCTATTACATAAATTTTAAACTTCATTAAAACATTCTCTGAAAACGGGACGATTCTGTCTTCTTTCGGGACAACGAGACAGAAAGCTTGAAAACAGGACTGTCCCTTTTAAAACGGGATTTATGATCACCTTACACATACCCCTTCCTCGGTTATGTATAATAATCGTGCCCAGGCAGCTATTTAAAAACTGCTTAACATAAGTTTCGTCTTCCATAATGTAGCAATCAAATTTAGTCAGGTATCTTTCATACAATTTTCGGGCTCACATCTGAGCCATCAACTTACTGCTTTTCATCAGATTTTTTTTATATATATTTATTTGGCAAGGTTTTGCCATTTGATTAAAACAATACAAATCTTAAACCACTAACTATATTAAATAAATCTATTTTTAACATACTCAATTAATAGGGTTTAAATCTTAATATATTTGGTTCATGCTTTAATATGCTCTAAGCCTCTATGGAGAACCATGTTTCTTGTTCTTAAATTTCTATACATTGGCAATCTAAAATCTTGAGCATTACGCAAAGTGAAAGGTTGTGCATCACTTACATATATAACATGATCATTTAAATAATTTGGTAATAAATTATATCTAATTTTACAAACAAACACTATCACATTGACGAAAATTCTTCGATTAATACTCATTCAAGATAACCTATGAAGCATTTCCCTTATTGGAGTAAATCTATTGCACATCAAAACAATCCTTAATCCTCTATTTTGCAATCTCATTATCATCTGATTATTACACATAAACAAAATAGTAGAAAAATACTCGAAATGTGGTTTTACTGTAGTATTATAAACGTGAATAGAAGTTTTTATGGATATCTTTGTCCTAATCCTGAACAAAAAATTCAGTTTTTTAGAAATCTTTTTGCATATATATTTTACATGTGCATCAAAGTTTAAATTATTATCAATAATAATACCTAAATACTTAATTTCGTTAACAACATCAATGATATAATTTGTTATATTAATTTCACTACCTATGCTGCCATTGAAAATCATCGCTTTACTTATATTAATATTTAATTTCAACAAATTTTTATCAAACCAATCTTGTAGTCTTTGCAGATCTGAATTTATTTTATCTACACATTCATTCGCATTATTGCCAGAAACAAACAATAAAGCATCATCTGCAAAAAGAACCAATTTTGAAAATTTAACAGCCTTCTCCATATCATTGATGTATACCAAAAACAGCAACACACAAAGTAATGACCCTTGAGGAACTCCATGTATAACCGGAACAGAATTTGAAACAACTTCATTAAACAAAAATTTGTTCTTTGACTTCTGCCTTCAAGATATGATTTAAACCAATACAGCTCATTATCTCTCACTCCATACATTTCCAATTTCTGGACTAAGATTAATTTTTCCACTGTTTCAAATGCTCTCTTTAAGTCTAGAAACACCGCCACCACCACTTTTTTGTCATGAATCTCAACTTTCCACTTGGTGAATACTAGATTTAGTAGTGATTCACAATTATGGTTTTTGCGAAATCCAGATTGATAGCAAGAAATAAGATTATAAGTAAGTTTGTAATTGATTGTAGACAACTTTTTCAATAACTTTGCTTTGTAGTGACAGCATGTTAACTGGTCTAAAGTCTTCCACTTTTTTAGAGTTTTTTACTTTTAATTTTTAGCAAAAAATGTCCACAGACATCAAACGTATCTAAATACATTTTGACACAAATACCATTTGTATCTTTTTTATTGTTCATAGATTTCAATATAGGTTTCAAATTGACTATATTAATTTGTTCAAATCTAAACTCAAGGTAGTAGTAGTCGAACACAGAATTTACATAAGGAGTCTTTTTTATACTATTTCATTTGATATTTCAAAGTCATTTTCGTATTTTGTGTTGTTCCATATTATCTCTTTTACATTTTTTTCATTTTCTTTAAGTACTATCTTTTTAGTTTTCTCCGCATGGATTTTTGATCACTGCAAATTTCAATTTTTGTACTAATGCATTTGTTTTTCGCGTTTTCAATAAGCATTTTAAAACGATTTCTGCTTACTTTGTAACTGATCCAGTCAGCTTCCTGACATGATTTATTCGCCTTTTCGTACTTCGATATTTTTTCATTTTTTAGCTCTCGTAAATTTTGGTTAAACCACGCGTTTTGTGTACCATTCACTTTTTTATATGTGATGAAGTTATTAATTGCTTGTGAAAAATTATTTGAGAAAATTCTTGCTAATTCATTAACAGATATGTTTTTGTTATAAAGTAGTCAATCAAAGACTGCGAGTCTTTTGTTATTCTTGTTGGATTGGAAACTATTTGACTATATGAGTTATCATTCATTATCATTTACAAATAAATTTGTAAGATATAAAGAGGTGCTGGACAACTAGGCCATTTTGCACCATCTAGAGGATGTTTATACATTTGCAAAATTATGTATCATGGAATACGTTATGCTTTTTTAGTATCTAATTAATTGCCTTTAATGTTTCTTTTTTGCTGCAATCCGGTGCGCTATCTATAGGTGCGCTAATTTTAGTAAGAGGACAATCCAATAGCATGTGTTTCACCGATAGTGTTGTTGAGCAAACATAGCATTGTTTTGGAGTGGTGTAAATGTACAGGTAGTTGGAACTGAAAAGTGTAGTTCCAACCCGTATCCGTGCTAGTTTGATACAGTCTTGCCTCGGTAATTTAGAGTGGTATTTAACTCTATTTCGGGTTTTGTTGTGCAGATAGAGGAAAGAGTTGGAGGTGTTCCATTGGTGCTGATCTAATTGTTGTTGTATCTTTCGCCATAGTTTATTAATATGGTGTCCAAACATGGTGTTTGGGCGATCAGAGGTAGTTTCAAAGCGTTTTTTGCTTCCGTATCTGCAGTTTCGTTGCCTTGTATACCGATGTGGCCTGGAATCCATAATATTTTTATATTGATGTTGGTGGATTGTGTCATCTCACTCGAAGTTACCTAAGCGTTGAACTATTTCTATTCTGTAGAGATTTCAAGACACTTAAGCTATCAGAGCAAATTAGTGAATTTTCGTCTTCTAGTATTGCGTATTGAATTGTTGTTTTTACGGCAACTAACTCTGCATTAAATATCCCAGCATAAGGAACCAAAAGTCCCTGTCTTATTGTGTTAAATGCATTTGTGGAAATTTGCTCTACTACCGAATAAGTAGCTATATCTTCATGACAAGACCCATCTGTAAACAAAATCAGAGCAGGTAAAGTATTGTGGATGCACTCCAGAAACTTAGACTTGAAAATAACTGAGTTGAAATCATTTTTTCGGTGTTCATTCAGGCTTGTATCAATGGTGATGCTAAATTGATGATCTAGTCTCTCTTTTATTGATTTTCCTGGAAAAGGCATGTTGATGTCCTGAAGATAGTTTAATATTTGTTGGATCCCACATAAGGATTTCGATTTATTATTAACAGAAAAATGCAAATTCCAAAAAAGTTCATTCAAAATATGGGTTGGTTCTGTGAGCGCGTTTGCAGCTAATTTTGTGGACCTGTTTTTTACAAGCCAGTCAAAATCGTGATACTTTGCTTCGATCCTAAGGGATTCGATGCGAGTGGCTGTTAAAAGTCCAGATGCTGTCCTGAAACATTTGTTAATCATTGTATTTATTTTCTTTTTGTTGCCTTCTGAAGTCCAACCGTATAGAGTAACACCATGTTGTACTGTTCCTTCAATGAGTGCCCGACAAATGGAAATGGCAGTGTCAATGTGAGGTCATTTTTTCCTAGAGCAAATTACTCGGAGGAGATTATTTGTTTTGTTTAGTTTGTCTACCATGTTTTTAACGTGTTCATTCCATAATGCGTTTTTGGAAAAGGTGAACCCGAGTATCCTCATCTTATTTTTTATTTTAATATTAAAGTTCCTTATCTTTAAAAAGGAGGTGCCACATTTGTATTTCCTGCAAGTATGTAAAGCTTCTGCTTTAGCGATAGGAATAACTGCTCCAGTTGCTTTCGCCCAATTACATAGCTTTTCATCAAAAGTGTGCAACTTGTCGGTTATTTCTTCTGGAGAACCTGCAGAAATGGCAAAAATGTTGTCGGCATATATTAAAAAAAAAATCTATGCATTTTGAATTTTTTATATATTTAGCCAAGGAATTTGAATATGCCAAGAACAGGACGACGGATAAGGGTGAACCCTGAGGCAGCCCGTTATCAAGATTTCTTGGTTTGGAATAAAAACCGTCTATCCTGACAGTAATTCTCCGATGCGTTAAAAATGATAATATCAGTCTTAGCATTTTTTTGGGTACTCCCCACTCGTATATTTCTTTGATTGTATAAGTCGCTACTACCCGATCGAATGCTTTTTCCAAATCTTCAGATAGAATTACACTGTGTTTTTTAAGTTGAATGTTCGCCTTAATTACGACGATTAATGAAAAAAGTTTTTGAGATCATTTTTGTAGAGCGCTCAATTTCCTATAGATATAATTGAAGCTCATTTGACAATAATTATTTTTTAGTAATTTACAAATTCAAAACATAAAAATAATTTTCCTTAAAATACTTCAATTTTTGACCTTGAATATCTTTCAAATGGTAAGATTAATGAAAAAAGTGTTTGAGATCATTTTTGTAGAGCGTTCAATTTCCTATAGATATAATTGAAGCTCATTTGACAGTAATTATTTTTTAGTAAGTTACAAAATTCAAAACATAAAAATAATTTTCCTTAAAATACTTCAATCTTTGACCTTGAATATCTTTCAAATGGTAAGATTAATGAAAAAACTGTTTGAGATCGATTTTGTAGAGCGTTCAATTTCCTATAAATATTGACAATGCCACTGGTTTAACAATCTATTGGTGATAAGATGAGACAAAATTAAAAATGGAAAACTATGATGAGCATAATCTTCCCGTTAATATTAAAAGCTTAGATTTGATAAGTACTTCCTAGAGGTACCTAGGAACTAGTTTCCGTGTGTCGGATTCAAAAAAAAAACATTTGATTTATTTGACCCACCCTAATATATATGTTTATTGGTTGAGATTATTATTTATTAATTTTGTTTATAGTTTGTGATTTTTTGAGAGTTTTTGGAGCTACTAAAACGGAAAGGTGTGAAAATTTTTTATATAGTTTAGAATTAGGTGAAATTTGTGAGTCGCTTGATGTGTTTGATTTTGTTTTATTTGGTGACAATGAGATTTCTGTATCCATATGCGTTTGTTGAGCTGTATTTTCCCGTATGTCTAATGATTCAAAAATGTTTTCATACTGTGTTGTAGATATTGTTGTTGTTGTTGAGTTAACTGTGTGATTTTGTTGTATGTACATATATTTTCTTAGTTCGTGATTTGTGCTGGTTCAATTGTGGCTCAGAGTTTGTCTCTGAGTTCCAATGTTTTTTGTTGGTATTTTGATCTAGTTGTTGCGGTAGTTGATGTTGTTGATTTACTTGATGTTCCGTTGTTATTGATGTAATTTGTACCGTTTCTGTAGCGTTGGCATTTCTTAAAACTTGAGCAAATGTGGGTGCATTAGAGGTTTTTTTAAAAGGTTCAATGGTGTGTAGTGTTGGATTGTTGTTAAAAATTTTCCATGCCTCTCGTACAGGGCATCTCCTATCTATTTTGATTTTATTGACTGATTTGTGTTTTAGGAGAGTTGTGCAGGAGGATCGTACGATTTATGCGACTAGTTTTTGCAGTTTACACAAAACTTCCTTATGCAAATCTGGTGGGGTGGGGGGTATGCACATTCCCTGCAGGTCTCAATATTGCGGCACCATTTTTTTGTGTGTCCTAGTTTTTGGCAATTTGCACATCGCATTGGGTTGGGTATGAATTCTGCGACAGGCACTCTTTGCCAGCCTAATTTGATAAATTCTGGACGACGGATCAAATCAAATGTTAAAATTGCTGCACCAGTTGCAGTCATCTTGCCTTCGACATTTTTCATTATTTTTTTGACGTCACTAATTTTTTGATCTCTTAGGGAAGAAATCAATTCTTCTTCTGTAATATTAATAATGTTTTTTAAAAAAATTCTGTCTTGTGCGGAGTTGAGGCTCTTGTGTGAGGATATTTTGACTGGGACAGTATCAACATGTTTCGCTTTTAAAAATTTTTCAGCTGGTTTAGAGTTTTTAAACTTTTTTTTACCACTTCTGTGTAATCCCGAGATATATAATTTAACCCTTTCTCAATTTGAAAAACATTGTAAGATGATAAAGGAGGTACTATTTCCTCGGTACTTTTTCCGACGGCAGTGATTATTAAGTAACGTGGTATGTGATCATCATTTTGTATTATTTCAGGAAGGGGTGCAAATTCGGTCGGTCGTAAACGTTTGTTATTTGGTTTAGTTGATCGTGCTATTATTTGAGGATTATCTGGGTCTAAGAATTTAAACCTGTTGTGATTAGGGGGGTCAACCCCGTTCATTTTTATTTATTTTTTTCTCAGGCCTAGACTGTTTATGCTTTTATGCCACTTGTATAAAAGACTATAATATGGATTTCAAAACTTTTACACGAAGACTTAAGAAAGATGCGAGAGAGACGCGATTAAAGTGAGAAACAGAAAAACACAGCGAACGGAATTGATCTATACGCGGCGATTGCCTGAGCAAGACTAGTTGTTTTTTATATCTATCGTTATTTAACCAATTTATATTTAAATCACATTGTTGCAAATTATTTTTTAATCCAATTGGAAAATTGTTCAATAAATATAGTTTCCGAGTAACTTGGTGATCTATATATTCCACCAAGAGTATACACAATTTTATTAAACGTCACTTTTATTAATAAATGATTTCAAACACTTTTTTCATTAATCTTGCCATTTGAAAGAAGTTCTCGGTCAAAGGTTGAAGTATTTCAAGGAAAATTTTTTTTTGTTTTGAATTTTGTAACTTACTAAAAAATAATTATTGTCAAATAAGCTTCAATTATTTCTATAGAAAATTGAACGCTCTACAAAAAAGGTCGCATGTGGTTAATGAATCACTCTTTATAGAGCGTTCAATTTTCTATAGAAATAATTGAAGCTCATTTGACAATAATTATTTTTTAGTAAGCTACAAAATTCAAAACAAAAAAATAATTTTCCTTAAAATACTTCAATCTTTGACCTTGAATATCTTTCAAATGGTAAGATTAATGAAAAAAGTGTTTCAGATCATTTTTGTAGATTTCGTGTGTCGGATCCAAAAAAAAACATATTTGATTTTTTGACCCACCCAACACAACTTCACACACTTCAAATGCTCAAAATTTACATGGTTTTGGTTTTTAATAGCCTCAACAATTAAATTGCCTTCTAAATTTTCACTCATACCGCTTACTAGTATTGTAGGGTTTTTTATAAGTGTATGCACTTAATATTTATCGCTTAATTTATTTTTTATTTCATCTCCGATTCTTTTTGAAGCTTCTTCATTTTCACAACTAATAGCAATTGAACCATCCTTTCTCTTAAACAAGCTGTTTATCTTTATAGACAAAGCAGATGGATCAATTTTCTTTTTAATTTCTGCTTTTGTTATGTCACCGCGTTGTGTCTCTTTAGGTTTCACTAACACAGGCGCAATTGCCACAGGTCTCTTAACTAATCCCGCATAAGTTGAATTTTTATTTGAATTAATCACCTCTTTCTTGCACTCATCTATTTTCTCAGAAAAGCATTGGCAAACATTTTCAATTTTTTGCAGTTCTTTTTTTTCACTTGCACTTTCAGTTGCTGTTGATAGCAAATCTCTTTTAATTTCCGTAATTGCTCCCGAAATTGACTGCACTTCTTCTTTTTCAGTCATACAATTTTTTATGACATCGCTAATTTGAGCTGACAACATCTTTACACCTGAATTTAAAATTTAATTTTTCATATTGATTTAGAATTTTACTTGTTATCACTAAACAATCCTTGCACATATAATTTAAATTTGCACTGCTTTTAATTTTTCTAACATCATATTCTGTTAGACCTCCTTCACAACACTTTTGATGAAAAATTTTCTTGCACAAACCGCCGCAAGCCACCACATTCACATCTCCGCGCGCAAATCTTAAATCGCACTTTCCGCAAAAATCATCGCTTCAGCTTACTTTTCTGAAGCATCCTTTGTACAGTAGATTTTGATGTACCTGCTCTAGTCGCCATATCTCGCACTGAGATATTGAAATTTGGTCTGAAAAGACGCTTCACCTTCGCCTTTGATTTAGAAAATTCTAGTTTTCTGAGTGTAAAATTCTTTCGGGAAACAGATAGACCCTTATAACTAGAAACAACCGTAAAGACAGTTTTATCTGATGCACCAACTATTTTTGCTATAGCTTATAGTTGAATATTTTAACTCTGGATTTTGCAGGCATGTAGACAAAATCAGTTCGCTGAATTTTTCTTGCTTGCTAGACATCTTTGTCGTTAGTAATACTATCTTCAAGTGTTCAACATCATGTTCAAACGTCACTCTAAATTGAACAAATCGTGTCTTGTTAGACCTACACGATTATCAGGTAGAGTATAATCTTAAAAAATAAAAACTAATGTTTATTCTGGGACAGTCCTTATTGAAGGACAACTATAACAACAGCGGTTTAAACAACAACAAAAACAACAACAAGAACAACAACAAAGCATGAATTGAGACACTGTTTAGTTACTTTTCATAAAAAATAGCAGAAACGATTGATTACTTCGCTAATTTTTATGTAAAGCGAACCATCTAACGATTTTAAGTCTTATTAAAGTACCTTTCTATGATACCTTTATTTTGGAAATTTATCCAGGAGTTCCTAACTTATACCGCTCTTTATTAAGGCTATATCTTCCACTTTCGACGGCTATATCTCTGAAGCTGGATCCGAGCGACACTTTGATTATATATAAATTTTTTCTCAGAATTAAAAACCACGTAAGAAACAGTAGGTTTATAAAAGAAAAAAGGATTTTCGCTTAAGTAAACTTGACCCAATTTTCTGTGTCGAACTTTAATTTTTGCATGGTTTGCGAACGGTCATTGTGGCGTAACTTACCCACGTAATCGTACGTCTGGCGTACAGAACAATGACCCAACAACCAACAGCCCGAATTGCCTTGTTTGCTGTGAACTCTAAACGAGCGCGCTTGCGTTGACTATCTGTTAAATTTGAGATAAACTTTTGTTTCGCAAATATACGCTACGTGGATTTGTTTAGCCACTCGTGAGTTTTATCAACGCCGGAGTTATGCTAAATCGCGCGTTGTCGACAACGATATTGATTGGTGTTGTCATGTCCGTCAAAAGATTTCGCCCATTTTCAATCCTACAAGCTATGTTTAAAAGTATAGTCTATGTACCAAATTATCTAGCATGGTTTTCCCGTAATCTGATTAAAAATATATGTATAACAGGTCATTTGAAAATTCCCCAGGCTACCATAGCAAAACACATTTTTTTGGCAAAATTCGATCTATTTATTCAACATAGTTTCCTTTGAGGGCGATACCCCGAGTATAGCGATCTTCCAATTTTTCGATACCATTATTGTACTAAGATGCCGGTTTGTCCTCAAAATAGGCCTCAGTTTCGGCGATTATTCCCTCATTGTCGCTAAATTTCTTTCCCGCGAGCATCCTCTTGAGGTCTGAGGACAGGAAAAGTCGCTCGGGGTCAGATCTGGAGAATACGCTGGGTGGGGAAGCAATTCGAAGCCCAATTCGACCATTTTCGCGGCTGTTTTGATTGACTTGTGACATGGTGCATTGTCTTGATGAAACAGCACTTTTTTCTTCTTCAAATGGGGCCGTTTTTTGCGATTTCTTCCTTCAAACGCTCCAATAACGCTATGTAGTAGTCGCTGTTTTTCCCTTTTCTAACTAGTCGATGAACAAAATTCCATGTGCATCCCAAAATACAGACGCCATCACCTTGCCAGCTGACTGTTGCGTCTTTCCACGCTTTGGAGCCGGTTCACCGCGTGTCGTCCATTCAGCTGATTGTCGATTGGATTCCGGGGTGAAGTGATGGAGCCATGTTTCATCCATTGTCACATACCGACGCAAAAATGCAGCTTTATTACGCTTCATGAACCTCAAACACTCCCCAGAATCATCAACTCGTTGTTGTTTTTGGTCGACTGTGAGCTCGCGCGGCAAACATTTTGCGCAGAGCTTCCGCATACCCAAATATTCATGTACGACATAGCTAACACGTTCCGTTGATATCTTTAGGGTGTCAGCTATCTCGTTCAACTACACTTTACGGCAATTCAAAATTATTTTGTGGATTTTTTGGATGTTTTCTTCCGTAACCACCTCTTTTGGGCGTCCAGTGCGTTTGCCGTCTTCGGTGCTCATTTCACCACGTCGAAATTAAGCATACCAATCTGTTACGGTTGCTTTTCCTTGGGCAGACTCCGGAAATTCTTGATCGAGCCATTGCTTGGCTTCAACTGTATTTTTTCCCTTCAAAAAGCAATACTTGATCAGCACACGAAATTCCTTTTTTTAAATTTTTTGCACAATAACAAAAGTTGCTTCATTCAAAATGCTATAACTCACGAACTAATCGACCGATTGCTGTCAAATTTTGACACTCATCGTTTGAAGGTTGGTACTACCTGAAAATCATATGGATTTAATTCAAGTGGAGCCATCTAGCCTGGGGAATTTTCAAATGACCTGTTATGTTAGAGGCCATCCATAAATTACGTGACCGAGTTGGGGGAATGGGGGGTCATGAAAAATACTACGAAAAGTAACGACGGGGGGCGGGGGTTTCGCGAAATACTTATTGACTTCAAATTGTAAAATTGTGGATCGATGTAGAAGATATAGAAGATGTAGAAGCTGTTGAACTGGAAGACGAACAATTAAATATAGAGAAAAATATTACTTTAATTGAGGATATACCTTCTTGGATAGATGAGGGAATTCCTTTCTTGGAAGAAATTTAAATATTGAAAATTATTTATTCATTTTAAATATGTTATATCTATTAAAATATAAAATTTAATGTTTGATGTTTAATATTGTCAATAAACCATGTATATTATTTTAAAATTCATTAGTAGAAAATATTTTTAAAAATCATGCTGCAACGCAATTAAATAGGGGGAGCGGGGGGGTCAATAGAGTAAAGTCACGAATCGTCACTATAGGGGGGTAGGGGTTAAAAAAAAAGTTTTTTCGGTCACGTAGTTTATGGATGGCCCCTTAACTCTTATGTAAAATTACGATGTATATCCTGACCGAAAGAAGCCCATTTGCCAAGCATACAATGAAATTGATTGGCTTTGCTGACCACAGTAAGCATTAAACTTGTAAAATCGATTTTTTTTCGAGCTTCAAAATATTTCTAAACTATAAAATGATAAAATATCATCACGAATAAAATGCTTAGATAATTCGAAAAACTTTATGCTTTAACTCTCGTTCGTGTAAGAGTTTTCTTTCAGGAGATATTGTCAGTAATGTTTTCTTTGTCATGTAGTTCATATGGAAAACCTAAAAGTTCAGTAAATATTACTAAAACGAGTCTGTTTGGAAAAAAATAAATACAATGAACCTTCCTAACATGTGCATACATACATATACATATATATTGAAATCAGAGTTTACTTCTGGAAACGGTCAAAACTATAGAAATGCGCTCTTTTTATGGTTTCGACCTCATTTTTTTTAATAAATCAATCTGGTCAATTTTACAATCGCTTGATTTTAGTCTTATTAGGATTCACCAATAATTTTGCACACTAAATTTTTGTAAGAGCGTGAAGTTAAATATAATATTTAACTAGTAAAGACACAAATTGTCTCACTTAACAGAGCATTAACGGATAAATGTTAAGGCGACGCAGAAGACGATTTGGATAGGAACAAAATAGAATTGTTCATTATTTCCACATTACTCAGGGTGCAAGAATCGGACTAACAGGGTTCGATAGAACACGGAACTACGTTTAAAACGACATATCACTTTAGTGTAGCTTCTGATTTACTGCATGTGAATCTCTATGCCAAAATTGGTGATTTTTAGGTAAAAACTTGACATGGTCATCTGGCCACTGACCAGTCGTTTTTGACTGTGCTCCAACCGGACTAACAGGGTTCGATGGAACACGGAACTACGTCTAAAACAACATATCACTTTAGTACAGCTTCCGATTTTCTGCATGTGAATTTCTATGCCAAAATTGGTGATTTTTTTGGTGAAAACCTGACATGGTCATCTGGCCTCTGACCAGTCGTTTTTGACTGTTCCAACCGGACTAACAGGGTTCGATGGAACACGGAACTATGTTTAAAACAACATATCACTTTAGTGCAGCTTCTGATTTTCTGCATGTGAATTTCTATGCCAAAATTGGTGATTTTTTTAGTGAAAATTTAAGATGGTCATCTAGCCACTGACCAGTCGATTTTGACTGTGCTCCAACCGGACTAACAGGGTTCGATAGAACACGGAACTATGTTTAAAACGACATATCACTCTAGTGCGGCTTGTTGGGCAAATTGAGAAAAATTGTGTTTAAGCGGAAGATTCAATGAATGTGATTTTTATTTATTTTCTGTAAATTTAAAGCTTCCGTAAAATGATGCAAGACAAGAAAAACAAAAACCTAAAAATCAAATAACTAGGAAACAAAGCTGTTACCAACACCTAACGATCGTATCGGTATAGCAAGCTCAGTTTGTGTCTTGGAGTGGTTGTTCACCCTTTGACACATCCGATCGTAGGAAGACAATAAAATGTGTCTAGTGACACATAAAGAACACTAAAAAATATAACAAAAAAAATATTTATTCGTCATAAGCACACAAAAAATTGTTGGCTTGTTGGTATGCTTTTTTGCTCACCCTCATGGTGGCTAACACACATTTCCCACCGCAAAATCTGCACAAAAAAATATTTTCAAAACTTCTACAACTCGTCATCCTCTATGACGAGCCCGCAAGCCTCTCCCAAATTTGACTTCAGGCGCTCATGCTATCCTGCAAAAAGAAAAAAAATAAAAAAATCCAAAAAATTACAGAAAAACTAACGAACAATAAAAAAAATCTTTAAACCATTCAACATATTTTTCGTTTTCTTATTTTAATCCAGCCTAAATTTTAATTCAGTATTTATTTAATTTTTTTAATTTACCAGTACTATCTACTTTCAGCTCTATATATCCGATGTAAAATAAATGACAAAATTTCGTTTTAATTAGGCAATTTCACAAATTTATTGATATAATTTTGTTTGATAATCAAACTCAAACAAATATACTATCTTTTATTAAAAAAAAGAACTGACGATGGAAAAAGAAGTAAACTTCAAAAAGAAAAATTTAAGTCTATTTTTGAAATATCAAAACCATATTCAAGCTAAATTTTCTCATTTTAACTCTAACAACCTATACAACCTTTTATGATCATATCTCTCTCACTCAGGATATTTTTCCTACCAACCTACCCCGAAGTAGCTACTTAGAGTGTAACTAATTCTATTACCAAAAAAAGAAATATAATGCCACTTATTCAAAACCAAACTATAAATAAAGAGCAGTATAAATTTCACATGTAACGACAGCAAAAGTTCTAACATAGTCATACTCACAACAAAAAAGAAATTTGCCTCAATTTGACTTGGAAAAAGAATTATTTCCTAATACATATTTCTAGTAATTCGTAATTTTTTTCCATTTAATTTTCTTTTTTTTAATGTTACAATAATTACTTGTAAAATCAAATAAGGTGAAAAAAATAAATCAAATTTTCAGAGATGGTACTCCTGTATGTTCTGAAAATTTTAAGCCTAAAAAAGCTGAAACCAATTCAAATTTTATTCTCTTGCTCTCATTCTCAATGTTTCAACTTACATTGCAAATCATAAATCTTAACTTTAAATGCTTGTAAAATCAAATAGATTGAAAAATATGGATAAAATTTTCAGAGATGGTACTCCTGTATGTTCTGAAAATTTTTAGCCTAAAAAGGCTGAAATCGGTTATGGAGAATTTGAGAAATTGATGTTTTCTTGAAAGAGTCAATTTTTTTATCTTTTAGCACATAGAAAACGTTTAGGTATTCATTTATTCAGATTTGCAGTTTTTTTGACATCTTAAAGTACATTTAAAAGCTAATTTGAATTGCGGCGGTTTGCTTATATTCATCAATAACACAATTAAAAACTTTTTTTAAAAAATAATATTGGTGAAAAAATTTTATCGAATTTTTTTATACCTTCTACACGATTGACCAATTACTCAAAAAGTTTCAGCCTATTTAAAAAACATGAGGGTAATGATAGTCCCATTATAGATGGAATGACCCATATACACAGTAGAATCCGTTTATAATATCTTCGAAGGGAATTGACAAATACGTCATACTAAGCTGACGTCATACAAAGCATTTTTGTGAAAAAAAAACAACCTTTTTTTTTTTAGGTAAATACTTATTTTAATATAGAAACATAGCATATTAAATCAAAATAAAAATTGCACGTAATACATGTATGTATTGTATGTATACATGTATGTATGTATGTTAAATTTTGATCAACAGACGAAGATTCACCGACAATTTTTCCGCCATAATGTTATGTCGAACCTTGAAACGACTGATCCAGCTTGCAGAACAATTGAAGTCGAGAATACCAAAACGTGTGGCAAAAATATTTGCCTTTTCCTGTAGCATAGAGCCGCCGACGGGTATTCCTTTGTTTCTCGTGATTTTAAACCACTGAATTAACGCTTCATCAAAATTTGCTTGTCGCGATTTTCGAAGCCTCTTTGGTCTTAAAACATTTGAATTGAACGATTGCTTAATCCGGCTCTTGTTTTTGAAAATCATTGAGATTGTCGAATGACCCACCCCAAATTCTTTTGCGAGAGATGAGTTTGATTCTCCATTTTCTAATCTGCATATTATCGCGCCTTTCTCCTCAATTGTAAATGCTTTACGACGTTTAGATGACATTTTTTTTACATAGGATATCAATAAAAACAATGCGTGACGTTCAACTATCAATTACTCACTGAGATTCAAAACAAAAACAAGCCACGTGTCGAACGTCGTCGGGAATCAACGAACATTGCCGAAGGTGTAAGGTCACTATAAACGGACAAAATTGATTAAAAATAGGTCATTATAAGCGACATGTCACTGTAAGCGAAGTCATTGTATCCGACTTTAATACAAAGAATTTCATATGAAAACCAAACTTCGTTGTGTAATTACGTCATAATAGGCGGTTGGTCAATATAGGCGGAGTCATAATAAACGGATTCTACTGTATATTATAATTAATAATTATTAAAAAATCGCCTGTTAGATAAACTACTCAGGCCTAACAGACGGCAACGTACCCAATAAGTAGTCATAGCTTCCCAAGTGTACAGTCTTCTCAAAGCAAATCTAGTTAATCTTTTTTGGATATTCTTAATACGGATAAACGACACCACGTAACAGGTGTCCCATATAACCGAAGCATACTCTAGTAGAGATCTTACCGTGCTACAAATATAGTCTTAGGTGTTAAGGGATCAAACAATTCTCTGGAATTCCTTTTCAGAAAGCCAATCTGGAAGTTCGCTTTTGCTATAATACATTCCAAGTCAATATCAAAAGAAAGCTTTTGGTTAAAATAAATACCAAAGTCTTTAAATTAACTTACCCTGAAAAAACTATCACAAGAGTTATATTATAGTCATAAACAATAGGAGTTACTTTCCGAGCAAAACTGAGGACCTTATATTTTCCAAAGCTAAGATATAGCTGGTTAGTATTACACCATTCAATAAAGATGATATATCATCCTGGAGTTTCACGCAGTCCGTACTATCTTTAACTTCCAGAAAGATCTTAAAATCATCAGCATATAAAACTTGCTAAATTTAAAGGACAGAGTAACATCATTACTGAATAAATTACAAATTAAAGGACCTAAGTGACTACCCTAAGGAACACTGGATGTAATCTTAATGGACCTATAACAATTTTTACCTATCTTGACAGCTGGTGTCCTATCAAATAGATACGAGTGAATCCATTTTAAAAATTGTGAGTGAAAACCCAGTCTTTCCAGTTTAGTTAACAAAATAGGATGTCTTACGCTATCAAAAGCCTTTGAAAAATCAGTGTATAAGAGATCCACCTGCGAACCTTTTTCAATGGCGTTAATAGCAAAATTGGAAAAAACGGCTAAGTTAGAAGCAGTGAATCTACCTTTAAAAAAACCATGCTTTTGCCAAGCCATAAGACGCACTTCAGCAAAAATAAGCTTATTAACCATTTTATCCAGGACTTTAGGAATTGTTGATAGCTTTACTATAGGTCGGTAATTTTCAACCAAATACTTTTGGCCAGACTGAAACATGGGTGTCACACAGGCCGTTTTTCACTCGTTAAAAAAAATACCACTAAAAAAGGAATTGTTGAAAATATAACTAAATACGATGCACAAAAGAAAAAAATAGTAGGAAGCAAATCGAAACCAGCAGTCGAGGCTCATTAAAGCTTCTAGTACCTCGGTATCCGGTATTTCCAAATTACCAATGTTCTAAAGTGGCGGCAAGCCGGAAAAACTATTTGCACCACCGAGAGAATTTGAAGAACTAAAAACAGATCCAAATAAATCAGCGAAAAGTTCAGTAATCCTTTCATAATTATTAGAAACCTCACCTCTATACTCCATTGATGAAGGAAATCCAGAAGATTTCCTTTTATTATTTAAACATATCCAAAAAGATTTCGGATTCAACCTAAGCAATCTCTCAAAGGAGAGAGCTTTATTATTTAAATTTTTTAGGTTCACTAACCAACCAAGGATGCATGAAAAAATCCATTTGTTTTTTTACTGGTACGTACCGCTGTAGCCCTTCGTTTATAATATGCTTAAATTTATTATACATGTCATTAACATTCATAAATCGAAGCATCAAACTCCAATTAAAAGACCCAAAATAGACGTTAAGTCCGACATAATTGGCGTTTTTAAAATTGTATGAGAGACTACGCCCATCCGGCGAGTTATCACTAAACGTATAAAAATTTAGGTTAAAAAAAATCGCTTTGTGATGAACAGAAACATCTGTTAGCGGCATAACATATTGAAGGGTTCATATTTAAAATCATCACTTATAAAAATGAGATCTAAAATTCTCATCAGGTCATTTTTAACGTTATTTATCTGAAACAGATTTAAAGCATATAAATCATCACAAAAAGTGTATTCAGTTGTAGCCTTTAAGTCAAATGGCAATAACATTTTTTCCTCCTAGAAAAATTTCACTCAATATTGCCCAGGTTAAAATCGCCGAGCACGCACGGAGTTTGATTACCATTAAGGGAGACAACTACCTGATTAATATTAGAAATATGTTCATTATATGCGCTCAAACTACTGCAAAGTGGAATACAACTTAAAATAAATATACAATAATTTCATTTTTATGAAGAGTGAAGCCACTGCTAACAGAGATTGAAACACAAATTTGTTCAATGTCACGTGTACATCGTAGAAGCTAAATTTCTCAACTGGAAAATTTTGAAAATACTGTAATTAACACGCCACCCCCCTGGATACACCAGGTTTTAAAACACTATCCTTGCGGTACACCGTGTAGTTAGAGTCAATCAACTCATTCGACAAGAAATGTAACGTCAGCCAAGTTTCAGAAAGCAAAATTATTCCATAGTGGTATGAAGAAGTAGTAGAGTGGAGTGCGCAAATTTTCGAACGCAAACCACCTATATTGTGGTAGTAAATTGAATTCGAATTGTTGTCGACATTGATTGTTGAGTTTCGATTTTGTATAAAATTGCCTGCTACAGGTAGGGCTTGTGGTGCAAACAAATTGCAAGGCGGTAGCGATGACTCTAACGATTCAATTTTTTCGCCTCCACATTCAATAAAAAAAGATAAAGGCCGGGATCAAAATCCTTGTTGTAGTTATCCCTTGATATAATTAGCTTAAAATATACTCTTTTTAAATCTTTTGCTTCCAAGCCTTTTTTTACAAGACAAAAAAACCCTTTTTTTACCTTTTATCAATTTGTGTATGAGATGAGATTTAGTCAATATTATCAGCTGTCACAGTGGATTTAAAAGAAGAGAGATGAAGAGCTTTCTTAGAAGCAACCACATCGAACTCATTTTTAGAGTTGCTACAAGCAATATCCATTTCAGTGTTGACATTGTTTCGCTTGCTTTTATTCTGATTTCTATTCTGCAGAAGCAGAAGGTAGAAAGGCTTCGGATAGCATTAGAATTCCCAGAGCCGGTTGTTGGCGAAGAGGAAAGAGAAAACACAGGCATAGCAGTAGAAGCAACAGTCGCGTTAACTTTAGCATCAATGTTCATGCTATCAGCTTCTGTTGTTGGCTTGGTTTTCTTATTGCTATTGTTGTTCTTTTTATTGACACTTATTTTAAGCACATTAATTGCAAAATTTTTTGACAACTGCAGATTAGCAGTAATAGAAGGTGAAGAGTTTAACAGTGACTCATAGTTGTCAAAAATTAGGGAAATACCAACAGCTGTTGCATTTAAAGCTGTCTCTTGTTTTTTTGCATTTTCTCTTGCATTACTCTAATGATGTTTCATATCACTAATACAATTAAGCTTCTCAGCGAGTAGATCACTTACAACTTTTAACTTAGATTCAAATAATTTATTAAGACTGTCCAATTCGACTTTCATAGCATTTGAATTGATTTTTTCCAATTCCGCTTTCACGGTAGTTAAAACTTCAGCTTGAGTTAGAGCCAAATTTGCAGGACATCGAAGCACTTTATGTAATAATATCCTGAATGGTGATTATGTTCAAGTAGCTTAACATCACAGTCCGTCAGTTTCCCTTCACAGTAACTTCCGTGGAGCACTTTGCCGCAGAAGCATTTGCATGGAACTATTAGAGCTTCATTTCGTGAAATTTTTCTTTCACATTTTAAACATAAAACAGCAATCTAAGCAAAAAATTATAAATTAGAGCACAAATGAAAAAACAAACGCTCTCAACAAGCGCGAGACAGAGACTGATTATCTAATTCTTCATTTTTTCTTCTTCAGAACTTTTAAATGATCTGTTGTTCTTTCGTCCCTTTTCGTTTTTTGTTATTTATTCCCTTGTGTGTCATTTTCGTTTTTCATTATATTTGCCCTATTTGCACCTGTGTTACTTTAAAGAAAGTGAAATCGATCAACTTTAGGAATGATATATGTATATATATGATGGCATAAAACAAATGATAAATTAAACAAAAAGATAGGCTAAAGCTACTTATGCTAGTTTCATAGCTGCTAAACGGACTCATCACTAACTTTTAAGCCGATTAGTAAGAATTTTTAAGCTGATTTTGTTAATATATGTTTTTGTAATTCATTTGATATTAATTACACTTTTTCTTTCAGACGCTTCGTTGCAAGCTTTGTTGGCAAGTCAAAACGAAGTAGCAAGTAGTATAATAAATCATCGGGTTCCCTGAAAGGTAATTTCTTTGTGGTGTGTCAGAATAGAAAATAATTCCTCTGTTTGCGTTTTTAGAACAGATCATAATTTAATATATATTTACCGAGCTTCCTGTTCCGTACTGTAAGTGCAAAAAACACAAAAAAATTACAGTGCAAAATGCATTAAAGGATACAAAAATGGGCAACTAGCTGCTTATACTAGTTTCAATCACCAATACGGCTCTTAAACGTCGGCTAACGAAACTTACTGAAGATATCGCGTAGCGGTGATTGAAACTAGTATAAGCAGCTAGTTGCCCTTTTTTGTTTCCTTTAATTCTTTTTGCGATGAAATTTGTTTGTCCTTTTTGTAGTTACAGTACTGAACAGGTGACTCAGTAGAAAATAATTGAAAATAATTCCGCCTAGAAGCGAATAAACTACTATACTTGCCCGGTTTTTTTGTTTAATTTATCTCTATAAAGTGTAACATTTTTTTTTTGTTGACACACATCATATATAACAGTAAGATCCATAAATTATTAATTACAAACTATTTTCTGTTCTGTTATACCACAAACGAAAAAAACAAATGTTTGCCGTGGCCGAAAATAGGTTCTTGGGTGGTGCTAGCTAAAGATTGTTTGGCAGTTGTTGGTCAGTTTTGATGTAAACTAATAAATGCTTTGTCCTACATAAACCCTTATTCTTTAATATACAAATTTTATACATCAACCTGCTTGACGTACAAAGCTATAGCAGAAAATAGAAAACGCATACATTTTGGAGCAGAAGAAAGGAGCTTAGTGCATAAAAAGCTTAAACGAAGACTGCTATTAAATTGCTTTAAAGTAATTCAGAAAAGTCAACGAATATTTATGATAACTTGCACATAACTTAAAAAAATAAATGTAATTCTGAAAAATTTATTTTCATTACCTAATACTTTTGAAAGGAATGCGAAAACTACAATAATTTTTTTGCATTTCATAATATATTTTCATCGGTATATTATTATCTTAAGTTTTTTAAAACATTTTTAAGGCACATATATATTGGTAATATTTATTTTATATAATAGGCTTTAAATGAGCTGTTTGAAGCGCAAGGCTGGTCTGTTGAAGTGACTGGAGGAAAAATTGGTTTGATTACTGTTACAGTCCCGTGGAATGCGCTAATGACAAACGATAGCTCAATTGAAGTAGCTGATTTATTTATATGCTTAAGGCCTGTGCAGAGGCAGAGCAATGGTGCATCTATGTTGGAGTCAATGTGGTCATCTGTGAGTAGCTCTATGCAGTTGGCACAAGAATGTATGAATCAAAGTGATGATAATAGTGTTGACCTATTATCCCAGAACAACTTCATTGACGGCCTAGAAAAATTCGCTGAAACAATTGACCACGGTAAGTTAATATTGGATTAAAGTGATATTTTAGCTGGTTGGTTGGTTTATCGTTTGATATATTAAACTAATAAAAATTAACCTGAAATCCATCAAATTTCATTCCATGGCAGTCGTGGGGCTTATTGTTAATGCAAAAGAGGTTGTAATCCTAGTTTCTCAAATATATTTTCATTTTTTGTATAGCGTTGATTCTCTTACTAGCAATTTATCTAACTTAAATCGCATGAACTCTCTTTAAAGAATTTGTCATGGCAACTATTCTGAGCGTGGAAGTCTAGGATCTATTTGCGTTCCAAAAAGTCAATTGTTATGCGAGCAGAATAGTCAAAAGTCAGTAGTCATAAGGTAATATTTCGTTGGCAATAATTTAGTTTGGGTGATCAGGTTGCTATCTAATCTAAAGGCCTTGAAAAATTATTTGACGTACAAGTGAAAAATTTTTCTTTAGCACACAATTTTTGTGGCTGGGCTAATACTTATCAAAAATGTTAAAAAAAATATCAAAAATGTTGACATTTTCATTAACTTTGTTTGTTTATTAGTTTTTAGAGGGTTACTTAATTCCTAAAATGAAATAATTTTTTTTTGATAAGGGGGCGTTCAAGTATTACGTAAACATATTTTTGGAGATTTTTGAAACTCCCTCCCCCCATGTACCGCGCTGTAACGTTTTTCTTGAAAGTTACTGAAGTGACCATGTTAGACTAAAAGTTACAATTATGTTGCACAAAGTACCGGAAAATCGCTAAAATACCTTTGTTCGTGTTAATCGCGTTTGCGGCAATAATAATTAAAACAAGAGACTTCTAACTCGCAATACATACATGCGTATGTTGTTTATTTTATTTATTCATATAACCCTCCGATAAAGAAGTTTCATTTCAAAAACAATGTTACGTATCGCGTTGTTCGAACCCCCCTTCCACCCCTGTAACGCATCGTAATGTTCTCCAAGCCCCCAAATCCCCCAAATTGTATTCAATTTTTTGTTGGCGTCCAAATGATCTTATGTCGCTGGCTAATTCGCATAGGTCGAAGAAACACCCATTAAATAGAAATAAAAACATTTAAATAATTTGACAAACGATTGACCGATTCTAGTAAAAATAGTTCCGTTACTTAAAAAAGATACAGGAATGTCTTGAAGGCTGCGTTAAGAGTTTTTGTTTAAATATAAAAATTTCTTGATTTTTCCTGATTGGCTAGGTCTATGGTTATGATATGCCGTCATACCTCATAGTCTTAGATGGATTTCCTTTTTTTTGTATAGTTGAAGGCAAACCATCTGGTGTAAGAGTGAACACCGTCCGATCTTCTTATATCTTGAGGGGTCGTATCCTAAGGGATATTCTTTTGGCATGATCATGCATGGCCGATATTTTTGCATCGCATTCAAGACTTATGATAAAAGTAGTGGCCGTTATATCTTTTCCTTTTGGGGGATTTCACTCTGAATGATAACTTTTTAAACCAGATTTATAGCTTTTAAAATGTTCGGTCCATTTTTGGCAACGGATTTCATCGACCAGTTTTCTAATTTCAACGTTCAAATATTTGATTCGTACATCTGCTGAATTTTTGGTGCGGATTACATCTCAGTCGTCCGCCGAGTGCACCGCGTCTACAGTTTGGATGACTTCTAATATTTGAATTAATACCCTTCTCAATGTGATTCGTGTAGCTGACCATATCATTAACTTTTTGAACAGCTTCTCGTGTAGCGTTGAAGAGTTTTGTGTTTATTAAGTACTGGTTATTGTTATTATTTATCGATCCCAGTCGGTTGCAACAGGTGATCCTGTACTCCATTTTCATGCCGATACAATCCAACTTTTGGAGCGATGACGTCTGCTATTCCGGCTACAATCTTGTTGAAGTAATCTAAATCCATAGTGTGTACCAGTTTGAAATGTCCATTGTTAATGCAATCGCTTCCATGTTCGATGATCACCAGTGGAGAGGTATAATCGAATACGTTGAATCCGTAGACTCCAAGGATAATAAATACCACAGGATCACAAAGCATGTAAAAATAAAATAAAAATGTTTCTATATTTTTACATGCTTTTCAGGTCATATTTCCTTGATCTACGCAAAATATAGACGCGATAGAAGAAAACGGACAACGGATTCTTTTTCAGAATACATATAAGACACCGAGTCTTATTTGCATAAAAAAATCATGTGTGCATTTCACACGTGGTAGAAGTGATACCTTCAGAAAACTAAACTGCGAAAGAATGAGACGAAAATGTTCATTAAAATTATAAAAGTTGACGGCATCTAGAATAGCTACAGCAGTAAATGGCTTTGGTAGTTGATCAGTGCATTGCTTGACAAAATTGAAAAAACTGTGAATCTTTCCATGTGTTGAAACAACGATAGGGAACCGCTGCATCTTTTGTTTATTATATTTTCATTTGTACGTATGTTAACATATTACAACTGATCTTTATCCGAATATATTGATATACACATGTGTGTACATATGTAAATTTACACTAAGCTAAGCATACACATTGCACGTTAATATATTTATGCAACGGTTATTCTTTTTCTTTATGCTTTACTTATGTTAAGATTTTAGACTTACTTAGTTTTAACTGTGAAAAATAAAGTTGAGTTTTTGTCAAGTATTGGAAGAAAACGGTCGTCTCATTTTGTCAGTTTTCGGTGTTAAAATTTAAAGTCTTTTTTCAATCGTTAGTAGGCAGAAAAATCCTTCTGTTTCTACATTTTTTGGCGCCCAACGTGGGGCACGACATAGATTTTCGGGAAAATTTAAATTCGTTCTAGAAAAATTATAAAATTTTTACAACATAAATTTTCATTTCGCATTGGAAAGGAGTATTAGCTGTATCATCAAGTCATACACGCTGCCACCTTTATCGCTGTCGCTGTCGCTGCCCTGCAACTTTAATTTGTGCTGCCAGTGCTGAATCCTGCTTTCAACATTGCTGCTGCTGCTTTGATCAATTTTCCGGGATATACAACTACGTAAATGAACTACAATGGGATATCCTCGCATATGGTAAATTGTATCAAAACATTGTTTTATTTTTAAATAAAAATTAACGCCAAATTGACGCATTATTTGCTGCTGACGCAACCTTCGCTGTCGACGCAAACTTGACGCCGTTGATTTTATTGAAACGCTCCACTTCGTTCACTGCATTGCTCGCTGCCGACGCATCATAGCTGCCGTCGCTGCATTCAATAACTTTGTTGCGATAACAAATTTCGTCGCACTACAACGCATCGTCATTCAACGCACACTTTGCTGCGATAATAGTCGTCGCATAGATTGTTGTCGACGCATCTGCATTGCCGTCACAACAATACATAGTTTTTTCAACCAACGCATTCTTCGGTGCGATTATTTTCGCCGCATAGATATTTGTTGACGCATCTTACATTGCCGTCACAATATTCCATCGATTTTATCAAACTTATTATTTGCAATCAATTTCGTCGCATTGATTTCTATCGACGACGCAATTCTTACATTCGTCGTATTTATCGTTTTGCTGCTTACGCATTAATTTTTCGAACGACCTGCTTCGCTTAATTTGTCAACGCATTGTCGCTACCATATTTGCTGCTGCAGTCGTTGCTCGGTCACCACTGCTGCCAGCGCATTGTTGCCGTCGCTGCACTAACGCACCCCGCTTAGATATTAGAAAATTTTTTTAACTCAAACTTTGACGTTGCTGTCTTGCAACTTGAATCTTTTGCTGCCAACGCATTAATTATTTTCGTCCCTGCTGTCACTGTCGCTGCTGACGTCGTCGCTGTCTACGCATAATTCGCTGCAGTTATTGCTCTGCCTTATCTGCATATCTTGTTGGGTTAAATCTTTTGTGCTTCTGCATTCTGTTGTTGTTGTATTGGTTAATAAAGATTATCGTGCCTAAAATGTAATTAATTAAAGGGTGTGCTATACATATTTCTATTTTTTCTAAGCATCGATTCATACATCATTATGACTCTAGAAGAACTAAAGCAACAGCGTGCTAGTGCAAAAAAGAACATTTCACGCATAAAGAATATTATTGAAGCTAATGGAAGAGGGGAAGGGGAAACTTTGTCTGTAGCTGAACTGAAATGTCGATTAGGAATTCTTGACTCTTATTTTAAGCAGATCCTTACCATTCAAACCCAAATTGAAAAAGAAGATGCTAATGATAGTGTACGTGCTGAGTTAGAAGAACTTTATATTCAAACCCAAATTGAAAAAGAAGATGCTAATGATAGTGTACGTGCTGAGTTAGAAGAACTTTATATTACTACAAAGGTAGCTATTCAGTCGCAGCTAGGAGAAGATCAAAATAGTTCATTTTATGATACCAGTTCCGCGGTGCCTGCATCAGGCTCTAAATTACCAAAATTAAAATTACCATCATTTAATGGCAGGTATGCAGATTACAAAAACTTTATATCTTCCTTCAGCTAGATTATTGACAGAGAGTACGGTTTATCAAACATTGAGAAATTTAACCACCTCTTGAATTGTCTTCAAGGTCAAGCACTTGACACAGTTATGGCTTTTCCATTCACCAGCGAAAACTATCCAAAGGCCCTAGATAGGCTCAAAGCTCGTTATGATAACTCGACACTAATTTTCTTAGAAAATATTTCGTCTCTTTTCGATTTTCCATCGATTGTAAAGCCAAACGCCAGTCAACTCAGAAGTCTTCTTGATAATTTTTCGGCTCTTTATGGTTCTCTTCAGACGTTGGGTAGTAATGAACAAATAACTCAAGCCATGCTCATATATTTAGTACTGCAGAAAGTTGATGACGAGACCAACAAAAAATGGAAGGAGTCATTGGACTTTAAGAAATTGCCATCTTGGGATGATTGTACTACAGTTTTAGAACGACATTGTCAATATTTGGAGTCACTTCCTACTGCTCCTGTCAAGATTGATAAGCCTAATGAATACAAACAAAATAAGCCTCACCAGAACTTTTCATTTGCATGTGCAACTTCTGCTTGCCCTATATGCTCAGACACGAATCACAAGATTCACAATTGTGACCAATTTAAATCTTTAAATGTGGCTCAGCGATTCGACAGTGCAAAACGACTTGGTCTTTGCATAAATTGCCTATCGAAAGGACATATCCTTTCCAAATGTTCTTCTAATCACAAATGTCGAGTTTGTTCAAAAAGACATCACAGTTTGCTACACCGTAGTACTGCTAACTCGAAATTAGTTGAATCTTCATTTCCATCACCCGTACCTCAGGCAAGCACATCAGCTGCCGCTGCCGCAATTTCACGAGAGGCTACAGTACATACACACATAAACGATTCTACGATAGACCATATTATTTTAGCAACCGTAATGGTATTAGTCCGTGATTCGTCAGGTTGTTATAAATTAGGAAGAGCCTTGCTGGACTCCTGTTCACAGGTGAACTTCATAACGGATGATTTCTCTCAAAGATTGAACTTAGGCAGAGAAAAGCAAAATTTCGAAATTCGCAGTATTGGAAACGCTTCAACTAATATTAAATACAAAGCATCTACGACAATAAAGTCTCGCATAACTGGGTTTGAGCTACCTTCTACATTTTGCGTTACATCTCATATAGCATACCAACCAGAATCTGAAATAGATATTTCATCATGGAACCTACCGTCCAATGCTGAACTCGCTGACAAAGATTTTTTCAAATCAAACCAAATTGATCTTCTTTTGGGTACCGAAAGTTTTTTCAGTATTTTGGTCAAATAAAGCTTGGAGACAATTTGCCTATTTTGCAGAAAACTTTGTTAGGATGGATAGTCTCTGGAAGATATCAAAAGCCATGTGGTGTACAGGCAGCAAGATGTTTGCTTACATGTGAAAATTCATTGGATAGCAAATTAGAAAAACTGTGGAAACTAGAAGAAGTATCTGTTGCATTTCCATGGACTCCTGAGCAACGCAAATGTGATCAATTTTACAAAGAAACGGTTTCTCATAATATGGATGGCCGATTGATTGTCAAAATACCTTTTAAGGACAGTCCTACTTGCCTTGGAAGATCATATGACATTGCACTGCAAAGATTTCTTGCACAAGAACGCCGCTTAGCACGGTCACCTGAACTGAAAGCACAATATATAGCATTCTTGAATGAATATGAAATATTAGGGCATATGAGTATTGTAAGCAATCCTAATTTAACCGACGCACATTATTACATACCACATCATTTTGTTTTGAAACCCAATAGCACTACGACAAAATTACGGGTCGTTTTCGATGCGTCTTGTAAAACCACTTCACAAAAATCTTTAAATGAAATACAAATGGTCGGTCCAACATTGCAATCAGACTTATTTATGCTTTTGCTTCGCTTTCGTCTGTTTCGCTTCGCAATTACAGCTGACATTGCAAAAATGTATAGGCAGGTATTGGTTGCTCCAGATGATCGTAGGTTTCAGTATATTCTGTGGAGAAGTTCACCCAATATGGAAATTCGTACCTATGAACTCAACACCGTAACGTATGGAATGGCTGCAGCACCATACCTTGCCATAAAGAGCCTTATGTACTTAGCGGAACAAAATATAGAAAAATACAAAATTGGCGCGAGTGCTATAAAATCGTCCTTTTATGTCGACGACTTCATTTGTGGAGCAAATGATTTGATTGAGCTTGCAACAATAAAGCGTGAAGTCACCGAATTATTGAGCAACGGATGTTTTGAGCTCTGTAAATGGCACTCAAATCATGAAGATTTTAGAGACGACAAAACAATTAAGGATTTGAATTTGGATGACGCATCAGTAACAAGTGCACTGGGAATGAGATGGGATCAAAATCTTGATAATTTTATATTTTCGTTTCAACCTAAGACAAGTATCGATAGTCACGTCACCAAACGTGATCCAATGGGATTTTTAGCGCCGATTATTATTACCGCTAAGATCCTTTTGCAAGAGTTGTGGTTGCTTAAGATAGATTGGGATGAATCTGTGCCACAAAATTTACATTTCGCTTGGAGTAATTTTCTCAATGGGTTGTTATCTCTTCCGTCAATATCGATTCCGAGGTATTGCTTGTGGCCTGAAGCAACTTCACTTCAACTTCACGGTTTTTGTGATTCATCTATACGCGCATATGGTTGCTGCATATATACAAGAACCGTCGATAATTTTGGCATGGCTCATGTGCAACTACTTACAGCAAAATCACGGGTTGCTCCAACTAAAAAGCAATCATTGCCGAAACTAGAATTGTGTGGCGCACTTTTGCTCGCTAGACTTTATTCGAAAATAAAGGTGCTCTTCAAGGATGTACAATTCAGCACATTTCTCTGGAGCGATTCTCAAATCGTACTTCATTGGTTAAAACTTCATTCAGCAACACTTTCAACGTTTGTCGGCAATAGAATTTCTGAAATCCATGTTTCGTCGCAAAATAACCCTGCAGACATAGTTTCTCGAGGCAGCAGTGTGGACCAAATAACCAAATCAATGTGGTACACAGGACCTTCGTTTTTGATGGAAGATATGTATTACTGGCCAAAGGAAAGCAAAACTGTTTTAGATATGGAGGAAGTGGAAAAGGAAAAACGTAAATCTACATTTAAATTGGCAACTGAGTCAAATTATATTTTGGAAAAAATCGGCAAATTCAGTTCACATTTACATGCTTTACGCGTAGTTGCGTGGATGTTTCGGTTTCTTAGAAAATGTGACAACAATTTCAACGATTTTGAATCTAATTCCCCTTCCCCTCAAGAGTTAAGGCATGCAATGAATTCGATAATTTGGAATATACTACAACAATATTTCCTAGAAGACATTCGTTTATTAAAAAAGAACGAACTGACGACAAGCACACTGAGATCCTTGAACCCTTTTCTTGGAGATACTGGAGGTTTTACTCTGTTAAAAGTTGGTGGCAGACTGGAACTTTTAGATTTACCAGATGAACGAAAGCATCCAATATTATTGCCTGGGAAATGTGATTTTACCATTCGATATGTACGACATTTAAACATCAAAAACTATCATGCTGGCCCTAAGGCACTGATCGCTCTTATTCGTTTAGAATACTGGATAATAAATGCACGAGATATAGCACGTCGAGTTGTAAATAATTGCATACACTGCACTCGGTATAAGCCGAAACTAATGCAACAGCTAATGGGAAACTTGCCTGTGGAACGACTAACCCCATCGCGACCATTCGCCCGATGTGGCATGGACTTTTGCGGACCTGTCAACATTTATCTACGCATCAGGGGCAAACAGCCGTATAAGGCATACATCGCTATTTTTATTTGCCTATCTACGAAAGCAGTCCACATAGAAATTGTGTCGGATTTAACTACTAATGCGTTTTTGGCAGCTCTCAAGCGGATGATTGGTAGAAGAGGTCTACCATCTGATCTATTTTGCGACAATGCAACAAATTTTGTAGGGGCTGGCAATAAACTTGCTGACCTCAAGAAATTTCTCTATGATAAGCCGAACCAAAATAATATTATAAAATATTGTGCATCTGAATTCATTAATTTTCACTTTATTCCTCCCAGGGCTCCGCACTTTGGTGGTATTTGGGAGGCAGCTGTAAAGTCAGCTAAGGGACTTCTAAACCGCAGCCTAGGAAACACCAGATTAACGTTTGAAGAGTTATCGAGAGCCATGGTGGATATTGAATCGATTTTGAATTCAAGACCAATATCGCCTTTATCTGCAGATCCTAGCGACTACGAGGCTCTCACACCAGCACACTTCATCATTGGTAGTACTTTAAAACCGCTGCCAGAGCATACAGTAGCAAGTGACGTGAATTATTTGGAGAAATGGGCACGCGTTACCGGAATAAAGCAGCATTTTTGGAAGAAGTGGTCCCACGACTATATAAATGAACTACAGATGAGAACAAAGTGGAAAAGACAACATCCAAATATCACGATTGGAACCATGGTTTTAATACATGAGGACAATGTTCCCCCTCTACTCTGGCAGCTAGGCAGAATTGATAATTGCACTCCAGGATCAGATGGTCGCATAAGAGTTGTAGACGTCCGAACTAAAAATGGTATTATTCGTCGGCCAATCCACAAGTTAGCTGTTTTGCCTGCTTGAAAGTTCCTTATACTTTCAACGGGGGCAGGATGTTGAAACAACGATAGGGAACCGCTGCATCTTTTGTTTATTATATTTTCATTTGTACGTATGTTAACATATTACAACTGATCTTTATCCGAATATATTGATATACACATGTGTGTACATATGTAAATTTACACTAAGCTAAGCATACACATTGCACGTTAATATATTTATGCAACGGTTATTCTTTTTCTTTATGCTTTACTTATGTTAAGATTTTAGACTTACTTAGTTTTAACTGTGAAAAATAAAGTTGAGTTTTTGTCAAGTATTGGAAGAAAACGGTCGTCTCATTTTGTCAGTTTTCGGTGTTAAAATTTAAAGTCTTTTTTCAATCGTTAGTAGGCAGAAAAATCCTTCTGTTTCTACACCATGCTTATATCTCAGCTTTTGGTTAACCGATCTCGAAGCTTATAGTTTCAGCACTCTGCTCGATGAGTAATTTAATTTGATATATAATATTGCTGTAGCTATTGTAACGTTTTGCGTTTCATTATATACTTACATATAATTTTTCAAATCAGCCATCACTAAAGAAATTTATGGTTCTGTGTAATCTAAATAAACCTTATTGAAATGTATATTCTTACAAATCCTCAATTTTTAAAGCATTATTCTTCTCGAAGCCCTGCCCTCATGTTCGATCAAGCAAGAGTAGCTCGTAAAGGAAGAACTGGTTAAGCGTTTTATTTATTTAAAACAAAATACGAAATTTATATGATGTAGTGATGTCATAGTCATTTTGGACAATTATATATTTCCTCATTTTTCCTATGTTCATACCAATAATATTAAAGATTTTTGTTTTATGATGCTTATATTCCTTCTTTTTTGTGCATTATTACTTTTATGATCATATGTGATTTGTCTATCAGCAACAAAAGCTGTCTCTCCTGCCTTTTTTCTTCGGTGTTCTTGTCTATTTTTTAATTAAGCTTAGCATACTTGGTTACCTGACTTGTTTCAATACGTTCCCGTACGTCGTCATATACCCTAACCCCGAAGTCAACCAAATTTTTATAATTTATTCTTGACGTTCGACTCAAAAATAGGTTTCATTCTCGTTATGGAATGAATAGAGTCTACTAACATATCGGTCATTCTTTTACAAACCGCACAGATTTCAGGAAAAAACCTCGACTGCTCCAAATGCGATGGAAATTTACTCCTGCACCTTTTAGCAAATTTAGTTGACACATTATCAGGATTTTGCTACACAAAAATATTTTAACGAAAATATCCACATATGAATTTTCAACAAGTGGCTGCATTTTGTCAAAATTACTCATACTTTAAGTCTATTATTTCCAGTTGTTTAAGCTGCATGAATTTAAACGTGCGACGAGTCAAAAAAAAGAACGAGTCTCTAACACTTGTTAGCTTTGTTTTAACGTATTGCACGCTGCACCTCTAGATTCCCTCTGCGCTGCATGACTTGCGTTCGAAAATATTTAATAACTTCTGATTAAATAGAGACTCCACTTTTTTGTAAAATGAGTTTTGTAGATAAAAGAATAAAATGTTATTTTTTTTCAATTAGCTCTAGTTGGAGGAGCAGCATGTTAGAACAATATAAACATTTATTTTGGCATTATTTTTTATTTGTTGACATTATAAAACTTTTTTAAAAATTTATATGTGACATATAAATCCTGAAATAAAAAAAATTCTATACTGATCAGATTAGTACCACTGGAGATAATAGACTGACTTCAAGTATGAGTAGCTTTGACAAAATTCAGCCAAGTTGCAATGACTTGGCTTTCTACAGCTTATGTACAAAAAACTACAGACGATTCTAAAATATGAAGTCCAAAACGGTATGCGGTTTGTATATGAATGACCGATATACAATAGTTCGTTTAATCTAGGTTGTGGGTGTTTCACTTTCTGACACCTCTTTCATAAAGTGAGTTTTGTCCAGATCAACCTTTAAATTGGCTTCGTGAAGTCTCGGTAACACAGCATCGATATTCTTAAGGTGCTCATCTTCATCCGCTCCGCATACGATGATATCATCGCTGTATACGTAGTAAATTTTTTCAATGAACTCTTTAAGGACATCGTCTATCATACGCTGGAATATTGTGAATGCATTTTTAAGAATAAAGGGTAACCCAAGGAACTCATACTAGCCATTCATTGTCGAAAACGCTGTTTTAGGAACATCAGACGTTTCATTGAGATGCGGTGGCGGTAAAGTACCTTGCTTTACTAAGGCTGGCCAGAGTGGAGCCTATCGGAATAGGATAGGTATCGGAAATAAAAAATCGATGACTATCCTATATTGCTTTATACCGTTGGCCTTTGCACAACTAAGACTGGTGAGTTATACGGGTTTTCTGAAGGTTGAATAATGCCCTCGTCTGAAAGTCTTTTCACCTGTCGCTCCACCTCTGTCCTCATGCAAGCATGATACAGGTAACTTTTTGTATATTAATAATGTTATTAGTTCATAAAGATATTAGTTATCTTATTAGGAGTTCAACACAGTTAAATAAACAATATTGAGTTTTTCTGTAATAATAGTTTATTTATACATATTTTCAATTGCGAATTAAGTTTATATTTATTAATTCTACCTGTAAAATAAACAACATTAAAGTTTACTCTTTACTTGGTGTCAATTCCGTTTGCTTAAACTTTAGCTTTACTTATAAAAATAATTAGCATTAATCTTATTAATATGATCTCCATTATTATTTCATATACCGTTTATTAAACGGTATATCACGTTCGTAAGTCTAAGTATATTCTTGTCGTTGGCTGCGATCTTAAGTCTGTGTTTAATTACTGGCTGCGTTCGCAATTAAGCGGCAGAATCACTTTTAACACGTTCCCTGCCGCGTGTACCGAAAACAGTACACGCTTAGCTTCATTTCTACGCCAACGTGTTTTCATGTTCTTTTCTGTACTTCATTTTTATTTAATTATTCAATCTGAAATAAATATTATTTTTTGATGTTACTATGTATGCATTATTGTTTTAATATTAATAATCTCGAAAATAATATAAATTCTCTCAAAAACAAAAAAAATAAGAATTTATACAAAATTATTAAAGCGCTTACCGTGTACTGTTTTCGGTACACGCGGTGTAGAAATGACACCTAGTGAAAAACAGCTTGGCAGGGAACGTGTTAAAGAAATGCACTTATGCACTTTATTTACATATGTATATTCGCTTTTCCGTGTTGTTTTAATCTCTGCCTGACAGCAGTACCTGCAACTTATTTTTCATTGATTGGTCCGAAGAGTGAGTTGTACTCATCAATCAACTATTGCAGCTTTCCTTAGGTATTCTTGGATAAATGGCTGTCTAAGACCGGGCACACCTGTTTGAAAAATTTTTTCAAAAGGGTGATTTTAAAATTTGCTTTGAGTGTTCGTAAATTTCGTTTCGTGCTTCAAGTTCCTTCAGCGTATCCATCACCGATGATACCATCGAAAGAATCCAGACGTGGCAGGACATAAGACGTCAATTGAGCTTGCTGAAAGAATCTACCCTTGACTTCCTCAGATATCGAAATCTTACCATCTGCAGATTGGACAAAGAAGACCTTAAAGAGTATTCTTTGAGTGTAAATGTCGTTGTTAAAATGAATTTGCGGGCCAGCGTTAAATCTTCCTATCCCTCTATTTGAAGTGAAATTCCCTAGTATAAAGCTCGTCCAATTTAGACCCACCTTGCAACAGTTGCCCTCATTGGTGCTCTAGGGTTCGAATATCCCTTTTATCGGCATAATGCACGATTTAATAGCTGGTCAGTCGGAAATGCTATGCGCTATCAGTGCGCTATTGGCGCTACCTATTATAGCTGAGTGCTTTGCTTACCTCTTTAAAGAATCATTTTCTACTGAACTATTTAGCTCTGAGATCAACTACTTTGAATATATGGATCACGGCTCTGTAGTTTCAGATAATTCGATATTTTTCTCACTGGAACTCGTAGAGAAATATATCTCACCTGTTGATGATAACTTTAGCTCCGTACATGATGGTATTCCAGCGAAGTGTGTATAAGGTAACTAAGTTTCTGTGCTGAACCTTAATTTTTTTATTTAATAAATCTTTTAGAAAGCTATTTTCCTAAATTATGGAGAAAAACAATAAGCTCCGTTTTCAAGAAAGGGTGTAAAAATTTTGTTTCAAACTACAGGCCTAAGACTAAGGACTAAGTTACTATCAACATCAAAACAATTTGAATCATCAGGTTAAGGTGCGCTCTGGTGAAGTAATAACTTTACTTAAGCTTTATCGCATTTTCTCAACATACCCACTCAGACCATGTGATATAGATATTAAAATAATTATATGTGTAATTTTTTTTATGGTCCAAGGCGTAAATGTTAGAAAAAATTTACCCTGCATGCTGTGGAGCTCGGATAACACAAACATAAAAATACAGACCACCATTAAGCTACAAATTTAGCTAAAGTTAGTTTTCAATCTAAGCTTGAGTTGACCTTTTGACAAGCTAATCTTATAAAAATTGCAACTGATAATAAGAGTTGGCATGCGATTAAAAGGAGCTGTAGCCATATAATTAGTTCTAATAATCGGTTAAGTTACGAGTACTTCTCCGATTAGTATTATAATGTATGTAACCAAGAAGGTCTGGTTCAGCAAGAGACCCAGTTACAAGTGGATGCAGATAAAGTATATCCGCAATATTTCTACTGGATCCAAATACTGCAAATGTAATAATCTCAAACGATCCTCATGAGAAGAAAGGTTCAGAGGGTCAGTCCAATTTAAGCCATTGAGAGCAAAACGAATAAAGTTTTTTTTTTTAATTCTCTCAATTCTATTTATATGAACATTATAAAATTGTGACCATACTTGGCTGGCGTACTCTAAGTGAGAACGCACTATTGTGTTATATATGTCCCGATACTAAAGGGCTATTAAATTCTTTTGCCCACCTCTTAATAAGGCCAAGCAGAGATGAGAATTTTTTACAAATTAGATCAATATGCTCATTAAAAGTTAATTTAACATCAAAATGTATACCTAAATCGACACGACATATTTTCTTATCTTTTAATTGATAATCAAACTCCACAATATTTTTCTTCGTGGCGAAAATCATAGATTGGCATTTATCAGGACTAAGACGTAAGTTATTTTTAGAACACCAAACCTCGAAGGATTTCAAGTCAGACTGAAGTGAAATAGTATCGCCAACCCCCTTTACGTTCCTGTAAATTTTCGTGTCATCTGCATATACTAACAGATGGGGATTTTAATAACATGTGTAACGTCATGAATTGCTAAAATGAACAGGAGCGGCCCCACGTGGCTTCCTTGTGGAACACCTGATGCCGCGCTAAATGAGGAGGAAAACACTTTCCGAAATTTTATTTGATATGAGCGATCAGATAAATAAGATTCAATAAAGCTGACAAAACTTAAAGGAAATCCAAGCTTCTTTAATTTAAACAGAATCAAATTATGTGGTAGTTTGTCAAATGCTTTACTGAAGTCAGTGAAGATGTAGTCAACTTGCCCACCAGATTCAAATGAGCTAAATGCAAAAGAAATGAAATGCTGACGAGTTGTTATGACTGCACCACAGCACACCTTAACCTGATCGTGTATAATATGTTCAAAATTTTTCGGTATTGATGATATCTTAGCCACGGGCCTGTAGTTTGAAATATAATTTTTATAGCCTTTCTTGAAAATGGGGCTAATGCATGCATTTTTCCAAAATTTCGGAAAATAACTTTCTCTGACTGATCTATTAAATAAAAAACTAAAGGGCTGACTCAGCACAGAGCTGCAGCTAACTAAAACTATCGCAGGAATACCATCAGGCCTGGAGCTGAAATCATCATCAATAGACGAGAATTATTTCTATATGAGGTCAGGTGTGAAAAATATCTCATTAACTGGAACTAAAGGGTCGTTATCCATATATTAAAAATAGTTGATCTCAGGGCTAAATAAATCTGTAGAAAATGACTCCTTAAACAAACTAGCAAACAAACCGGCTATAATTTGGGGGTCTCTAGTGAGCCCATCAACTGTTTTAAACTCATATGGAAACCCGTTGTTGTAATATGTATGTACATAAATGCACTCATTTATGTACATGCATATTAACTATAGCTCTTTCTCTTCATGCGTGCATGCATATGAATGCTTATACAAATATGCATATGTACTTGCATTTATACATGCTCTGAGAGACTATGGTATAATTATTATAAGATCAATAAAGTTAGTTAATAAATGAGACTCATGAACATAACATGGTGTCAGATGTGACTCAAAAATTTAAATAAAAAATCAAGTCGAGAAAGTTCATCAAATAAAAAGTATTTTTACAAAATTAAAAAATGAATGATACAGAATTAAATTCGAAATCATCGTTGTCAGTCAAAGAAACTAATCAAACAACAGTCTACAATCAGACTTTCTCTGGAAATATGTTACCTATGAATTTTCGAGAAATGAATATCGCCGCAGCATGGAAACGATGGAAAAGTCAGTTTAAGTTGTTCATGAGGGCATCCAGCTTGGACAGCGAATCTGAGCAACGCAAGGTAGCATTGATGTTGCATCATCTTGGTCCGGATGGTTTGCAAATTTTGGAATCGTTTGATGTCGACGTCGATACGGTGAAATATTTGGACCTCATCAAAAAATTCGACGACTATTTTATTCCGAAGGCAAATATTGCTATAGATCGGCACACGTTTTTCATGCGACAGCAAATGCCGGAAGAGTCTATAGATGAGTATGTAACGTCTCTTAAGATTCTGAGTCAATCGTGCGATTTTGGAACTATTCGTGAAGAGTTGGTTAGAGACATTTTTGTGTGTGGGCTTTCCAGCAATTTTTCGTCAATTAAGAAAAAATTGCTCAATGAAGGAAACATTCCTTTGCAAAAAGCAATTGAAATGGCTAAGAATGCTGTAAGTGCCAAAGAAAATGCGAGACAGTTATCGGATGCAGTAAATGTCAACTCCTTAAACAAAACGTTCAAAGCAAGAACTGGTGGCCGCATAGAGTACAGTCAAAATCAAGGTCAGGCATCAACATCATACGAGAAATGTAGTCGTTGTGGATTAGTACATAGAAACCGTTGCCCTGCATATGGTGCCACTTGCTATAATTGTCAAGGCAAACATCACTTTGCTAAATGTTGTTTGAAGCAAAAACAAAGGCTTAACAACAAAAATAAGTATGTTAAGGCGATCGCTGAAACGGAAAAAGACGAGCAGAGTGAGAATGATTTGTTTGTCGGTTCTCTTCAACTGTTCGAGTTAACAGAGGATGAGCAGCACTGCATGAGCAGTCAGAATAGCAGTCTATCAACATCAGTCAACAACAGCGAAATCGCAGGTCATAACGAAAGTCAAGTTTGTGTAAAGATGGTAAAAAATAAAAACAATTCTGTTATTGTAAAAAACGGTAATGAAAGCAAATATGAGTGGAATATACAGATAATGATTAAAGCAAAAAATGTTATGGTACAAGTAGATGCGGGAGCTCAAACAAACATTTTGTCAATTAAAACAGTCCGCTCTCTTAATATAGAAAATAAAATAGTTCGATCATTTAATAACGTTGTGACATTTACAGGTGAAAAACTTCCTTTGCTTGGCATAGTGAAACAGCAATTCATATATGAAGGAAAAACGTATTGTGGTGAGTTTCATGTGGTGAATTTGATTTGTAAGAATTTGCTTGGATTAAAGATGGCAGAAACATTGAAGCTTTTTAAAAGAGTGTGTACGATTTCATGCGATGTAGGTAAAAATGATTTATTAAGAAAATACGAAAATGTGTTCAATGGTCTCGGTTGTTTGAAAAACAAGTGCTGTCTTAAAATTGCAAAAAAATGCAACGCCAGTTATAGAGCCGCCGCGTAAAATTCCACATTCCCTGAGGGATGCTTTAAAAAAGGAATTGCAGCGAATGATTGACTTGAAGGTTATTGTGCCAGTTCGCGAGCCCACGGAGTGGGTTAACGCCATTGTTCTTGTTTCAAAACCAAATGGAAGCATACGCTTATGTCTTGATCCCAGACACTTGAATAAGGTTATTCAACGCCCACATTTCCCTTTTCCAACAGTGGAAGATTGCAAAGCGAATTTGAGTGGATCTAAATATTTTAGCAGTTTAGACGCAAGTAGTGGATTTTGGATGGTTCCACTGGATGAAGCTCCTTCTAAATTGTGCACCTTTAACACGCCGTTTGGTCGATTTATGTTTCTGCGCCTACCTTTTGGAATTAGTGCTGCGCCGGAAATTTTTTATGCAGAAATGATTAACTTGTTTGGGGACATTGAAGATGTCATAATATATCTTGATGATTTTTTGATTCATGCACCAACAATTGAATTGCATAATGAAATTTTAGGCAAAGTATTAGAAAGAGCGAAGTTAGTAGGATTAAAATTTAACAAATTGAAGTCTAAAATATGTCAAACAAAATTGAAACTTATTGGCCACATATTTGATGAAAATGGCGTTAAGCCGGATGAAGACAAAATTCAAGCTATATTGCACATGCCAAAGCCTCAGTCGGTGACTGAGCTGCAACGTTTTTTAGGAATGATTAATTATTTAGGGTCATATGTTGACAATATTTCTTCTAAAAATAAGAATTTACGTGACCTCCTTAAAAAGATACACATTGGCATTGGGATGCTGTGCATGACAGAGAATTTGAAAATCTTAAATTTGAGATTACTAAGTCTCCGGTGTTAACCTATTTCGACTCTAAAAAACAGTTGGTATTGTCTGTCGATGCATCTAAATATGCAGTAAGTGCAGTGATCTTGCATGGCTGCAATCCAATAGCATATGGATCTGTATCTCTAACTAATGCACAACAAAACTATGCTCAAATTGAAAAAGAGCTTTTCGGTATTCTATTCGGGTGTACACGCTTCCACCAGTTCATTTATGGAAAGAAAGTGATAGTAGAAACTGACCACAAGCCATTAGTCTACTTATTTGAAAAACCTTTGTACCAAATACCAGCCAGATTACAACGTTTTATGCTCCGGTTACAAGCATATGATTTGACCGTTCAATATAAGCCAGGTAAAGAAATGTTTATCGCAGATACTCTTTCTCGTGCTCTTTTGAGCGAAAATACGTTAGAGGAAGTAGACAAAGAATTGTTGCTTCATTGTAATTTCATAATTTCTCAAAGTGAAATGTCTGAAGATTTACTTGATGAAATACGGTCTGAACTTAGATCTGACAAATGTTTGCAAATAGTTATACGCTACGTTCAAATCGGGTGGCCAAATAATAAAAGGGAAGTTGAAAGTGAAGCTATGCCCTATTTTCAAGTTAAAGATGATTTGAATTTTATAAATGGTCTTCTCTTAAAAAATGATAGGATTATTATTCCATCTAGTTTACGTAAGAGAATTTTAAGTGATTTACACGAAGGACACATGGGTATTCAGCGTTGCCAACGTTTTGCTAGGAAATCGATTTACTGGCCAAGCATAAACCATGACATATTTAACATGATATCAACCTGTGAACTTTGCCTTAGGCATAGAAATTCAAATCCCAAACAAGACTTAACTCAGCATGAGTTTGCAAAATATCCTTGGATGAAAGTAGGTTGTGACATTTTTGAGTATGATGGTAAAAAATTTATTTTAGTTGTTGATTACTATTCCAAGTACATTGAAATTGACCTTTTAAGCATGGGATATGCAAGTCAACACGTTATAAATAGTTTAAAATCGATATTTGCCAGGCACGGAATTCCAAAAACCCTCATTTCCGATAATGGACCTCCGTTCAATGCAAAAGAATTTAACTATTTTGTTAACAAATGGAATGTAAATCATATAACGTCCAGTCCATATATGCCAAGTTCTAATGGGTTGGCAGAAAGGTCTATTCAAACTATTAAAAAACTTCTTACAAAATGTAAGGAAAATAATACAGATTACCACACGGCACTCCTTCATTACAGAGCAACTCCTAAAGCGAATATTCCTAGTCCTGCCGAATTATTAATGTCTAGGACGTTAAGAACAAAAATCCCATCTATAGATATCAATTTCAAGCCAAAGTTAGTGAACAGTAAAAAATATTTCGAGCATATACAAGCCCAAACTGTAAAATCGTCAAACTATTTTAATAGGAACACAAAAAATTTAAAGCCAGTTTCAAAAGGAGAAGAAATATTATCCTACTTCTGTTTGGTTTCCAGGTGTGATAGAGGAGCATTGTAAGGAACCTAGATCGTTTATCGTTAAAGACTCAGAAGGCGCTTGTTATAGACGAAACCTTGAACACATTTTGAAAAGATCACAAACAAAAAAGAAATCTATAAGTAGAGAAAATAGCTTGGAAAAGCATGAAAATGAATTCGCGACAAGTAAACTCGCAAACTATACGAATAATGGCTCTAACAAAGAAAATAATATTAAAACAAGCACAGAAGCAAAAAATAACAATGAAGTTCAGGAAGATAGGAATATTAATGAGCGTAATAATATAGAAAACAATGAATTTCAGGAAGATAGGAAAATTAATGAGGGTAATAATATCGGAAGCCAGAGTAATTATGTCACAGCCAAAGGAAGAAAAATAAATGCTCCGCAAAGATTAAATTACTCCAAATTGTAAAAATAATAATAAAAAGAACAACATGTGTATGTATTATATAAGTGTATAAGGATTTGAAAAATAACATTTGTAAATATATTTACACATGTAATACGTATGTACGTTATATAAATATATAGACACATATATATCTATGAAGTTTAAATTATTCGTATAAACTTATGAATGCATCTGAAGTTTTTGAATAGTTCATTAGTTTAGATATAAGAATGAATAACTGAAATGTTCATTAGTTTAATTATAAGAATGCATAACTGAAATGTAAAGTTTAAATTTTGTAATTGAAGTCAGTGAAAAAGGAAGATGTTGTAATATGTATGTACATAAATGCACTCATTTATGTACATGCATATTAACTATAGCTCTTTCTCTTCATGCGTGCATGCATATGAATGCTTATACAAACATACATATGTACTTGCATTTATACATGCTCTGAGAGACTATGGTATAATTATTATAAGATCAATAAAGTTAGTTAATAAATGAGACTCATGAACATAACACCCGTCAGATTTTTTTTTTAGAATTAATAAAACCCCAAAAATTCTTGGGGTCATGAAGAATATTCAGCTAAATATTATTCAAATATTCACAATAAACTATAGCTGACATATCTTTAAATTCAAAAAACAGTCGCTGATAAGCAACTAGGTAATTTCTATCCTGGCTACAAACGTATTTGTTCCATGCCCTATTACGGCCATTACGAATTTTTTTCAAATCATTTGTGTACCAAAGGTACAGGGAATTATTAACGTACCACCGTGTATATGGCACCGACAATGCTATGGCCGAAACAGTTCACCACAGAAAAATTTCATGCAGTCACCAAATGTACTATCATTAAAATAAATAATAAATTCATGTAGCTTATATCTTAAATTCTCATTCAATTTCAAGAAGTCAGCTTTCTTATAACTGAATTAATAAACATAAATGGAAGGACATGCATTAGTTTAATTTTCTATGTCAGATTGATACACAATACTTAAAGGTGAATAATAGAAATCAACCGTAGAAAGAGCATGTATATCATTTATTACAACTACGAGTTTTTGGACAAGATGCATAATAATATGTACCATCATTCGAAGGAGTCCATTTTAGGTCAGGCAGATTGAAGTCACCTAACAACAAAATGTAGTCATTAGCATCTAGTTCATTAATTATGTATTCTACGGCCATCGAAAGACATTCGTAGGCACCTGCGCCACTATTTGGAGGAACATAAACGTTAAGAATATAAATATTGGAGTTACAATGTGTAACTTTAACGCATATAAGTTCAATAGATGCGCAGGCAATTTGGATTAATGAACTAGTTAAATGATTTTTTATGGCTATTAAGACGCCTCCGCCAACAGAAGAAATATCTTCCAAGTGTCTGTCTCTTTTAAAAACATTGAAACTATTGTCAAAAGGTTCCAAATTGAGAAAATTTTTATTTAACCAAGTTTCGGCAAAAACGATTATATCCTCAGAGAAATTCTGAGTAGATAAAAAGATGTCATGCGTCTTGGATCGCCAACCCCTTAGATTTTGGTAGTAAAGGGATAGCCGCTTCAGTTTTTTGAACTGGAACGGATAGTATGTCTGACAGTCTTATTAATTATACCCTACACAGAGGGTATATTCACTTTGTCATTCCGTTTGTAACGCATAGAAGGGGGCATGGCAGGTAAGGAAAAGTATATATATTCTTGATCAGTGTCACCACCTGAGTCGATATAGCTATGTCCGTCTGTCTGCCTGTCTGTCTGTGTGTCTGTCTGTGTGTCTGTCTGTGTGTCTGTCTATTGAAATCAGGTTTACGCAAAAATTTAGAAAGCTAATTAAAAGAAATTTGGCACACAGGTCAAACCTTCTTGCAAGCTGCTAGCATATAAAAATGGCCGAAATCGATTAACGGCCACGCCTTCCGCTCATACTCTATGTAAATATACCCTAGTCCATTTTGAAAAAAAGTTGCTGCGATTTTGATGAATCTTGGTGATTTGGTGAGGATGAGAACAAAATTAAGATCAGGCTAGGTTTTAAGTTTGCAAGGGCTCTTAAAGGGGCGTGGCACAGCCCTAAACTTTAACTATTATAACGTCATAGCTCGTAAACCGTGCAAGACATTTTGATAAAATTTGGTACACGAATACAGATCTTATATATCTTGAATTGCGCATAAAGTGGGTGGATTTTTAAAAGTAAGCGTGGCACTTTTTAGCAATTGAAAATTTGGATTTCGTATATCTCCAAATTGGCACACACGATTTTCATAAAAACTTTAGAGATGATACCACTGAAAGTAGTCATCAATACAAGTTTCGTCAATATTCTGGAAAATTTCGTTGAATAGCGTGGCACAGCCTACAATATTTATAAACGTTATTAAAAGAGAACTAAAAATGCAATCGCTATGAAATTTAATATGGCATATATACTCGCTAAAAGGTGTCCTCTTGCAAAATTTTGGCACAATAGTGCCGGTGGGTGTGGCACCTCCCATATGAACAAAATACGTTTAATGCTATAGATAGTGTGCTATGGGAGTAATCTTCATAAAATTTTGAGTGGAGGTGTCGGTTACTATAAACTTCGGAATTAAATGAAACTTGACAAGATTCCATCAGTGGGCGTGGCACCTCCTGCATTAACATAAAGTTATAAGTGCTATTTTAAGTGAACTATTGGAGCAATTGATCTGAAATTTGATGTAAGTGGTTTACTGGGTATTAGATACATATGAATCAAAAGCTGGCGAAATAGCAACAGTGGGCGTGGCACCTCCCGTACAATTAAAATACCTTAAGTGGCATAACTATCGAAATATATGAGCAATCATACTGAAATTTGGTGTAAGAGGTTTGTTTATGGCATGAAATTTAATTTGGCAGATGTACTCGCTAAAAGGTGTCTTCTTGGTACAATAGTGCCGGTGGGTGTGGCACCTCCCATATGAACAAAATACGTTTAATGCTATAGATAGTGCTATGAGAGTAATCTTCATAAAATTTTGTGTGGAGGTGTCGATTACTATAAGCTTTCAAATTAAATGAAACATGACAAGACTTCATCAGTGGGCGTGGCACCTCCTTTTGTTGTCAGTGCTATTTTAAGTGAACTATTGGAGCAATTAATCTGAAATTTGATGTAAGTGGTTTACTGGGTATTAGGTACATATGAATCAAAAGCTTTTGAAATAGCAACAGTGGGCGTTGGCACCTCCCATACAGTTAAAATACCTTAAGTGGCATAACTATCGAAATATACGAGCAGTCATACTGAAATTTGGTGTAAGAGGTTTGTTTATGGAAGGCTATTTTTGGGTCAAAATCTGACTGGATTGTACCAATGGGTGTGTCACCGCCCTACATTTTAGGAATAATTACGGCACATATCACAAACTATACAAACTATTGTGCTAAAATTTGGTTTGTGCATGTCAATCACGAATATCATTTATTGAATCAAAAGTGGGCGGAATTGGAGAAGTGGGCGTGACATATTTCGTGTTTTTCATTTTTTTTCTATTTTTTTTTCAGCATTTCCCATATTCTTTTGACATTTTCAACGTTTTACCTTTTCCCATTCAATTTCATTCGACATTTTCTTCGACTCCTTTATTAATTTTTCAGCATTTTTCATATTTTTCGACTTATTCAACTTTTTTCAATAGTTTTTGTATATTTTCAGCATTTTCAGTTTTTTCCAACACTTTTCAACATTTTTGAACCTTTTTACATTATTTTGGACTTATTCAACCTCTTCAATATTATTTTAAAATATTTAAAAAGTACTTTAAAAAGTACTTTCAATGCAGTGTAGGGTATGTAAGTTTCGACCTGCCCGAAGGTTTTTTTTTTACTCAAATTCTGAAACAAATATTAAGGACTGTCCCAGAAAAAACTTGCGCTTTTTATATTTTGTATTATACTCTACCTAGTAATCTTATAGGTATAAAAAGACACAATATTTGTTCTATATAAGTGACGTTTAATATGATGTATATCACTTGAAGATAACACTTTTAACGACAAAGATATCTAACAAGTAACAAAAAGTCCGCGAACTGATTTTGTCCACATACCTGCAAAATTTAGAGTTAAAATATTCAGCTATAGCAAAAATAGTTGGTGCATTAAAAAGAAGTGTCTTTAGGGATATTTTTACATATACGAAGGGTCTACCTGTTTCCTGAAAGAAAGGTCAGGCAAAAAACCAAAATTTTCTAATACAAAGGTAGCGGCGAAGGTGAAGGGCCTTTATAAGCAGAATCTCAACACCTCTGTGCGAGATATGGCGGCTAGAGCAGGTACATCAAAATCTACTGTAAAAAGAATAGAGGAGAAAAGTAAGCTAAAGACAGAGTTCAAAAAGTACCAGACCGTTCTGATGAAAAGCATTTAATGGCTCCGATACGAGCCCGCAAATTGAATGAAAGGTACCTGACTAAATTTGATTGCTGGACGACGAAACTTATGTCAAAGCAGATTTTAAACAGCTACCTGGGAACGAATATTATGCATCACCAAAAAAGGGGCATATGTCTAGTATATTTAAAGAAAAAAACATTTCGAAATTTCCGAAGCAATATACGGTTTGGTAGGCCATATGCACCTGTGGTCTCATTAGCAGATTTTTTGTTACGCAAGGCCTTTTACTATTTATTCGTGCACATGAGGGTACCGTGATGTTTTGGCCAGATTTAGCAAGCTCTCATTACTCTAAAGCTACGATGGAATGGTATGCAAGTAAAAAGATCAATTTCGTACCAAAAATAGCAAATCCGCCGAACTGCCCAGAGGTTCGCCTAACTGAAAGATATTCGGCTCTAATGAAATAAGATTTTCGAAGGAGTGGTAAGACTGCAAAAAATCCACAAGACTTCAGACTTAACTGGAAAATATCGTACCATACTGTCAATGAAACGACTAGACGAAATTTAATGAAGAGCCTTACGAAAAAAGTAAAAAATTTTTATAAAATAAAAAATTGTTACTTAGTTTTTAGTTACCTATATTCTGAACACTAGCCATTATTAATAAAAACGAAAAAAGAACAAAAAAATTACTTGGTATTTTTTTATAACTAAAAAACAAAGCGCAAGTTTTTTCTGGGACAGTACTTATGTACATTAGAATTAAGAATGGCAGAAACATGAGAAGATACCACTGTTATTTTAAAAGATATATTATTTATTCGGTTTATTACCGATTTTCCTGCAAGAAACGATGGCGTCAGCAGGAATATTTTGATTTTGTCTTTTAAAATTTATAGCGTTATCAGTGGTAGTGTTAGAATGAAGTCGCGAAATGAAAATCGATATCAACCTTGGCAATGCTTGCAAGGAGACAGGCGCCACAGAACCACCAACCATAGCAACCCCTTGCGGATTAGAAATGACCGAAATAGATACAGGAGTATTAACAGTCGAGGAAAGTGATGGAGGGTTTAACAGCAGTAGAAGCGGAAAAATTGGAAGTAGTTGGAGAGGTATTTAGAGGGGGATCTAAAGGAGTTTCTTCACGATTAACAGCTGCGTCACCTCTCCCCCTCACACAACCCAGATATTATTCGACTTTCGGTTTTTATGCAATTTTCGTTTAGGTTTCCTTTTCTTTTTCAGGGAAATAGCTTGCATGGGTAGAGTTGAGATCGAAGTTGTAGAAGAAAAAACCATAGCAGCCTTGGTAATAGTTTTATTTTGCGTCAAACTAACATCGGGTGTGACAGCCTCATTAATGCATTTTTCAACCTGGGGAGTTATGTCTAAATAATTATTTAAAATATCTCTGACATTAATATTCAGATTGCTAAAATCGTCTTCAATAACTGCGGACTAGCGAGTTTTTATCATCTTCTCTAGCAGCTTCCCAGTGCTATCAAGCATACACAATGGTCTGTATGCTGATGGTTGGGTTGGATCTCCTTTACCTTTGATAATCAGTACTAGTTTTTGCTTTTTCCATACTTCCAGGAATAAGCCAACTACTATTTTCAGTATTTCTGCATGAATTCCATCAGGTCCTGGAGCCTTGCTGCTCTTAAGGGATTTTGCTGCACCTTTTAGTTCTTCCTCAGAAAATATAGGTGCTGATCCGACTGGTACCACGTCTTGTCCTTCCTGCTGCAGGTTATGCGTAGGAAATAAGGCATCAACTATGTTGCTAATGGTTTCGCCGTCCATACCTGGGCCAGGAGTTTTAGAACCCAACTTCTTCCTACCGATATTGTAGCAGAGACCCCATGGGTTGGTGTTCAGATCGTTACGGAGTTCCTCCCATTTTTCTTTTTTGCTACGTTCTATGACATGCTTCAAGTTTCTTGGCTTGCCTGTAGTTTTTGGCTTCATTTGTAGCGGCGCCTATCCGTCTGGCTCTAGTGAGTTTTCTCCTCATTCGTAGGCATTTTCGCCTGATTTCTTCTATTTCTTTCGTCCACCAGTATACGGCATCTTTCCTGCGACTTGTGCCAACTTTTGGCATCGATGGGTTGCAGCCTTGAGCTAGTCGCTGCATAGTCTCATTCGTGTGAGTTCTGGCGTCCCTAGCTGTGTCACTTGGCAATGAGCTTTCGTCGATATTTTCCAGCAAATATTCGGCACTAAGTTTTTCTACATTCCATTTTCGCGTGCCTCTTCTTGTCGGTGCTTGGATTGGGCGACTTCCTGAGTCTAGATGGTAAGTAATATACTGCTGATCACCACCAGTACTTTGTCTTCCATGCTTTCAAGCTCCTTCAGGAATTCAGCAATGCTATCGCTTGCGGTTACGTAACAGCTGAGCAAAGTGAAGCTCGTGGTTTGCACATATACGAAACAGTTTCCTGCACCTCTATGTGCATTCACAAGCATGCTGTTGCAAGGCAGTCAGATCGCTGCAGTACCGGTCTCATCTTCTAACAAGTTTTCTCGGTTCACTTGCCCATACTGTTCGCTTATAACGACTGCGTCTGCTTTCTTCTCTATTGCCATCTGCGCTATTATCGCATCAGCCGTTCTGCTTCGATCCATGTTGGTCTGGAGTATTCTCACTTTGTCGCTTGCCACTAAGTTGAGCCAGGTACTTGATCTACCCGGCTTCCGCCAGCTTCTGTGCACAGGCACACAGGGTCTCTTGCTGCACTCCTTTATTTTATGCCCTAGCTCTCCGCATCTCTTTGCAGACTGCCTGGTGTCGATGCCGGCAAAGACGTCACAACTTCTGTGTTGACTGCTTCTTTTTCAATCTGTTTTGGCAGTCCCGGCGTCTTTGTTAGCTGACTGCTGCTAGCAATCTTTTGAGCAGGTGTGAGTCTCAACACGTTTGTGAGCCTCTGGGAGTATGCACCATGTTGGTTTCCACTGCTGGGAGCTCCATCACTTTTTGCTGTTAGACCTACTTCCATACCGGAGACCTCCTCAGCTTTGATCTCCTATCGAAAATGTAGTCGCTCGTCTTTTCGTCCTTTGTTATTTCCTTTAAAATTGACACACGGACTAGTGCTTGCCCGAAGCAATGCAAGCTACTACTCCTGCATCCAATACACACTCCGTGACCAGAGCCCGAAATAGCTGGTTTCTGCTACGTACCGCGATGGTCATCTCGGCAGAGCAAGCTCACATCATCTCCTTCAACGAGACCCGCAGGAAAAACGGGACTCGTTTCCGGAGGACTCCCAATGTTCCGCGGCAAGTGACGGTCATTTTTTCATCAATCAGCTCTTCATCTATGTCCTAATCCAGGTCGTCATCATTTCCTTGTACTTGATGTTAATGATAGTGCTTCCCTATTTAACATAATAATTTTTATGTAAAATAGCATCCCAGCATCAAGTTGACTTAGAGTACGCGGATTTTATGATTGCTATTCAGAATAGTGTAATTGCTACGAGAAACGAAATGCAGAATATGTGGCTCCCAACAAAAAAAAATAGAGTACATTATATCGGGGTGCACAAGATTATCTCAATCACATTACTTGCAAAGACACAACAATTTTGGTAAAATTATACATCAGGAGATATGTATGACATCTGACCTAATCACAGAAATGAAACCTTACTTTCTTTATGAACCAGAAAATGTTCTTGAAGATAACACATTTAAAATATTATTTGATCGAACATTGCCTACAATTAATAAAGTAGAACATAATAGGCCGGATATAACAATAGTATATAAAATAAACAAAAAAGTCAAACTAATCGATTTTGCTGTTCCAAACAACCACAACATCCGAAAAACGTATGACGAAAAGAAGACAAAGTATGAGCATCTTGAAATGCAAATTAAAAGACAATGGAGGAAGTACGAGTGATTCCATTAGTAATCAGTTCAACTAGCCTGGTGAAGAAAAACTTTCGAAGACACTTCAGTGAGCTAAATATAACAAAAAATTGTTTAATAAAGGCGCGGAAATCGATCATATTAGACACAACACATATTATTCGCAAATATTTAACACAAAATTATAAATTACATAGTATATGTCATAACGTGTAATAAGAAAAAGTATTATATTCTGTTAGACTAAGAATGTTATTCATGTATCCGTAAAATCGTGAAATAAAGGAAATAATAGCAGTAATAATATTAATAAATAATGAAAATGAAAAAATTATATGTACTTGAATATTAATTTGTTATATTTTTATAATTTTTTCTTAGCTTTACTTTTAACATTTTCTCTCCATTTAGCGCGACAGCAAGTATTCCACAAGGAAGCCACCATGGGCCCCTCTTGTGTATTTTAGCCATTTATTAAAACTCCCATCTGTTAGCATATGAAGATGACACGAAAATATAAAAGATCGTGAAGTGGGTTTTGGTGATACTTTTTCACTTTCGTCTGGCTTTAAATCCTTTGAAGTTTGATGTTTTAAGAATAGCTTACATTTTAATCCTGATAAATTCCAAACTATGAATTTCACCAGGAGTGTAGAATTTGATTTTAAAGATAAGACAATTTGTCATTTTCACGCTAAATTGACTTTCAATTAACATATTTATCAAATTTGTAAAATATTCTCTCTCTCATATGAATAGAATTGAGATAATTGAAAAAGATTTTATTCGTTTTTCTCTCAAAGGCTTAAATTGTATTGACTCTTTAAACCTTCCTCCTTATAAGGATCGCTTGAAGTAATTACATGTGCAGTTTTTGATTTTCCGTAGAAGCATCACATCACCTTGTAACTGCGTCTCTTGGTGCACCAGAGCATTTTAAACTAACACATTTTAGGACTAATCGGAAATGTACTCGTAATTCTTATCAATTATTTTATCAACCGGTTGGTACAACTTATTATATGGGCACAGGTCCTTTTTGATAATTTATATGTATACATTTTTACATGTTGGCATTCCTCTGGTGTCCCTAGTCGAGTTCTTTCGATTGATAGTGTGAAGACGAAAGTCGGCAGGGCCTCGTTTTCGCCCACAACTCCAACAGCAGCAGCAGAGCTACCGCTTATTTCTTACTTTTTTTTTTATTTGATACACTAATTATAAGTTAAAAGACCATGAAGGCACATTAAGTTAGAATTTGTTAATTAATAAGTATTTAATTAGAATATTTAGTTTATAATCGCGTTGGATCGCGTGAGAATCGGAGTAAAGTTGCATCGAATGCCCAGGTGGCAACACGAGACACTACTGTCAATACACCAGAGGTATCAACATACCAGCGATGTCATCGATCAGCTGTTACAACCACGAAATGGTGAAATAATAAACCCAGCTATTTTAACCATATGTTGGTAAAAATTAAACAAAGCGACAGAGTATAAAAGAGGAAACTCAAGCAAAAATCGGAGGAGTTGTGCCGGGCCGCCGGCGAAGGCGGACTTAAGTCCTCGTAAGCCAATAAGCAGTAGCAGCAGTGGTCGCAGAAGTAGCAGTGGAAGCAGAAATAGCAACAGCAGCAGTGGTCGCAGAAGTAGCAGTGGAAGCAGAAATAGCAGCAGGAGCAGTCGAAGCAGTGGCAGCAAGAGAAGCGGAGTATTAGCAGTACCGACAAAGAGGTTACAGGTATATTTTCAATTTCGTAGTGAGTACAGTAGAGGTTCTGACTGAGTAGGTAACATAAAGACTGTCGTGAGCGTCAGAGTTTGGGTTCGCAAGTGTGTGCACTACCGTATTCATACACTTGAGGCCTAGAACTGGACACGCATACGAGTAAGCTAAACTCGAGGTTTCCATGGTGACTCGCTCGCTACCGTATCAGTGAGTCGCGGTGGAGGTTGAGAGCACGGCAGGGGTAAAGAGCGTAGAAACTGTCGTGAGCGTCAGAGTTTGGGTTCGCAAGTGTGTGCACTACCGTATTCATACACTTGAGGCCTAGAACTGGACACGCATACGAGCAAGCTAAACTCGAGGTTTCCATGGTGACTCGCTCGCTACCGTATCAGTGAGTCGCGGTGGAGGTTGAGAGCAAGGCAGAAGGCGAAGCTAGGCAGAGCGTGGGCAGAACACTCAGTCTGACCTTTTTCTCACAAATCTCACTACAACGACGCAGTGGAAACACGACAACCAGGGTACGCTGACACGACGGCAAATACGTAGAAATATTTAATCACATAATTTACACATATATATATATTTTATAAATAACGAAATAAAACTGGAAAAAAATCACAAAAGCTGTGCAACTCTCTCCTTTCAATAAAAGAGCCACTCCTTGCAAATTATAAATTTTTGTAACCGAACCTCTGGACTCCGGCGAGTCAAGATCCCCGGCCGAAGGTTCGTTACAATAGACAAATTATATGAATAATATCTGACCAATATATTTGTTTTTATAAATTGAACATGTCGCAGCGACAAAGCTTTTCGGTCTGAAAACATTAGTAAAATCAGAAATATTTTATGCTGCAATAACTATCCTAAAAAACTTACGGAACATTTAAATAAATATAATACAATCCCTGATAACATAACACAACAGAATTCTACTTTAAGCACCACAACATCTGGCCACCTTAAACACTTTTTTGCGATTCCATACATACCTACACTTACAGACGACATAACCCTTAAACATTTTCAAACAGATGACACAGCTTTTGCCTTTAAATCAAACCAAACGATCTCAACGTTATTTACAAAAACAAAAGACACAACAGAAAAATCTCAGCAACATAACGTAGTGTACAAAATAGGATGTAAAGGCAAAGAAGGAGAAACATGTAACAGAGTTTATATAGGAACAACAAAACGAACACTGGGAACACGAATAGGAGAACATAAAGCCGATGTAAACCATAACAGACATACGACAGCACTAGCAAAACATATGGATGAAAACGAACACACAGCTGATTTTGACAACATTACAATACTGGACAGAGAAAAAAGAGAAATCATTAGATATACTCTAGAGAGACTACGAATTAGACAACATTACAAAACAGCAATGAACATAAAAGAAGATTTTGACAAAAATTAGTCTTAGTTACAGGGTGGTGCTATAAAGCTTATTTTCAATTTATCAATTTTTTTTTTTTAATTTTAATTTTTAATTTAATAATTTTGTTATCTCAAATAATGTTTTTCTTGCTGTAAGTTTTTGATAGTAACAAATATGTACCTATATGTATGTTTTTAATGTAAATTTTCGTTAACAGTGTGATGTGAATATTCAATAAAGAATTTTGACATACCCCTGAGGATGCTTAAAACCCATAAGCAAAACGTCGGGTGAACAAATGAATTTAACATTGTTTTATGCATAAAATCAAAATTGACCTAACAGCCTGTTTTTCAATAAAGAAAACCATTTCAATTGATAGACAAATTGTTGCTCATTATTCACAATGGATTGAAATTGACTGGTGCCGGTATTAAAAATCCAGTGCGATTAATCTTTGCAATTCTTCTTGGCGTTGACCGTACAAATTGAAATCAAAAATAATATGGAAATTTTTTTTTTTTTACAGTTTTAAGCCGCATTAAAGCATCATGTAAAAATGTGATCTTAAGGCTAGAGTATGTATCTGAAAGTTCGCATGGGATAGCTGTTGTCATCAAAATTAACAGTCTTAATTATCAAAATGATGCTGAAACTGAAAAACATGTCAAACAAAATGTACAAGGTGCCTGGGACAATGAAAAAAATTGTAATAAAAATGATAACGAATATAGTGAACATACGCATATTTTATCAACATTTGCCAAACATAATATTTCTGCAAATGGAGTTTATGTATATACAGAAGAGTTTAGAATTAGATGTAAAAGAAATGAATATTTTGTAAAACTGTTACCAGCCGACTTACAAGATTATGAAATCTTTTATCGTAAGACATTGCAAAACTCATTTCTGGAGAAAAAACTGCAATTCGAAGAAATAAAAAATTTGACATCAATAGATTCAAGTAAACTTTGTAAAAGCATACCGATTCCAATTATTGACATCAAAGGCCAACAGCAAATTATCTTTAAAATGAAACAGTCTGAAGAAATAAGTGGTCCTAAAGTAATATTAGACGTTGAACTTGGTTCTATATGCTTATTTATATCGCCCAGACAAATGCATCTATTGCTTAAATTTTACGACTCATTTTGTGAGGAAAAACATGAGTTGGACAGTGAATTAAGCAAGGTGATAAACGAAGATAATCGTTTGGGATCAAATATTAATAACTGTAGTTCCAATATGACTGGAGACTTAGCAAATCCAAACGTATGGAGTGAAAATCTCGAAAATGAATTGACGTCTGTATACAGTGTTGAAAGCAGTCGTGAAAAATTTGCACATAAACATGATTATCGGCATTGTGAATCAGTCAGTAGTTCTATAAGCTCTAGTAGCAATGTAACCAGCTCGACGAGATTCCAGCGTAAAGTTGCAAATATGGATACCCGTAGCGATATCTCAAAATTTAATGTTAAAATTTTTGCTGTTGTGGTCGTTGTACTTCAGGAAGATATCTTGGTTGGAAGCACTTCAAATGCGTTTGAAAACCCATTGAACGTAAAGAGCCAATTAAATATGTTAAAAAATGCTGAGCATTTTTTCTCTTATTTCAATGACGAGGCTTCTAAAAGACATAATCTGCCTAACAAAATATTTTGCAATAAAAATCACTTGTGTCTCCAACTTTCGCTCATACTAGCAGATGGTTTGCAACAACGAAATAAAAACATTTTAGACATGAAACTCTCTTTAACCGCCACAACTATACACTTACATGAGATATTAGAAAATATTCCAATATTATTGATTGATTTTAATAGAGAGAAGGTAAGTACGCTTAGCTTTACATTACTTGCGGAATTTCAGCTAAAATAAAAAATTATTGAGTTGTTTTAGCGTATACTAAATAGAAAATATCGACTCTTCCACTTGTGGCTGCTAACAAAAGCACATGGCTTTAAAGATACAAAAAAAAAATAAATATGTTTTCTAATCATTCCAAAAATGTCAAGTTTTCAGAAAAACTAAACAAAACTGTATAAAATATTATCTTTGTCCATTAGACCGGATCGAAATATAGATTCATACCGATGGTGTCTGAAAAGTTATAGGGACTCATAAAAACAATTTCTCCATCTAACTTTTTTTAATCTGAGGAAACTCAATGAAGCAGTTTTGGTTCTCCTGAAGGCCCTTATTGCCAAAAAAAAGAACAGTTTTTTTGCTTTTTTCTCCACAGAATGCATACCCAAATTTAATTTGAATTTACAAATTACGATTTCCGCTAAAATATAAAATTATTTATCATTACACCCCAAAACTCGGATTTTAAAAATTTTTACATTCATTTAATGTTAAACTACTACAAAAGATGAATTTCTTATTGTATTTATGTAGAGTTGTAGGAAAGCTATTGAACTCTTTTATTAATAAATCGTGTGGCGATTAAACTGAGTGCGAAAAATATAAGAACGTAAGACATCGATCACAAAAATGTATCAATGCTTAAAATTAGACCATATATTATCAAAATCATATGGACCAAAACACAAAAAAGTAAACTACGGAAAAAAATTTTGTTGTTCAAATTTAGCGGGTTCTTCACTATTTGCTGTTTATACATTTTGCAAAGTATTGAGGAACATAAGTGTTAACACGAAATCTGTTGTTTGCTGCGAGAACTTAGGCTTGTTTCTTTGTTGCCTCTTGATGAATAAAATGAACAAAAATACAACACCAAACAAAAATGTACGTTCTATTCAATATATGTAATTTTTTACTTGCTATCCGCTTTTCTGAGATAGTGTTAAGTATAATGGAAGTACCTGAATAAAATATTTGAAGGAATCATTTTGTGTAAAAAAGAATTCGACTGAATTTTTTTTTATGTAATCCCAAAAAGACTTTTAGCGTAAAATCTAGCTCGTCAACAAATAGGAAAGATCTAATTTTCTTCGATCCGTCTTAGTATATTTCGGAAAGAAAATAAAAAATTCGCAGTACATTTACGTATGTGGGTGTCGCAAGCCGAAAACAATTTGTAGCGTAACAGTTTTTGTTTATCAATAATTAAATATTCCAACTATTTATGCTGATTTTCTAACCTCAAATTTATGTATTTTTGATGTTTGTGAAAAGCTGAGCAAGGCTTTACATTTAAACTACCACTCCAGCACCATTCTTTAATCGCCTTATGGAACATTTCAGTCAAATTTTCTGAAAAAATTAACGTCGGGACAAACGACTGAGTTTCTTCACACGAACTTCGTGGAAAAATATTCCTCATAGAAATTAAGGGGGTCCTCAAACAACAAAACTTCCTAAGGATCATCTGTGTGACAGTAAAATGCAAAATTAAGTCGTTTTTTACGTTTTTCAATTCTTTAATATCGCTCGTTTGCTCAATTTCAGTTTAATTTCAATTTGCTTCATTTTTGGTTGTACAGTAAGACTAAGTCTTATATAGTAGTACGCTAACAAAAGTATATAACTTCATACACAATATAATTTTAAATGGAAAAAAGAGCTAATGTTAATTACAAAACAATGAACTTATAAAAATAAACAAATAATAAACTTATATAAATACTAGCTGACCCGGCAAACGTTGTTCTGCCCTCCCTGTTCATATCACTATCTTCAGCTCCATATCTGTCTCCATCTCCATTCCTATCCCTATCCCTATCCCTAACCCTATCTCTATTCCTATTCCTATTCCTTATACTATTCCTATTCCTATTCCTATTTCTATTCCTATTCCTATTCCTATTCCTATTCCTATTCCTATTCCTATTCCTATTCCTATTCCTATTCCTATTCCTATTCCTATTCCTATTCCTATTCCTATTCCTATTCCTATTCCTATTCCTATTCCTATTCCTATTCCTATTCCTATTCCTATTCCTATCCCTATCCCTATCCCTATCCCTATCCTGTTTATCATTAAGAGGGTAAACTTACTTTTCTTGCTGTTTGTTGGGTAAAACTAACCTATCTCACTATTTCGGTTTTTTGTAATTTTCGGACCACCCTTAACATTAGGGGGGATCAAAAAAAAAAAAGGTTGTTCGATTCTCAACCCTAGCCGATATGCACGCTAAGTTTCACGAAAATCGGTCCAGCCGTTTCGGAGGAGTTTAATTTCGCACCCCGCGACACGAGAATTTTATATATTAGAAATAAATATTAAGACTCAAAAAGAAAATAAGGGAAAAGAGTATAGAGTAGAATAAGGTATAGAGAAGTAAAGTTATATCAAAGATAGACCTAATCAGTAATTGAGTAGTAATTAAAAATAGAACGTTTGAAGCAGTTTTCTGTTTTAAATAGTTAGGAAGAGAGTTCCATAGGATAATGGTGCTTATAAAAAAGAACCTACTGCTGTTAAGATAGCTGTGTCTAGAAATAATGAGATTTGATGATCTGGCGCAAAGAGAAAATTGTAATTTATTAAATAGGTAGCCGGGGATTTTGCTGTAAATGAGTTTGTGCAAAAAAATCAATCTACGTACATTAAAGTATTCTACCAAGCCGCAACCGAGTATATCTTTACTTTTATTAGAGATATGATCAAAACGACTAGCACCATAGACATATCTCAACGCATTATTGAACGCAACTAATAATTTATTTTGCGACTGAGAGTCCATCCTAGAGTACACAATATCAAAAAACTTATAAGAGCATATTCAACTGTCTTACAAGTTGACCTTTAGTTTCAGCTGGGGTAAAATCAGTGGACTGAAAGACAAAAAAAAATTTTCGAGATAGTTATGCAGAAATAATCACCATTCATGTTTCGTTTTGTGGCATAGTTATGCAGAAATAATCACCATTTATGTTTCGTACAGCCATCTAACGAACTTGCCTTGTGACAAGACTTTATATGGACACATTTTTATTTATTTTCATATAAAAAGAAGTTTATTGAAAACTTTAAATGTGTTTTTCTCCAACGTTAGGTTTTTTGCGTTATTTCGGTCTTCCTGCAAACGAGCGTTATGTTTTTATTATTTTAAATGGTGTCAGAAAATTTCAATATAATTCTCCATAGGGGCGCTAAGTGTAAATAAAAAAGTTCATGAGGGACAACTCTTCCTCAGGCATCAAATCTGTCAGATTTAAAAAAAAACCGTAAAATATCGCTTGTAACCGTGTGAATTACCCGTTAGCTACCGATATTTAAAAACGCAGACCCCAAATTTCCCTGGTCACCCAAATTTTAGAAATCATTTTTGCACATAGTGCAGTTAGTTGGTTCCTTTAAATTCAACGTCAATTACTTGGAACACTGATATAATGTTATCTATTATGAAATTAAACAATTAAAGCCATTTTAATGCTTAATCTTACTTTTTATGCGAACTTAAATCGCAAAGGTAACGTAACAGTCATTTCGTGTAACGTGACAGTCTGAACACAAAAAAATGGTTTACAGTGCAATTAAAATTCAATTTATTACTTTCATTTTAAAGCTTTAGAATTATAAACTTCACGTTGAAATTAGTCCACTTAGCAAACTTTTCCAACAATGTAAGGCAACTTATAAATCTACTTCCAAAATTATTTAACGTAACAGTCCATGCTGACAAGTTCATAACTCCTAAATAACAAGGGATACGAACATTTTAATATAAATAGAAAATGGTACTCCAGAAACATACTTTAAGATGCATGTATAAAATATTTTTAAAGTATTTAATTCCATGTGTTTTCGCAGCAATTTATGTCGAAATGTACGTACGAGTGTAAGGTAACAGTGCGTTTTGGTCCAGCGTTTAAAAACTTGTGATATTTATCACCACTTCTGCTCCTGCTTCAACTTGTACTCGCGAAAATCAAACAGTCGCAGTGAAGCAGAAAATTGTCGCTGGTAATCTGCAAAGCACTACTGAAACTATTGACGGTGTCGCAAGTTGAAGCAGCAGCAGGATTTTAGCTTTCGCAAGTTGAAGCAGCATCAGTTTTTCCAAAGTCGCAAGTTGACTGTTTAGTTTTTATTGCTATGTCATTGTTGCTATTCTATTTATTAAAAAAAAATTTAAAGCGGATGTTAAAGATTTATTATAAATTTTATATTATTCATTGCTATCCAGGCCTTGGAGTAGCGGTAATTTATCTATGTTACAGTTACAGCAAACATGTATTTCTTGACAAAATTTGTCTTCAAAAGAAGAAAAACTGCCCCATGTAAAAATCGTTTTAAAGAGTCCCTCTAATTCTTAGACCCAGCCGGACTGAATTTTTTTTTGTTCGATGCAATTCGGCCCGGCATATTTTTCCGTCCATTTTTATCTAATTGATAGAATTAAAAGCTCGATCCTATTTTCGATGTTTTTTGACACTTGTATGCTTAGCGTCTTACGCAAAATAATGGCTCAAAAGAGTGTTTAGCCAAAAAATAAGAAAATATATCTAATGTGGACTGTTAATATGCATATGTGCTATCCGGCATTTTTACACAATTAACTTTTTGATGGTATTTTATTATAATTTTTATATATAATATTCCCGTGAAAAAATTGATGCACAACTAACTGCATGTTAACAGTAAATACTCATAGTCGCCGTATTAACAATAGTTCACCGTCGATGTATTGTTTATTTTTATTCTTTACTAGCTGCTCCCGCGGCTTTGTCCGCTCACTGCCCGTTGTACAATATCGCTTACATTTTAGTCAGTCCTTACTACAGACAATTGCGTCCATGCACCAGATTGCACAACTTGGCATAAGTACCAAGAATTTAAATGTACTATGCAGAGCTTTATGTTCAGTAGTTCAGTGCAAAAACAATAAAAAAAAATGTTTTTGTTTTATGTGAGGAGTCACGCCCCATTACACAATGCCGTTCACATTTTGCGAATAGTTGGGCACAATCAATGTACATCCATTTATCAAGTTTAACAACTGTTGCTGTCGTAGGTGCCTAGATATAGCGTTTAAAGTGTTTTTGTTGTAACGAAGGTTCAACGCCCCGTTGTCTTATCGCGTCCAAATTTCATGAGGTTCTTAGAATAGACAATATACACCCTTGTTCCAAATTTTAATACTCTTGCTACCATAAGTTACCAGGTAAAGCGTTGTAATTGTTTTTATCGCATGGAAGGTGCAATGTCCCGTCGTCTAATACCGTTCAAATTTTGCGAGGTGGTTAGCATAGACCATGTGCATCCTAACACGACATTTTAAGACTCTTGCTATCAAAAGAGCGAAGATTTGCGCATCCTGACGCCAATTTCTAAGAATCTTGCTATCATAGGAGCGAAAATATGGCATTTTAAGTGCTTTTTAGTATTGAAAGTGTCACGCTCCGTTGTGTATTCCCGTTGATATTTCATGAGGTGCTTAACATAACCTATAAACATCCTAACACCAAATTTCAAAACTGTTGCTATCATAGGAGCCAAGATACAGCTTTTTAAGTATTTTTGTTGCATGGAGGGTGCCACGCCCTCTTATCGAATCCCGTCCATAGTGACGTGCTCGGCATAGACAATTTGCATCCTAACACCAGATTTTAAGACTCTAGCTATTATAAGTACGAAGATATATCTTTTGAAGTACTTTTGCTGCATGGAAGGTGCCACGCTCCTTATTTTTATCAAATTAAAACATAGCCTGTGTTACTCAGGGATAGTATAGCTATTAGTAGAACAATTTTTAGAATCGGAGCAATAGTTCCTGAGATTACCCTCCACATATAAAAAACAAACTTTACCTCTTTATACATATACAGCTCCGTCATGGTTGGCGACATTGGTGAAGTATCCCCGCAGCAATGTATTTCAAACTTTTTGTCTTTACATGGTTGGCGACAGTATCTTATAGTTGTATCCAGAAATGTTGGAGATAGCCATTTTGATATCGCCAAAATAGAAAAGTGCTCTTAAATATAAAAATATTTACATTTTATGTGAAAAAAATGTATTTCAAAATGTTCTTTCAGTACAAAAATCACCACCAAAAGGCGATTTGATCAAAAAAATTGATATTTTCGATAAAAATCCAAAATTTTAAAATGAATGGCATGCTTGCTTGATTCAATTATTGGCTTTCTAAAATAGTCTTTTATTTCGTTGATAACGTACATAAATTTTCTTTACTGAGCGAAAATTTGAAAAGAACCTACAAAAGTTTAATGGAAAAAGTTATCTTAATAAATGTTGGATAGAAATGTCAAATTAGACTACAAATAAGTGTGGAAGTTAATACTATGAAGACAGTAAAGTGTAGCCAACCATGAAACCGAAAAGTAAAACTGTCTTCTTACTGTATCGTTTCAGAGATAAAAACCAGTAGCCAACCATGAAGGGGTTGATAATAGCATAGATTAAGTCTTTGAATATAAATTCTTACAGACTAGAAATTAGATACAATTTAATTTAATTAATACTATTAAGTAAAGCTCTCATATTATCTTTTGATAAAGAAAAATCTAAATTACAAATGTAACTTATGTATATTATTAAATGTCTTTAGTAATCTAAGAATAGGAGCATTAGCAGCATAGTTAGTGCGACCCATATTCAAATAAAATTCCTAATACTTCTTTGAGGAACATTAAAATGTATCTAGTTAAGTAGTTCTGGACAGTCAATACTTCCAGACACAATGTCAAATAAGAAAAGCAACGACCGAACATTTCCTTTGCTCTCCAAAATCTTTAACCCAATCAAGAGACACTTTTGTTAAGATTCAAAAAGCGACAATTTTTTAATCACCAAGCTCATTAATTTCATTCTGAAGTAGATCTGTATAAGATGTTTTTTTTATTTTAATAAAATCTTAAGGTCATCAGCGTACAAGAGACACTTAAAATGAATAAACAGGGAAGTGATACCATTTATAAAAATAATAAACAACAGAAAATCCAAAATAAGGCCTGACCCAGAAAAAACTTACGATTCTATATTTTAAGATTATACTCTACCTGATAATTTTATAATTCTAAAAGGACACAATATTTGTTCTATATAAAGTGACGTTTGATCAGAAAACTTGCAGCATATCTGCCTATCTCAACTCCCGCAGAACCGTCAACTGTTTATGACATTGACAAGCTGATTCAAAACTTAACGGGAGGTTTAATAAATCCGTGAAGGTATCTTGTCCAGTAAGTAAACCCAGAAGAAAGAAAAAAAAAAACCCAATGGTGGTCAACAGAATTCAAGTCCTTAGACGCACAAGCAGGACTTTATTTAGCAAAGCCAAAAAGTCAGATTTATAAAATGACTGGAATGAATATGAATCTAGTATATCTAAATATATATAAATTACTTAACGTAATTTGTGGCGTAACTTCTGCGGAAACATATAAGAGACGTTTCTTATAAAAGTCTAAAGGCTCCTAGACAACGCATAGCAAAGAGCCCTTAGACCTCTTACTAGACACTCACTTCACTGGTAACTCATTCCATGGAGCAGAGTAACTAAATGTTAATCCGGACGTCTTCAAGCATGTATTTTTAGAGACATTGTTTTGAAAACCAAAGTTCAATGGGCAATAATTTGCTTCAAACCCTACAAATCACCAGGACCTGATGGTGTAACACCAGTTGATTTGCAACGATCTGCTTGATTAACTATACCATGGTTAGTAGCTATTTTCAGGGGCTGTCTTAATATTTCCTTTATTCCTCTGGCTTGGAAGATGAACAAAGTCATCTTCATTCCAAAGGCCGCGAAGAGCTCTTACATAAATCCAAAGAATTTTGGGCCTTTCTTTTAAAAACATTGGAAAGACTCATGGAAATCTATATTTGCAACAGTACCAAACCTGATCTGCTGTCTACACAGCAGGCATACACGAGATGAAGATCTATAGAAACTGCACTCCACATACTGTGGGTGATGTTGAGCAATCCTTTGCATGTAAGGAATTCGCCCTGACGGCGTTCGTAGACATCGAAGGAGCATTTAGTGTTAACCCAGGTATTATTATATCAGAATTGCATAAACTAGCATTAACAGTTCGCTAGTTGAGCTGATTAAAAAGCAACTGACAAACAGACCTCAAATGAAATCTTGGTAAATCCAAGGCAAATAGGTTCGTTTGCAAAGGAATCCCGCAGGGGGTGTACTATCTACTACTATCTACCAATAAATAAGATGCTTATGTCACTTAAAAGGCACGGTTGTAGAGCTTTTGCCTATGCATGTGGCGAATTCCCAACCACACAGTGTAAACTTTTTCAGGACAGCGCAAAGGCACCGCTTACCGACTACTTATTAGCACGACTGTTTGCATTTCCAAGAAGGCTTATAAATATGATATGTAGTTTCACTAAAACTTACATATTTGTTGTTATTAATGTTTCCCGCGGAAAAAATAGTTTAAATGATAGCTTTTATTTCTAAATTTTGTTTTCAACAACACAATGTGAACCATTTACTGATTCTGGTCACCATTAAGATCACCTATTACAAAGAATTGCAGAAGATTAACTTTTGAAGAATTATGCACAGTCACCGCAGAAATTGAACCGGTATTGAATTCTCGCCCGCTGACTGCAATGTTCAACGATCCGAACGATGAAGCAGTTCTGACGCCTGCAGTACTTCGCCTGCTTTATCGGAGCCAACTTTTGAGCAGCAGAATATTTCCTATCTGCCCACGTCTCATTGCAATCCAGCAACATTTTTGGAAGCGATAGGCGCTGGAATACCTTCACGAATCGCAACGTCGAGTAAAGTGGACCAAGAAGCAGAAAAATATAGATGAAGGCGATTTAGTACTAATAGCTGCAGATAAAATTCCGACAAAGCAATAGTTGGTTGGACGAGTGACGAAAGCAGTAAGCGATGCATCGGGCATCGTTCGAGTTGTCGATTTCAAGACGAAAAATGGGACGATTGGCGCGCCATACATAAAGTGGCTTCAATTCCAAAAGCAGAGATGGTTGACACACCCGTAGATGCATCAAAGGCGTCTACATGTTAAGAATTCATAAGTATTTTTATACATTGAAATTTAAATTAACTTTGCAAACAAAATATGCTGCATTGGCACACCCTGTTTTTGTTTTCTTTAATGCCGTTAGCATAAAATACCTATTTTCTTACTCTCATTAACTCTCATTAATTTACAGTATTATTGTTAACTGCGGTTGCATTCCACTGAACGCATAAAACAAGAAAAATGTAAAAAAGAGTTTGAGTTTGTCAGTAAACCTTAAAGAAGGAACAACGGTGCAAATTAAAATATCTTGATTGAAGTTAGAATATATTTGTGTTTCGTTTTTGTGAAAAACTATTAATATTTCAATATTAAAAAATTGATGTGTCTCAAAAACGCTTGTGACGAAACAACATATATAACACTAAAAATTAAACATAAAAAATATATAAATAAATAAAAATGAAAAAAAAAAAATCATTAAAAAATATATATTTTATTAGTGCGATATTTGTTTTACTACTCTTTCACTTTGCTTTTGCAAATCGGTCACAATTTGAGTATTTGCATATCGTAATTGATTTAGCAGGTTAGAGTCCGGTATATTTTAGCGTGTTTTGTGTTTGGTCAATTTCTTTTTCGAAAAAAACGATTCGCAGGTGTAAGTTGAACCAAAAGCGCTAATAACTTTTTGTGATGTAAGTGATTTAAAAATCTATTTTTGATTCTGGTGTTTCAAAAATGTCTTTTAATTCAATATTGCACTATTATTCAACCAGTTCAACTTAGAGATATTCAATTTCAATATGAAAAGGAGATGATTATATTTCAATAACTTTATTGTATTTGTTTGAACTCTAAATTACTGAATCGGCTTTCAAAATAAGCTCTAAGATTTTTCATTTCTTTTGCATATTTGATGTAATTGCTACATTTTGATTTCTGAAATTCTTTCAACCATGGAATGCGGTGAGCGTAATAACGAAAAGCAATAGCTTTTCAACTGGTATTCAAATATCAACAGTTTCTTCTGGAATGCTTTAATGTAATTAAATGTATCGATATAAGGTTATCTTTTCCTTGAATAGATATATTTAATTGATTAAGTTCTTCGATAATTTCCACTAAACAGCAAAAATCCAATTACCACTCATCATATCTTAATTCTGGTACAGATTTTTGCTTGTCATTCATAAACAAGTCAATTTCTTCTCGTAATTCATAAAACCGCTTTAAACATCTTTCACGACTTAAGCATCTGAGTTGACTGAAGTATACAACGTCACCATATTCAGAATCTAATTCTTTCAGGAACTTCTTAAATTGCCGATGTGGAAGTGCTTGTGATCCAATGCAATTCACAGTTTTTATAAATACTTGCATAACGCGATCCATCGATAATACATGGGCACACAAATTTTGTTGATGAATCAAACAGTGGATTATAATTACATCCTCTCTTTAATGGCTTCAAACCAAAAATCAAGATTAATTTTTTTTCAAAATTTGTTTTTAATATATTTTTTTTCACTACTTTGGCCATTATAAAATAAATATATTTTGTGTTGTGTGATGAATCTGACGGGCGGAAAAATGTTCAAGGCGGGCCGCCGTTTGGCCACCACTATTTTAGGATGTTTAATGATTTGTGGAATTGTGAATTTATGTTGATTTTATGATATATTTAATACGCGGGAAAGTTCGCTGACTTCGAAACTTAAAACGACGAATGAAATTTTACGCATTTTACTCGGAAGCGCTGTAGCCGATCGGCTTGGGGCACTCGATGAACCACAACGAGTAAACGGCTGAGCTTTGTGGTGGATAGCAAAGAGGATTAGATATGTAGGCTACACACTAGTTTACGTTGTGGATAAACACATTCTATTACAAAAAGCACAGATTTCCGGATGCGATAACAGTTTTTTCTGCTTTCAACAAATGTAGTTGACACGTATATAATTGAAATTTATTATCTCTAGATGTACTGATCGAATCAACAATGTCTTTGTTTTTATTTGACAATTTGTTAGTCTAGCTTCCAAAGTGTATTAAGAAAACAATTTTTACAGTTACCAAATAAAAAATAATAACTTAATTGCTCAAATAGTTTAAACATGCTAATCCGCAATTCAACTTATTTAAAAAAATATCACTTTATTTTTAATCCTTTTATCTACTAAATCCATTTTGGGATAAAGCATGGTCTCAATAGATCGGAAGTTAATAAATATTTTCAAGCGCAAGACACACCACGCTCCACGTGCGTAAAAGATCTCAGAACTAAATGCTCTACATCAGCTGTTTCAATCGGCGTGGAATCGGTAGTAGGATGATTTGAGGTGCGATTGGAGCAGCTGGTGTAGGACTTTAAATATTTATCGATGGTATAATAGGCCGACAGCTTCTTGAAAGTATATTCAAGCAATATTTGCAGCCTTCTGAAGATAGTTTGGGTCTTCAAAATATTGGATATTCCAACAGGACAGCGATCCCCATATAAATTTTTTTTTTGTATTTAAACTTTTGCTCAGCGTATATATTTGGTTTTTTATGAATTCTCTGTTATCTATGCGATAAACTAAAAATTTGGTTTTTTTTTAACAATATAAATAAACTTCTGCTAAAAATTTTAATTTTTGGTGATATGCTTGGTTTTATTTAAAAGTGAAGTTTGAGAAGTGTGTTTAAACTTTAGTCCCTAACTGTTTGTCATAATTATTTAGATAGTATTTTTTGTCTACCTTTCTCCCTTTTTCAAATTTTCGACCTCTCCTCAATAAATTGATAAGGTTCGACTTCGCAGCTACCCTGTTCCTGTGCTCTTGATTGTGGCCACATCCAAATGTTAGAGTCACCATTTTGTATTTAGTACATTCATGGGCATCATTCAACATTTATAAGCTTTTCTGGAATTCCGTAAGTAAATATGTCGTTATCCCTTAGTACAAAATATCTCAATTGAATATTTACATAAACAAATTACATTTTCTAGACTTGCTCCAATGGATGTAACAAACGACCAGAGCTATGCATTAATATGAAATCAACAACTCCGTACAATTTTATTCGAAGTGATATATTTAATTCACCTAAAACCGAGTTCAATATTATTTTAGAAAAATGCATTATTGAAGTGGACATATCAATATATGATCGTTTAAGTGCAATTATTGGATTCTCTCCATTTGAAAATACATTCTTAAAGAGCGGAAGGCTAGCAAGTAAAGAAATCTTGAAAAATGATCCGTGTACTGAAGTGACGCTGATGACTACAAATCTTGAAATAAAATTAAGGTATGATACTTTATTGTAACTTCTTTGTTGGACATAAAACCCTTAAAAATATGTCGGAGATTAAATATCAAATCTCATAAAACTTCGCGTTAATTACACTTTCATAAATTATGTTGCTAGTGGTTTAATAATAATCTTTTCTTATGCAAAATAATGCGCAGATCCTAAAAAAAAGTTATGTTTTATGCATTCTTGTGGTTCAACTTGTAGGTAGCTTTGCATTTTTCACAGTAATTTCCTCCCGCTTCATCTTTTTTGCAATTGGTAGTTTAAGTATGGCTAGTATAAGGGCACTCGCCAGAATCGTGGTAGACCTGGTTGCGAAAGGCCGACAAAAAAATTATGTTAACTAACTTGGAAAGCAAGCCACAAGTAGAGAAATTTGTTGGGACCAATAACGTCGAGGAGATAAAAGCACATCGATTTCATGCCCAAAAAATGTCCATACCACAAGATTTGATCCACTTTTTACTATTTTAAAATCTCCAATACATACTGTAATTTTGATCAAAAACAGTTGTTTTGGGCGAAAAATTGACGAGTCTAAATTTCATCTTTCCATAAAAACTGTATTTTTTCGAAAATGGAGATTGGCATTAATAATTTTAATACTATGAATAGTGGGTCAAATTTTGTCATACGGAAATCTTTCGAGCATGAAGTCGATGTTGAACACACAACTCCTCCATAATATTGGTTTAAATATATTTTTCTGCTTTTGGCTTACTTTCAGAGTTATTTAGAGCCATATTTTGGCCAAAAAATAGACGTTTTTAGCCCGTTCTAAAAAATTTAGTTCTAAAAGCCCACAAACCTAAATTTACAGTTATGAATACCACTTTTTTTGTTATGTCATCTACTGTACACAAAAAATAATTTTCAACCTCTAGATCTTAAGGAATTTTTTTCCGACTAGATTAAGTGATAAAGGTCTTAGTAAAATGTGACAACTTTGAAAATGGTGCTCAAATCGAGGTTTTTTTCACAATACTTAAATTATGCTTTATATTGTTTAAATTTTTATACCTTTTAAAATGAGATGTCACGCAATATAAATTAATGCCCAGGTTCAGAGCTATTAAACATTGAATTCATCTCTTTTCGCTTCAGTACCGTTTTTTTCGAACTTTGAACTAACTGTAACCAGGACTCCAACTACCTAAGGAGCTGAAATTTGTGCTGTTGGGCTATCTTTCAAGGTTCTTATCGTGTCAAAATTTGAGCAAAATCGTATGACTTGTATATTTTACACGTATGTTATATGTACTTCATAAGTGTGTTAAACAGTTTATATGGAATTTAAAATAAAGCTCTAGGGACTTTTTTTTCTTCCGATGTCATTTAAACTTGGTTAAAGCCAACTGGGTTTTTTGTTTTTCGTGTTAGAATTCGTATTAGCAGCAAACAAAAAATCCTGATTTTTTATAGAAATGTTGAATGTTGTTGTTTTTGAAATTGATGAATGTAATTTTCTCATGTCAAATAGAATTAAATATACTTTTTAGGTAATCTTGTGAACAAGTTTATTTTTTTTTAAGTTTTTATAAAATCTGAAAAATGTTCATCAGGCAACCAATTCCCTTAGGAATCCAAATATGTTGAAAAAAAGTAACGAACCGTAATTATTTCAGAAATTGTATTGAAATATATATATATAATAAATAATTATGGTCCGTGACTATCAGCCAGTTGAATTCCGTTGGAAAACCCGTCAGTCGATCAAGTAAAAATATAAAATATTTAAACATCATGTGAGGAGTGCTCACCTTTGGATGCATTGTAGAATTTTGCATTATTATTGAAAAATAAACTGTCAGCCATCTCTTAATGGGTGGTAAATCCGTCGGCCGGTACCTTTAAGCTTCCGCTCTGCCTCACTTTATTTGTTTTCAACTTAAGTCTTACGACTTTCCAACTCTCCCGTAGGAGCAATCGCGCTTTGTACGACGTAGTTAAGAACTTGGACTTTCTGGGAAAGATCCCATTTGCGTTCAAATATTTAAAGATTGTAGCCCAAAAATTACATGTTGTGAACGACACCGCAGAAAGGGCAAAATTTCAACAAACAGATATCAAAGGAAGAAGATCAGTTTCAAAAATTACTTAAAATGATTTCTTGAACAAAAATAAACTAAAAATCTATAGAAAGCTTTGTTAGCCGATGTCTAAAAATCTGCAAGCATACTATATTTTACTTTCGCATTGACTATAGTAGATAGGAATCATAGTAAAAAAATATAAGCAGTGCACCAAGATTCTTAAATTTTTCTCCTTTATATGCAACTGCCTTGAAATGTGTAATATCAAAAGAGTTACAAAAGCAATTGCATATGAAGGAGAAAAAATGAAGAATCTTGGCGCGATATGTTTATAGTTTTGCTATGAATCTTAACTGGTCAATGCAAAAATAAAATTATTATTATTATTCAATAAAGAATTTTGACATACCCCTGAGGATGCTTAAAACCCATAAGCGAAACGTCGGGTGAACAAATGAATTTAACATTGTTTTATTCATAAAATCAAAATTGACCTAACAGCAACAAAGAAAAACCTTTTCAATTTATAAAATCAAATATATTGGTCAGATATTATTCAAAAATATAGTATGCTTGCAGATTTTTCAACGACGGCTATCAAAGCTTACTGATGATACCATGTACCTGTAGTTGAAACTGGTATAAGCAGCTAGTTGTTCTTTTTTGTTTCCTTTAATGCATTTTGCGTTTGTAATTTTTTTTTGTGGGGCTTGCACTTAAAGCAGTGAACAATAAAGCTCTTTAAAAAACATATTACTAAATTTTGTTTTGTTCCCATAACACAAAAAAATTTTTCGTCATATCTTCGGCAATTACAGTCAGATCATAAAGTCTAATTTATTTATGTTTTTGTCTTGAGTAGACAAATTTGTTTTTTCTCCGAAGGTCATTGTTATCAAGTACCCCATTCTAGTAGTTACCCACCAGAACTCAGGTCCTACCACCCTATTGTAAACTTTCAACTTTTTAAATAATATTTCTTCGGTATTTATGTTGAGTCTCGGATTTTAAAACACGAAGTTTCGATGTTTTTGTCTCGAGGAGACATTTTTTTTTTTGCTCCAAAGGTTATTGATCTCAAATAGCTGCCAGATCTCAACTTCTACAACAGGAATTAATAAATTTATAATCAAATCAAATGAAGTGTCTTAGAGCCGTTGCCCAGCACCTCGAGGGACCTCACCACAAGGTACAATTTAATTCGCAATCCTTATTTAAATAATTCACAGAGCTCTTATAGTGGGAAAACTTATGTATGTAAAATAGTGGCATCGAATTCGATATAAAAATCATCGAATGATTCAAGTTGACTTTATTTCTGGCGGCTGTCGAGCTTAGATAAAATATGGCTCATGCTTTGTTCATCGGTGACCGCCATGGCAGATCCACGTACTGCTTGAACAAAGCGCTTTGTGTTTTGAGAATGGCATGGATAAGCTATGAAAACAATTAAATTTAGCAAAAAATGCTATCAAATAAAGATATTTCTCTTTTACTAGCCAGGTTATTTGATAATTTCTTTTGAATATTGTAATGCACAGCTGATCTTACGTGAAAAGCTGCAAGCATAGTGGCTCAGTCACTTCAAATCTGAGCCAATTGATGTATTGAAATACGAGCTACTCTCAAAATATATGAAATGATCGACTTGTGGAGCAAATATTTGACGAATACATCCCGTTGCTTCTTTGCGGGCTGCTAAAATCTTCTCATAGTCATCTGAACGTACTTGCAGATCAGCGTCCGTTATCAATGATAACAAAACATTTTTTATTATTTATTTATCAATCAAAACATTTTTTATTATTTATTTATCAATGTAGAAATTCACTAAAATAAATTCACATTTAAGTAACTTGGGACTTACCAAAAATAAGGAATCCAAAAAAATACATTGACTAAAACTGCATTCTGTTGTTTCTAGGAAACAAATGGCGTATGCAGTAGACCTTAAGGGGGGGGGGGGGGGTAAAGTTAATTCGTACGAGAAAGGCATGTTTTTGTGAATTTTTTGTGACGACTTAGTTAACATCTCTTTATTATAACCAAAAGTACATTAAAGTATGACATTTGAAGAATATTGTATAAAATTTTCACGAAGAAATTTTAAAAAAACACGGCAATGGCAGCAATTATTCGGACATGTCTCGGAAAAAAATAGAATTGCGGTGCCCCTCATAAGTTGGTGCTGGATCGTTTGAAATCAAAATATCAAAGTTCATTCGTTAGATAATAGTTTTCCCCAAGTAACGCTGGGAGGGTTTTTCGAAATTTTAATTTTTCACTTTTTTGGAACACTGAAGGGAAAAACGCTATTTTTTGCGAAAAAAATCGGCTAATTTGTTATTGTAAAATAAAAATTATTAAGAAATTTGAAAAAACTCTCCAGCGCTACCTCTTAAATTATGTACAAAAATAGTGTTCAACATTTCAAAACGATCGGTGTAGTAGTTTTAAAGTTATGAGGGGCACCGACTTCGAAAACGTAAGTTATGGGGAAAACGCTTTAAAGTTTTGAACACTAAAAAATCTGGCACAAAACGTTCATAAGACAGGTATAAAAATACTCGTAACTTCGTCACTTTTGCTCCAATCGACTTGAAATTTCGACACAATATTCTTAAAATATTATGCATTCAATTAAAAAAAATTTTAAAAAATGCAAAAAATAAAATTTTAATACCTTACCCCCCCCCCCCCCCTCCTCCCCCTTAAGACTAATACTCAAAAAATATTTATAAAGCATAAGAAGGTTAAGGGCCTCAGTTTTAATAAAATACAGGGAAAAAAAAAATAAAAATTATATATTAAAAACTATAAATGTTCAAAACGTACAATTTAAGAAAATAAAGAAAAGTAAAATAAGTAACGGAGCCAAAGCAATGCCATACAATATTTTAATATTTTTATCTAGACTATATCAAAACACAAAGAAGTCTATCAACCTTTATGAACTCAAGATTTAAGGACTCACAACTTAACTTCTTTTTGAAAAACTGTTTGATTTCGGAGACATCTAATAGATTCTGGTAGATTATTGAAAAATCTGGGTGCGGCAGATAAATAATAATGAAAAAAATGCCGTGTCGTATGGATTGGTATAGAGGCCAAGTTAAGATTATTACTTCTAAGTAGAAAGCAGAATTATTTCTGTTTACCAAATACCCACATCTTATAAAAAAAAACTTTTAAAACTTTAAAAAAGTATAAATGCTTCAAAGGCAAAATCTTTAAATTGCGAAATAGTGGAAGACTTCTTGTAAGGCGACCCCTATTACATATCGTACGCAATGCATGTTTCTGAGAATTAACAACGGATTTATTTTATACAAATTGATGCCGCCCCAACATACAATACCATATTGGATCTTGGAGTGAAAAATTCCATAACAAATGCACATCAATAATTTTTTATTGCAAAACTTACTTAAGTGATATAATTGCCTGGTAGCACCCATCAAATATTTTTTTAAACTGAATGTATGGTCATTCCACCTCATTTTCCAGTCAATTAGCAATCCCAGGTATTTAAAAGACTTACCCCATTCTATGGATATGCATTTATCAGAGAAGTCATCTTTGTTCAAATAAGTTTTTGTCATGTTAAAGAAGCTGCATACAGTGTTTTCGATGATATATTTCATGAAGTTACAAAAATTACGTTCCTTTCCTGACACTTTGAAATACATGAGCTTAGTTTTTTCACTAAGTACAAATTAATGCATTGAAAACCAATGTCTTAAAATACTTAAATCATGGTTAATATCAACAATTAGACTTTGTAGCGAATCACTTGTATGAGTGCAAGTCATGTCATCGGCAAAAGCTATAAATTTACTTGAGAAGTGTAGGTAAAAAAAAGAGTTTATAAAAATGAGGAAAAATATGGGACCGAGGACAGAGCCTTGGGGAACATCGATGCTTACATTTAAAGAATTACATTGATTTTCAATCCTTACCCTTTATCATTTATCACTTAAGTAAGGTTTAAACCAATTGTGAATTGTACCCACATTTGTACAGTTTATCCAAAAAAATTATATGGTCAACTATGTCAAAAGCTTTGGTAACATCAATAAAATTTTTCTGATTTAGGCAAGTGTTGATGCTCTTGGAAAAATTTAGAAGTGCACTTTCAGTTGACATACCTTCTCGGAATCCAAATTGGCATTTGCTAAAGTAATTCGTTTATTTTAAAAAACTTGTTATCCTTTTTTTTCATTGCTTTTTCTAAAATTTTAGAAAAAACCGGAAGTAACAAAATGGGTCTGTAGTTATTGAGGTGCATTTTGTTTCCCTTTTTATATAAGGAAATAACTTCAGGCATTTTAAGATCAGTAGGAAAGACACCTGCAGAAATACTTTTATTAAACAGATCACAAAGCACATCAACTACATTTAAAGCAATTTGTTTGATAAAAGTATTAGAAAAACTATTTTCAGTGTGCGAGTTAAAATTTTTAAAGGACTTAATTGTTCTATATACTTCATACGATGATATAGGCTCAAAGAAAAAGCTCCCAGTAATGCCGTTTTCTTTTATTAAACATTCACAAGATATATTGTGCATGTCATTTTCAAAAACTACATCATGGCCTATTTTAGCAAAGAAATTGTTAGAAGCATTGGCTTTTGCAATGGGGTATGAGAAATCTCATTATCTACAATCATGTTATTAATACTCTCATTAGTGAACATTTTATTTAAAAGGTTGTTGACAAGTTGCCACTCTTTTTTAATGTTACTGTTTAGTGGGATACTGAGCAAAAAAGTTGACACAGTGAATTCAAATTTAATGGGTTTATTTAATTCAATACAATATATAAATATCAATTTTATTTATACTAAACGTGTTTGTGTAGTGTATTCTGGTTAATGTGTTTGTCCAACGTGGAGGTGCTGCTTGTTTCCGTGATGTACTATATGTTGATTGTAGAATTCTTGTTGAATGTATGTTTGTGGCTTGTGATGTCCAATATAGATTATCGTAGCCGTTGATTGTTTGTAAAATGTTGTAAACTGTCTTTCACTTGATGTTAATTGTGTTTATGTTAAATTGTTTTTTATGTTCGTGGTAAACTTTTATTCGTGGTAGGGTTCGATGACTTCGTAAATTCGATAACGAATGAATAAAATATTTTCAGCGCGTTATACTCGTTGTTGCAAACGGTTGGCTTTCAGAATTCGTTGCAACCACAACGAGTAAACGGCAACACCTTTCGGTGGATAGCAAGACAAAACAGATATGCTGGATGCACACGGGTTTACGTTGCGCGTAAACATTCTGCCCGTCTTGCAGCACTTAGGGTCTGCAAATAATTCATTTTCATTTGGTACTTCAGTGTAATTTCAAATTCATTTTTATAATATTAGGAGCTGGTGTTGGGTGGCTCAGAACCCACATAGACCAGACAGTGTCCAGCCGAACGCAGTGTTCTGAGGCAACATTCTTCCATTGTCCGATGGCATGAAGCCAGACTTCATTATTTGAGGATAGACGTCTGCTCCCAGTTCCATATCAATCCTCGAACACGAAGTAAAATTTGGGTCGGCCAACAATATGTTGTCATATGCCTTTTTTGTATCTTCAGCCAAATCATTTTCATAAATTTTCTGAGGCAATTCTTCGCTGACAAGTGCAGAGAGTTCTATTTTGAAATTGGAATCGACCTTAGAACCAACCCACACGTTGCAGAGCTTTTGCGAGATAAAATAAATCAATTGGATTTGCAGTATCTTTACCATATCTGCAGAAATTACGGGCGTTGCTGTGGCCAGAACTCTCAGGGTCTGGTATTCACCATCAGAATACAATTTCACGGTTGCCGTAGGAAGTAGGGTCTGCTTGGAGCACAAAATTCTGGTCTCATTTTTAGACCGGGTATCACACAAATCTTCATTGCCCACCGAAAGTACACGTGGGTGCCCACGCAAGCTGGTGTGATGTTTTGCGTGACATATTGCACACTTGTCATGACTGGTACACTTCTTAATGCTATGGGACCGAGTCAGACAGTTTATGCAATAATGCATTTTAAGTACCGTGTCATATTTCTGGGTGAGGTTCATCTCATGGTACTTGTAGCACGTTGAAAGACGGTGGTCCTTTTTACAAATACCACAGGCCACATGTCGACCAGTATATTGTTGTCTCCTGCTTTTTTTGTTGTTGTTGCGTTGCGTTTGCGAAGTGCGGTTTTTGCTGCCGCATTTGTTTTTGTCGCAAACAAAATACGTAGAAGAACATTTGTTGTTGTTGGTTGGAGCTATGGCAAACTGAAAATAGAAGTTAGATTAGCATTAAGTTTTACCAAGGTCAAATACTACATTTATTTGAGAAGAGTACTATTACTTTTGTAATGGGTCTTGTAGTAATACCTTTTGTTATCCGAATATCGACAACTCTATTTTTGGAGTCAGAGCCGGTATACACTTTCACGACTCGTCCTTAGTTCCACTCGTGGGGCGGAAGATTTTCATGCTGCATAACGACTAAATCATCCACTTCAATATTTTTTCTTGGGTGTTTCCATTTATAGCGTTTATGGAGTTCCTTCAAGTACTCCTCTTTCCATCTTCTGCACAAGGTATGATGTAGCACTTTTAATTTTTCCCATCGGTTTATGATGCTGAGGGATGCGCTGCTTAAATCGGGTTCAGCTGGAACTAGCATTGGAGATCGAATTAAGAAGTGGACTGGTGTCAGAGGTGCTAAGTCACTGGTATTTTCACTTGAGGGACTGAGGGGCCTTGAGTTCAAACAACTTTCGATTCGCGCTAGCAGGGTAGACATTTCCTCAAAGGTGAATGTCTGATTGGCAGCTACCTTTTTAAAATGAAGTTTAAAACTTTTGACACCGGCTTCCCAAAGTCCACCCATGTGTGGAGCTCCGGGGGGTATGAAATGAAATGTTAATTCTTGATGATTTGTTGCAATTACTTGGGTCTGCAACGAATTCATAAATTTCTGCCGATCTTTTTTTAGCATTTGTGATGCTCCCACAAAATTTGTTCCGTTATCGGAATAAAGAGCGGCAGGGCACCCGCGCCTTGATCGTGCGAAGGCAGCTAAAAATGTCTGAGTTGTTAAATCACTTGTTAACTCAAAATGTATAGCTTTTGTAGTGAAGCAAATAAAAACACATACATAGCCTTTTGTTATCAAGCACGCTCTTCCAGTGTAGTTTTTAATTTCAAAGGGGCCTGAGAAATCTACCCCAGTGTTTGTGAATGGTCGTGTAAACATAGTACGCTCAGGTGGAAGTGCAGCCATTATTTGTGTTTGCTGTCTTTTTTTGTAAATTATTCGTGTTTTACAATTATGGATAGTGGTTTTGATTAAGGTTTTGAGTTTTGGTACCCGAAATTCTGATCGCATTAGTCGTAAAACAAGTTGGTTTCCACCATGAAGCGATACTATATGGGTCAAATGTGTAAACAATTTAGCAAGTCGGCTGTGGTACGATAATACCAGTGGATGACGCTCATTATAGGTCAATCCCGGGGATCTTGCCAAACGACCATTAGCTCGAATCAATCCTTTTGAATCAAGGAAAATGTTGAGTGTGAGTAGCGAGCTTTTTGATGAAATTGGGTCCCCTTTCAATAACGAATCATAATCGTCAGGGAAATGCTTTTGTTGACTTAGCAAAATAAGTCTATTTTTCATCAATTTGACTTCTTCAGGCAAAATTTCTGTATTCTGTGTAATTAAATGTGAACGCATGGCGGGTAAAGAATTTCTATAAAACCGAAATACATAGGCTAAGACTCTTAGGGCTCGTGGCAATGATGAAAATCTATCTAAGATATCTTCCTGAGTGGTAATGGCAAATGATTTTATGGGCCTTAAGTCAAGGGTTGTAGAACAAGGCTTTCGAGAAATGGGCCAGTTTTTTTCTTGAAGGGTCAACCAATTAGGTCCTTTCCACCAAAGTTGATGGTCCTTGAGATCACTGGGACTACAACCACAACTGGCGATATCTGCCGGGTTATCATGGGAGTCAATATGTTGGCAATTTTCTTTTCCAACTTTTTCTAATATGGTTTAAACACGATTGGCAACGAAAGTTGTCCAAGAACATGGGGGCTTTTGGAGCCAGGCTAGGACTATTGTGGAATCAGTCCAAACGAAAGTTTTGTAATGGCTAACATTGAGTTGCGGTAGTATAGCATCCACCAAATTTGCCAGCAAGACTGCGCCACAGAGTTCCAATCGTGGAAGCGAAACTATCTTGACTGGTGCCACTCGGGTTTTTGAAACCAAAAGGGTATTGACTGCGTCGGCGTTTTTAGAAGAAATGCGCATATATATTGACGCAGCATATGCCTTTTCAGACGCATCACAAAAGCCATGAAATTTAACTTCAGAGTTGGGTGTAAATTGAATCCATCTAGGAACTTCAATTTGATTGATAGATGGGTATCCATCAACAAAATTTTGCCATTTGTGTAAAGTCAAAGGCTTGAGAACTTCGTCCCACTCCGTTTTGTCCAGCCATACCTGTTGCATAATAATTTTAGCTGACACCACAATTGGTGCAAGTCAACCAGCAGGGTCGAATAATTTGGCTATAGCTGACAAAACCTCACGCTTAGTGTAAGAGTTTTTACTCTGGATAGGATTTCAAAAAAGAATGCGTCTTTTTTCGCATTCCACCGAATCCCTAGAGTTTTAGCACTGCTCTTTTCGGACAAGTGGAGCAAGTCAATATCTAAAAGGTTCTCTTTGAGTAGATCACTTAAGACTTCTGAGAAGTTAGATGTCCACTTGCGTAAAGCAAATCCAGCGGACTCTAAAACAAAAATGAGTTCATCACGAGCTTTTTTGGATGAAGCAATGTCATGAGACCCAGCTAGCACAACATCTAAGTACATAAAATTCTTCAATATATGCGAAGCACAAGGATGAGTTTGATATACGTCGCTTGCTAGCTGTTGAAGGGTTCGAATGGCCAAATAAGGGGCACAATTGACGCCAAATGTTACCGTTTGTAACTCAAAATCTTCAATTGGATCATTTTCAGATTTTCTGAACAATATCCTTTGATAAGGTGTATTTTTTGGATCCACGAGTATCTGCCTATACATTTTTTGTATATCGGCATTAAACACAAATTTGAAAAGTCGCCATTTCAAAATCAATAAAACTAGATCTTGTTGCAAAATAGGTCCAGTGTGGAGTAAGTCGTTAAGACTTTTACCGTCAGATGTTGGGTTTGAAGCATTAAAAACAACGCGTAGAATTGCGCCATTGCAATATGTCTGGACTTACCAAGACAAGTGGAATCTGAGTTTTTGAATGGGAGGGTCACAACAAGAATCCGATAATAAATGGTTTTTTGGGATATCTTCAATCTCCCAGAAGCGAGTCAACATATCATCGGGGGCCACTGAGTTAAATAGAGAAACAACGTTAGATGGCCTTGAAGTGTCAGGAAGAGGGCCTGAAAGTCTCTTGGGCCAAAAGAGAACCAAGAATATTACGTTTCACACCAGTACAAATAATTTGAGGGTAAAGATCACTACCAATGATCAAATCTACAGATCGAGTTTTGAAAAATTGTGAATCTGCCCATTGCGCTTGAGTTTTCACTTTGAAAGAAGGGTTCACTGGAGAGCACAACATGAACTCACAAGCCGTCGATGGTGTTGCAGATACCGTTTGATTCAGGCCTGTGACTTGAGCTGAGATTGCTTGAGTTGGTAGTCCAATTTTCTTCTTCAGCTTATCCGAAATGAAGGTTGCTTCGGATCCAGAGTCTATCAGTGCTCGTGCCATATATTGAGCTCCATTGTTTTCCACATTAACAATGGCTGTACCTAGTAGGATCTTCATATTTGTGCCACAATTCGCTGCTAGGTGGTTTCGTCGCTCTTCTTGGGTCGGGTGAGAAGTGGACTGTATTGTGGTTGTGAATGACTGCCGGGTCTTATTGGGTTCTGATAACACTTTGGCTTATGAGCTCCTGCTAGGGATCGAATCAGGGTCTAATGTTTTATGGAGTAAAGAATGATGTTTTTTACTACAAATTCGACACACATATTAACTTTTCTTTTACTCCATGCGACATGGCTAAGCAATTGAAACAATATCCATTTTGTTTCACAGATTCGATTCTTTTCTCCACATTCATGTTAATGAACCTGGGGCACTCGCGAAGAGTATGTTCAGCTTTGCATAGCTTGCAAATTGAACCATCAACTTTATACTTTTGTGGAAATAGATTAGGGGCAACTTTTGGCTGGTTATATTGTATAGTTTGGGGCTTCTTTACCACATTCACATGAAAAGAACTCACACGTTTTTCTTTGAGTGAGCTGTGACCAAAATTCGCAACCTTTTGCTGACTTGGCTTTGAAAATGAAGCCTTTATATCGCCAACAGACTCAAGGGTTTTATATTTGTGGGCCAAGAAACAATCTAGTTCCTTCCAAGATAGAACTTTAGAATTATCCATTAAAGACTTTTCAAAGTCTTCAAGGAACGCGCTTGGTAATTTAGTGGAACATAGATATATATGCATTTATTTCTAAATACTGAAGCGTCGTGATGCAGTTATTGATCGCTCGTTGCAGCTTTTTGACTGAACTACCGGATTCAAAAACTTGCGGCAAATTGAAAAGCATTTTCAGCTGTGCATTTATTTGCATTCGTGTATTTTCATACATCTCTGTGAGGTTTCCCCACGCTATGAAGAAACCATCATTAGTGAGAGGGTCATTCTTAATGACATCACGAGCTTCGCCAAGGGTTTTTTGTTTTAAATGAAAGAGTTTTTCGACACTGCTTAACCTTTTATTGTTAATGTACAATGCCGTCAACATATCCCTAAAGGAGGGCCAACTGACGTAGTCTCTATCAAAAACGTCAGTATCGCAGGGTGGAAGATGAACTGTTGGGGACATATCAAGACTGTCAGCTTTCGGTTTGTGTTCTTCTTTTTGAGTTTTAAGCGTCTCAGAATGCTCATACATCGATTTTCTTGTACTCTTCCTTTAGTTTATCCATATTGATGTCCTCCTTCTTTGGATTATCTCGGACTTCCTCAAAAGCTGATTTACATTTCTTCCAAAGGTATTCCAGCTCAGTATGCTGAACCTTAAGCAAATGATAGCTTAGTTCTGAAGCTGGGGTCTCAGAGTGAGTCTTCTCAAACTCAATTAAATCGTTCGCAAAGTGAACAAAGGATGTAAGCGACATTGTATTTTTTTTGTTTTTCAAAAGTTATGAAAATTAACTTTAAATTTATGCAACGTCAAATTTGAGTTAAAAAAATCAAAACAAATTCAACGAAACTTGCTAAATATTTCGGAAAGACAAGAAAAAAATCCTCTAGGATTACAATGGGTTAAACAATTTTTGAAAAAATTTCAACAATTGGGGTCAAGCGAAAACGAAAAAGTCGTAAAATTACGAAAATTTACCAAATTGCGCTAAAAGCCACGGATAAATAGGTTAAATAATTTTTGGGCCACAATGGGTTAATGTAGTTGACAAAGGGTTAAACAATTTTAGTTTTGATTCAATTCCCACAATTTGGGAAAACTTTCCATAAAAATCCGGACAAAAAATGTTCCGGTTTTTTTTTACTAATCTGGCAACTCAGTGTGAGTACGGGTTTATGTGAAGACAAATACAAAAGTACAAGTTACTCAGTACTTGTACTCTGCAATAAAATAATTAAAAAAACGACGGCACAGCAACTGTTTAACTAAAATTTCACTGCAAAAAAAAAACAACAAGAGCAAGGGCAAAGTAACTGCACGCAATATGTGCGTGGGTAAAGCAATGACCCTTTCAACCAACTGAATTCACTTTTCACAAATATGGGAAGAAATTGAAATTTAAAGCAAAGAAAATAAAATTTTATTCTATATACTTTAAGTAGGGTATGAGTGGGTTTCTTCACAATTGCACACGGGCTTACGTTGCGCGTAAACAGTTACCTTCTAGCTTAAGAAATTCATTTGCATAATGGTTATTTTTATACTGAGATGCTTCATTTGAAATTTCCTTACAGTTTCCTATATTTGGTCCTTAAATTCACATTACCAGGGTTTTTGATAGAATTCTTATGAGCTTTTTTTTCTTAATTAAAATTTTCTTTAGTAAATCAATCCTGGGCTTTAATCTCTTGATTTTTATTTTTTACTTTCACAGTACAAGCAAAGGCATGGCTTCCTTAAGTTTCATTAAATAAAGTGAATGTTTCGTTGCAAATGTTATCCCATGATATCTTCATTCTCGGGGTGAAAGAAGTACGCGTTATTTTTGATGAATGGACGGACGGTCTGTTGAACGTCTTCCGGCAACTGACGAATTCCGTGAATTGGTAGTGTGGCGAAATCAAAATCATTTATATTGTATATTAATGGAGTTTTTGCAATTTTAAATTACTCAAAACACAAAAGGATAAAATTTGTTAAGGTTTTTTCTTTAAAACCATCCAGATTTCGACGTCGATAACTGTTTTGTTGCAGATTCAACAAAAAATTAATCACATCGTGTTCACTAATAAAAAAAAGCCATTTTTTAAAGTTTTTAGGCCGTATTTTAACGGAAAAATATAGACGAATTTCCGTTTGATAAGTCACAGGTAAAATGAATAGCAATAGTAAAACAAAGTAAAAGAGTAGTACGGTATTATTTCAGCTATCATTCGATTAGAGATCAGTTTAGTATCGAATACCTTCTGACTCTAAATACCGAAGATATGACCAATAATTTATTGACGACAAATCCTCTAGGTTCAAGAAAAAAAAAAAAATTAAAAACTTTTCTTAAAATAGTTCTAATCGAAATACTTCTAACATTAGGGTCGCAGATTAGGATGGTAAGAAAGATCTGGTGGGTAAGTACTGGAGCGGGGTCCTTGATGCCAATGACCTTTGGAGAAAAAAAATTGGCCTACTCGAGACAAAACCATTGATATATCAAACTTCAAGATCAGAATGTGAATGCCGAAGATGTGACGATAAATTTAAATGCACGACCTCTATGTTCGGTCGAAAATTAAATAATTTTTTTTTTCAAATTGCCTTGCAAAAATGTATTGTATTCGATAGAGTGCAGGGAACTTTCTTCTACAGTTTAATGTATGTACATTAGACCTGTCCAGAAATTTACGAAATATGAATTTTTACATGCGTTGAAAGTTTATCTGAAAGCTTTATGCATTTAAATAAGATTTGCAAAAAAAAAAGTTCAAAAATACTTTGCTTAGATATTGCGGTTTTCGACGGAAAGTCGAATTCGAGTGTTAATCTGAATATTAAATGGATCTCTCAGAAACACATCACATCAATAACTTTTATTTTAGAAAATATTGCAAAATAATAATAATGCAGTCTTCCTAAGTTAATTTTAATTAACCAAGTCCTAAGGTCAGAAACTTAAAAAATTGTTTCTATTCTTTTTTACAACACTTACAACATGCAATTTCGGTTGTTTTTTTTCTGAAATTCCAACTTTAAATATAAATATATAAAATACAAGCCATTTATCTTTGACCGTTTGACCGTCTTATTGTTTCATTCAAAAGAAAATTTAAAAATTGTTGTTCCATAGTTTTGATTTTATTTTTACTTGCTCTGCTGATAGGCTATTGACTATGTATTTGAATATGGAACTCATTCTTGAAAGATATTTTACTGTCGTTAAAGTAGAAATTTCAGAAGAAAAAACTGAAATTGAATGTTTTAAGTGTTGTAAAAAAGAATAAAAACAGTTTTTCAAGTTTCTAACCTAAAGGCCTGGTTAACTAAACTAAACTTATTAAAATTGCATTATTATTATTTTGCAATATTTTCTAAAATAAAAGTTATTGATGTGATGTATTTCTGAGGGAACCTTTTAATATTCAGATTAACACAGGAATTCGACCTTCCGGCGAAAAGCGCAATATCTAAGCAAAGTATTTTTCAACATTTTTTTTTTCAAATCTTATTTAAATTCATAGAGCTTCAGATAAGCTTTCAGCGCATTAAAAATTCATATTTCGTAAATTTCTGGACAAGTCTAATGTACATATATGTATTTCTACATTAAGAAGTTCTTTATATAAGTGTAAATATAATATTAATAGTTTTGACTAATGTTAACAACTTAAAACTACACAATAACTTAATAACAATAGGTAATAATCTTTATTTTATATTTTTAATTTTGCAGAAATTGTTTAATCCTATTTAGTGTGTTGCTTATGTCAAGTGTGTTATAACATACTTGTCTTCTATGATAGAATACAACCTATGAACAAATAATTTTTCTTGTTCAAAAGGAAATTCGCAACATATATTTTTTTTTCTATAGAATTTGTGATTGTATTTTCCTTATATAGATAATTTACTAACAAATCATTTTTAACTAATGGCCCTGAAATATTTTATGGCTAGTCCACCTGGATAGGAGTCTATTCTTTTTATTTTACATTTTTGTAAACCGTTTCATTAGTGATATTTCTGTAAGTATCGTCCCAGTTTCTCCTAGCTGTAAGATTAGTACAAGTAATCAGAATATATCTTTCAAATATCATATGGAAAATCCGTAGAATATAATAGGTCTTGTAATTTTGCCTATAGCAATTTAATCTCATTTCATTTATCAGATACTTGGCCCTACGGAAAAGTTTGTAAAAGTGGTGATCGTTAATGTCAACTCTTGCATTAGAGTATACATTTTTCCTAACACCTTTTATAATTTGTGCTTTCAAATTTATTTAGGTTAAACCTAAGTTTGAGAAAAAGTTTTTTTTAAATGAAACCTTCGTATAGTTTGCTAATATTAAACGCTCTACAAAATTTATCTCAAATACTTTTTTCATTAATCTTACCATTTGAAAGATATTCAAGGTCAAAGATTGAAGTATTTAAGGAAAATTATTTTTTTGTTTTGAATTTAGTAACTTACTAAAAATTGATTATTGTCAAATGAGCTCCAATTATTTCTATAGGAAATTGAACGTTCTACAAAATGATCATGTGGTTAATCAATTACTCTAACTATTTAGAAAATATTTGCAGTAGAATCCCAATGCCTATTGATTTTAACAGTTTTTCAACAAATATTTTCATATTTATATATATAATATATATGTTCTGAACATTTTGAGCCTAAAAAGGCTGAAATCAATTCAAATTTTATTCTCTCGGACTCATTCTCAATGTTCCAATTTACATTGCAAATCATAAATCTTAGCTTTAAATGCTTGTAAAATCAAATAGGGTGAAAAACATGGATAAACTTTTCAGGGATAGTACTCCTGCATGTTCTAAACATGGTGAGCATATGAAAGCTGAAATCGGTGATGGAGTATTTGGGAAATTGATGTTTTTTGAAAAAGTCAATTTTTTTATCTTGTAGCACACAGAAAACGTTTAGGCCTTCATTTATTCAGATTTGCAGTTTTTTTGTCATCTACTAGTACACAACTACCTAAAAATAATATAAAAACTAATTTGGATTCTGTTGGTTTGTTTATATTCATCAATGAATTTTTTTGTTTTACTTACGAGTTTTTTTAACACAATTTGAAACTTTTTTAAGCAACAATATTGGTCAGAAAATTTTATCGAATTTTTTTATATCTTCTACATGATAGACCAATCACTGAAAAAAGTTTCAGCCTATTTAAAAAACATGAGGGTAATGATAGGACCATTATAGATGGAATGACCCATATGTAAATGCTTGCTTTTTGAAGTTCAGCACCGGAGTAATTACATCAAAAATAATGTCATTAACATGTCGATGATGTCTAATCGAGGAACTTTGGATTTGTTGAATTTTCTCAAAATGTAAAAATCGTCCGCTTAGGTGCAAAAATCGAATTGCTTATGAGATAAAATAGTATTACTCAGTTTGATATAAGCTGATAATTTGCAATATGAATTTGTAGGTTTGCTGAAGATCTAGATGAAATTCTGGTTTCTAAAATCCTAAGGAGTTGAGATCAAGGCTGGAATAAAAATCTCAAACTCGTTCAAAGTTTGGGATTTTATATGGATATGAAATAGGAAAAATAAAAGATGGTTGTTAGGATATATAAAAATGCGTTTTATTCAATGCTCCGTGTTCTTACCACAATGAAGGTTGTTTGCCAAGAGAGCTGTAGGTCACCTTTTTAGACTTAAGGTCACAAAAAATATCATTAGATCTTTTCGGAAATACCAACATATAGAATTAAAACCTTTAAAAATAAGTTATGACCTATGAAGCAAGATGACATCTGTTGGCGACTAGAGATATGTTTTTTCTTAAATAGGTTTGCCATCTGGCATAAACATCGCCGCCCGCCTTGCAGTATGTCTGCAATTAAGTTACTAGCTAATTTTTAACTAAGAAATTTTAAATATATATGGTTTTAATAAATCATTTTCAAAATATTCTTAGACAATTTAAAGTAGTATAAATATAAGTTTAAAAAATATATAAAATTGGAATAATACGTTTGCATTTGCTAAATTCAATTCTTGAGAGTAATTTCATTAAATTTTTTTGTAAGTGCATATTAAGAGTTTCGATTTAATAGATTTTTTTATTTTAAGCTAAAAGTTTTTTTTAGGCTGCGCATGATCCGGATAGGATCCATCCAAATATCGTGTTTTGGGCAACCGGCAGACCATTTGAGCTTGGAATGACTCCAGGCTTAATTATTTTTTGATATATATCTGCACCCATAACTAGTGATATAGGAGCGCTTCTATCGAAGTCGGGATCAGCTAAAATTATATTGGTGAATTTCTCTTTGACACTAACGTTTAAGGATTTTGACGGCGTCTTCAGAGAAATTCGATGAGAAATCTGCAAAGTAGCTTCAAGTTTTATATGTGGATCGGAATGAGCCCGGATGAATATTGAGCACACCCGGTCGTTTCCTATTTCTGTTGTGGATATGCCAACGTGATTTACTAGTTCATCAGAAATGCAACTAACAGCTACACATGGATCAAGGAGGGATCTTGCGTAGTGTAGCCGGCCACCAACTTGGATCCGCACCAATGCTGTAGGAAATAAGGGAACGATATGCTGTTTTATGATGGATGCTACGGTTACGGATTTTGAAGAATTGGAATTGGATTTTACAGGGTTTTTTTTTAGAGGTTTGTTTTTCGAATAGAGATAAAACTGGCATTTTATGGTCAAATCTGGCAACTCTAATGTCATTTATGTTCAGTTTGGTTTGCCATTTCATCATGAACAGGTTGACAAAAGAACAACGCTTGCAAATCGTGCAAATTTATTTCGAAAATAATGGTTCAGTTCGCGAAGTTTACCGCAAGCTCCGTCCATTTTATGGTCGACATAATCGTCCATCAGAGCAATTAATTCGGTTAACCATGGATCGTTTTCGCACTACGTTTACTCTATGTGATAATACGCATCCGCAGAGACGTCGAACAGTGCGCACCGAGGAAACAATTGCCGCTGTAGAGCAAAATGTTGAAGAGGACCCGAATGAATCGATTCGCCACCGTGCACAGCAATTGGAGCTTTGTCCATCAACTTTATGGAAGATTTTGCGCAAAGATCTTGGCTTGCGACCTTACAAGATCCAGCTTGTGCAAGAATTAAAGCCGCGAGACCATGCAATGCGTCGTGATTTTGGTGTATGGGCCGAAAATGAGATTGATCTCGATGCTGATTTTCATCGCAAAATTTTGTTCAGTGATGAGGCTCATTTTTGGTTGAATGGCTACGTCAACAAGCAAAATTGCCGCATTTGGAGTGAAGAGAATCCACATGAGACCCTTGAGACGCCATTACATCCACAAAAACTGACTGTTTGGTGTGCTCTATGGGCTGGTGGAGTCATTGGGCCATACTTCTTCCGAAATAATGCTGGAGAGTCAGTTACCGTTAATGGAGACCGGTATAGAGCCATGATAACCGACTATTTTGTTCCCGAATTGGATGGCATGAATGTGGATGAGTTGTGGCTCCAACAAGACGGCGCTACATGCCACACAGCGCACGTCACAATCGATTTATTGAAGGAAACATTCGATGAGCGCATAATTTCGCGGAATGGATCTGTCAATTGGCCACCAAGATCGTGTGATTTGACACCATTGGATTATTTTCTTTGGGGATATGTGAAGTCGCTCGTCTACGCCAACAAACCAGAAACGTTAGGGGACTTGGAAGCCAACATTCGTGGCGTTATTGCCGACATACGGCCCCATATGCTCGAAAAAGTGGTTCAAAATTGGACCTGTAGAATTGGCTTTATTCGAGCCAGCCGCGGCGGCCACATGCCCGAAATCATATTTAAACATTAATGGCATAAAATTATCCTTCCAATAAAGCCAAATTGATGGACATTAAAACGATTTTCTTGTGTTTTATTTCAATTCGAAGCTCTATACCTCTAAAAAAAACACCCTTTATTAGAGTGCCACTGTTGCGCAGACGCTGGTGCATATGCAGCATCGTATGATGGTCTTGCTTACAGTAGTGACAACCAAATTTACTTCGGCAGGAGTTGCCTGAGTGCTGATGCGCCAAACAATTTGAACAATATTTGTGGAGTAGCACAGCACGCATTCGTTTCTCCGTGTTCATTGCAAGGAATTTTGGACACGGCAGACACGGCATTCGAATCTGCTTGTAGCCTTAGCAGGACTACGCCAAACGGAAAGGCGATTTTGCACACTACTGCGGTGGTTCAACTTATTGTTCACAATTCTAGGCATGATGAAGCTGTAAATGTAATTGAAAAAATGTGAGGAATCCGACTATAGGGAGTAGGAGGATAAGAAAAAAAAACTATATTCTTGGAAGGAGAACCAGTTTGACGATAGCGCGAGTAATTTGACCTCGTTCTGTGATAACATCAGCGACGCGAACTAAATTATCTTTTCCACAGTGGACCCTTAAAACGCGACCTAAACGCCATTCGTGCGGTGGAAGGTTCTCGTCACGTATTACTACGATTGAGTTTACTTCTATATTTTCTTGAGGGTTTTTCCACTTGTTTCGCTTGTGGAGTTCTTTAAGATACTCATTTTTCCACCGTATGCAAATATGTTGCTGAAGCGCCGTGAGTCTTTTCCATCTGTTAACTATCGAGATAGGTTGACCTTGGATTTGTGGTTCAATTGGTGCCAAAAGAGGACCACCAACGAGGAAGTGTCCTGGAGTCAAGGCCGTAATATCGGTAGGATTGTCTGACATAGGCGAAATCGGTCGAGAATTCAGACATGCTTCGATTTTGGATAGCAAGGTGGAGAGTTCCTCGAAAGTGTATTTGAAGGAGCCAGCAATCTTTTTAAAATGCGCCTTAAAACTTTTGACGCCTGCCTCTAAAAGGCCTCCCATGTGAGGAGCACCAGGTGGAATAAAATGCCAGGTTAACTTTAAATGATTAAAGTGCGAAGCAATTTCTGATCGAGATACTTCAAAAAATTCTTTTTCCAATAGTTTGGATGCTCCAACAAAGGTTTTTCCGTTGTCAGAGTGCAGCGGACATCCACGTCGCGCAACAAAACGATTAAAGGCAGCAAGGAAAGCTGGAGTGGATAGAGTGCTTGTAGCTTCTAAGTGTATGGCTTTAGTAGAAAAGCACACAAATACACAAACATAACCCTTAGTTACTAAGCAAGCTCTACCCGTGTAGTTTTTAATACCAAATGGCCCAGCGAAATCTAAGCCAGTGTGTTCAAAAGGTCGAGTCAATACTGTCCGTTCTGGAGGCAACGCAGCCATTAGTTGCGTTCGAACAGTTTTCTTATGGAGATTACAAGTCTTGCAATGATGGATTGTAGTTTTAATAAGGTTTTTAACCTTTGGTATCCAAAATTGTAGACGGATTAGCCTAAGCATCAATTGATTCTCTCCATGCAGAGATATTTGACGGGTAAAATGAACAACCAGGCGAGTGAAAGAGCAGTTATATGGTAATATGATTGGATGGCGTTCATCATACGTTAAGGAAGGTGATGAAATGAGCCGCCCACATACGCGAAGAATTCCATCTGGATCTATGAAAGGATTTTGGTTAATTATAAGACGGGTTTTTACGCTAATAATTTCTGAGCTACTAATTTGCTTCGAGCCATAACGGAAGCTTTCACGATAAACCGGATGAGTACAATGGAAAAAACGAAGAATGTAAGCAATGATTCGCATTGCTTTTGAAAATGATGAAAAACGATCAAGAATATCATCGAATTTTTGGAAATAGACAAAATTGGACTTAAATGCCTTTTTTTCTAGATCTGTTTCATGTTCGGAATTGTCAGGAGGACTGGGCCAAAGTGTTGGTTTAAGCTTAAGCCATTTTGGACCATGCCACCAGAGATCGCTGTTAGCAAGCTCTTGTGGAAAGACTCCACGACTTGCGAGATCTGCTGGGTTAGATTGTGAACTTACATGAAACCAATTTGCTGGACCTACACTTTGAACAATTTTCGAAACGCGATTAGCCACGAAAGTTTGCCACTGACATGGTGGCTTTTGCAGCCATGCTAGAACAATGGTTGAGTCAGTCCAGAAAAACAAACGATACCTTTTAACGTCAAGTTGCGGAATAATGGACTCTACCATTTCTGCTAACAGGACTGCACCACATAACTCAAGTCTGGGTATTGAAATCGTTTTAACTGGAGCTACTTTAGTTTTAGCTGCCAGTTAAGTAGTTGAAATAGAATCGGATTGAGAACGAATTCAGACATATATAGTTGCAGCGTATGCTTTTTCGGATGCATCGCAAAACGCGTGGAACTCTACCTCACTGTCAGGCGTAAATTGAACCCACCTCGGAATTTTAATTAAATTAATATATGGATAGCTATGAAGGAAATTATGCCACATTTGCAAACAATTGTCTGGTAAGTCATCATCCCATTCAATTTTTGACAGCCAGATATGTTGCATAAGTATCTTTGCCAAAACAATGCAAGGAGCTAGCCAGCCTGCTGGATCAAACAACTTAGAAATTTGAGATAACACTTCTCGCTTGGTAAAGATTGCTTTGCTTTCGAGAGATTTAGTTGAAAAAAAGAATTCGTCAGACTTTGCGTTCCATTTAATACCTATAGTTTTTGCATTGCAGCAATCATCCAATTGTAAGAAATCCTCATTCAAAAGATGTTCGCGTGGAAGGCCTTCAAGAATGTCTTGCGAATTTGCCGTCCACTTTCGTAACGAGAATCCTGCTGAGTCCAGGGCAGCGATAAGCTCATCTCGAGCTTGGATAGCATTGGATACATCGTGAGCTCCAGCCAGAGTATCGTCTACGTACATTGAATCACGTAATATGCTGCTAGCTAAAGGAAATGAGTCCTGAACATCGTTTGCCAATTGTAAGAGAGTACGGATTGCCAGATATGGAGCGCAATTAACTCCAAAGGTCACAGTTCGTAGTCTTGAATATTTCCTTGTGGCGAATTTCGAAATAATATTCTTTGAAATGGAGTATGATTCGGATACACAAGAATTTGCCTATACATTTTCTGAATATCGCTATTAAACACAAAGCGATAGAAACGCCATTTTAGAATTAGAAGTGTTAGATCGGATTGTAACACAGGACCTGTGTGTAAAACATCATTTAAGCTGACTCCGTTGGATGCAGGACTTGATGCGTTAAACACTACACGTATTTTAGTGGTGGTGCTGTCAGGTTTTATCACTGCATGATGCGGCAAGTAATAATGGTTTGGGAAATGAGTAAATAGTGGTGAGGAAACGATTTTCATGTGATTTAGGTCAATGTATTCACGAATCACATCATCGTATTGAATTTTAAATTCCGGGTTTTTACGAAGACGGATTTCATTCCGTACAAACTGTGCATTTGCTATTGCACGTGAATGACCGATTTTCAGGTTCTCAGAATAGCCCTCTTTAAATGGAAGTGATACGATATATCTACCATTTTGGTCTCTTTTTGTTGTTTTAACATATAATTCTTCACAAAAACGCTCAGACGGAGTTATAGGACGTTTTTGAGGAAGATCCTCCACCTCCCAAAAACGAGAAATTTCTTCATTGAGCGCAACTTCAATGAAATAGGAAACATATGTTGATAAAGAATTTGTGACAGGACCTGTCAAAATCCATCCAAAGATGGTTTCTTGGGCTATCAGTGTGTCACATACGTTGCGTTTTATGCCATCAAGTAAAACCATAGGAAGCAAATCACCACCTATCAAAATGTCGATGTGTGAACTTTTAGAGAAATCTTCGTCCGCTAATTTTATGTTCGGAAGTTTTTGGAATATAGTGGGATCAACGGTACGTGTTGGAAGATTTCCAGTAAGATGAGGAAGGACTAAGGCTGATGTTTCAATTCGGATAGCAGCATCAGCTGGTGATCGAAGCACAAATGAGCATAATTTTTGAGCTTTTGCCGAAACAGCATTATTTAGTCCAGAAATTTGAGCTTGAATGGACCGATAAGGTAACTTGAGAATCTTGAACAATTTTTCCCAAACAAAAGTTGCTTCAGAACCAGGATCAATTAAAGCTCGAGCGGAATAAGTTATGCCTAAATGACATATATGCACAATTGCAGTACCCAAAAGAACGCTTTTGGAGCTTGACGCAAAACAAGTTTGAACGCCATCGGAAACAGTAGGGGATTCAGTGGACTGTATTTGAACCACATGAGATCTTTGAGAATTTGAAATGTGGAAGTTGAATTTACACGAGTGGAATTGGTCTCAAAGTTCTCATGGTGTAGGAGAGTATTGTGCCTCCTATTGCATTTGAAACAATTATGCAAACTTTTGCAATCTTTTACAGAATGGGCACGAGCAAGGCAGTTACTGCAAAGCTGAAATTTTTTAATCGACGCTATTCGTTCATTTGAATTCATCCTTAAGAATTGAGGGCAATTACGGATAGTATGCCGTTCTTTGGAGCAAATTTTGCAATTAGGACTTGGTGTATTAGCATGATAAGTACTTACTTTTCGTACCGTACCACGGATGTTGGAGATAGAATTAGAAGCACTTGGCTTCTGAGGAGTGGGTTTTGAATTAAGAGTACACTTGATGTCGGAAACAGTTTCAAGTGTTTGGTATCTGTTTGTTAAAAAAGTATCCAACTCTTCCCAAGATGGAATAGCAGTCTTACTTTTAAGCGACTGCTCCCACAAAGCCAACGATGCATCTGGTAACCGACTTGAGCAAAGGAAAACAAATATAGGATCCCATTCTTTGATCCTTATATCATATAATTGCAATGCTGAAATACAACTTTGCATATCGCGTTGGAATTTCTTAAGTGCGGTGCTGAGACTAAACAAAATTCTCAGCTGACTATTAACTTGAATTCGCTTGTTTTCAAATCTGTCTTTTAGATTTTTCCAAGCAAGCGTGAAACCATCGTTCGTTAATGGAGATTTTTTAATGATGTCACGAGCTTCTCCTCTGGTTTTTTGGTTTAGATGGAAAAGTTTTTCAACGGGGCTCAACCTGGAATTGTTAATATAGATGGCCGTAAACATATCACGGAATGAAGGCCAAGAAAGGTAGTCTCCACTGAAAACTTCCATATCGCATGGTTGTAAGCGAAAGCTTCTGCTTGGATTCTCGAGTTCTCTGATATCTGTTGCAGTAAATTATGTTATAGTGGACTGATGAATAAGCTCACTAATTTTTCCAACGCTGCGAACATAAATTTGGTAGCATCTGCGGTAACGCTCCTTAACTGAAGTTAACTCGTTTGTGGCATCATCGTTGTTGCTGGATTCTGCGGAAGAAGGCAACTGTCGTAAACATGTGTTGTATGCACCCTTCACGCTGCTCCAAATAGACTTCACTTCTTTCCGATGAACTTCCAAAGCTTGAGAAGTATTATCCGAAGGTTGTAAGTCCAAAAAGACATTTTCAAATTCGACCAAGCTGTCGGTCAATAGGATGAAGTTATCGAGTGCTGACATATTGAAAACCAAAGATTTACCAACGAAGATGAGAAAAAATAAACAGACCACACTTTTATTACACCGTGCAATGAAATGTGGAATGGAATTCGAAATTTTTGTTCGAATAATGAAAGTTCTTTAATTGTAGCCCAATAAAAAACTAAAAACGAATTAGGAATAAGAAATGTTTCTTTTTTTTTAAAAAATTATGAATTTCTTTTTGTTGAGAAAAACTTTCTTCCAACAAAAAGATCAGGAAATTCTTTTGACTAAAAGTAAAAAGGCCAAGCAGAAGAGACAGTAAACTATCTTTCAGATAGAAGTAGAATTTCTTTTGATGAGAAAAATTTCTCAGCAACAAGACCAGGATCTTCTTCCAACTAAAAAGTTAAAAGACCTACCAAAAAAAGAGAGTTTCACTCAAGTGAAATGAAAAAAAAAACTTTTGAAATCGAAATGCCAGCAACAGTTTCTGACCCACAGAAATGAAATGAAGAACTATAATGTTGATAGAAATATTGCGATAATATCTTTGGGTTAAAAAGCTCAACCCAAAAGACTTTGAAATTATTTAGACCGCAACTAAAGCCAGCGTAGAGATCCTTTAATGGATAAGGATTTATTGAATTTTGTTTTAATCAGTAATCGGAAATAAAAACTGAGTCCAACTATGATTACAGATAGAAATATAGAAAAATGAAACTTTGCGATTACGTTGCAAAAACGCTTAAAACTTTCAAGTAAGAGTTTATTTATAACTATGAAATAATAGCACTGAGGCCAGTTAATCCACGATTCACGGCAAATGGATTTATCGCAATCTTAATTGCTTCAGGAGACACAGTAGAACTTAAGCACCAAACTCACTAATTCGAGAGAAAATGAATTTCTCGAATTTGTTCAATAAAAGAAATGAAAAGTGCTTCTGTTGACGAACTATTTTTATCAAGAAATAAAGAAAAAATTTGAAGTGGAGATTTCAAAAAAAATAATAAGTTTTCAACCACTTTGTTTTCTCAAACAAAACTAAAATGACGAAGAAAAAGAAAGGAATGAATTTGCTTTTTTTTAAAAAAGTTTAAACTTATTTCTTTGGATTTTGGTTACTAGAAACTTATTATTTCTTTTTGCACAAATTTATTCTTCACTATTTTCAAAAAGTTTAGTTTGGTTAGGATTATTTTCTTTTTTTTATTACAAAAATTTTTTATGCACAAAATCTTTTTATTTATTTTGTACAAGATGATGATTTTAATTCTCGTGAAATCTTTGACTAAATCAGAAGCAAACTTTTATATATTATTCCTCTTTTCACTTTTCACACTGAATTTTTTATATTTTTATCACTTTTCTGAAAACAAAATTATTGAAAATAATTTCAAAGGTTATTATATATAAAGTCTGTGGAATATATTCTAAAAATTTGTTTATGATTTAAAATCAAATAGAAAAATTCAAGATCAGCAACAATTGGTTAATGTTGCAAACTAATGTATATAATAGTTGAAGAAAATGCAGCAATAGAACTTTTATGTAAAAAGTTTAATGAACTGCAAACCAAGTACATAAAATAATATGTCGGAGGAACAAAGTTGAATTGAACGAAAAGTGTCAAAGCTGATCGCAGCTGAGACTCTTTTTGCAAAGCTGAGAAATAATGTTGCTAAAGTAAGTTGTACTCACTTTACTAAAACAACCGGAGAATGTGCTAGACCGCAATAAGTTTATAAGTAGAGCTTTGAAAGAGCGATGCTTAAACAAGTTGCGTAAACAAGTTGTAAACGCAATGAGTGAATTGACGATGAGCGAAGGAAAGCTTTTTTTTCAACACACGACTTCGAAAAAATGTTGCTAATGCAGCAGAACCTCAAAGAGAAAATGTTGCGAATGTTTTTAACATAAATTTTAAAGCTTTTAAAATACTTAACTGTTTAGCTTTTTATGTTGGAAAAAATATATGTGCATATGTAATTTGGATATAAAAAAAATATGTTAAACAAAAAAATGTAAAGGCATATGTATATCCAAATGTATGTATATGTATGTAAGTATATCACAAAAAGTTGGCGGGAAACATGCAATATGTAGTTTTATTGTTTTTTTAACTATATTTTTTACTTATTTTCAGAACTTTTAGAATTAATTTACTTATATTTGATTTATTGATTTTCTTACTTTTTCTTTGCAATGTTTAAACTTTTAAGTAAAATTTTTTTTGAATTAATTCTTTTTAAGTTTGCTTGCACTATTTTATTTAACTTTTCTAAGTACAAACAAAAATATTTTTTAAATAAAAGTATACTTTTTAAGCACATTTTTTTTTGTTAATTTTTGCAAAAAAAGATATTACACATTGAATTGAACATGCTAGTTGAAATTTTTTGTTTGCATTTTTCTCACCACTTTTCGTCTTCTAATTTTTTAAAGCAATTTATTTCTTGAATTACCTATACACTGTTTTTAACTCGGGAATGATGCAATTTTTAACTTAGTCTTTTATTTCACACGAATACGATCTTTTTACGTTTATTTTCTAATTTAAAACACGAATTAATGAAATTACTGCACTTTTTCTTGTTATTAGGAATGAATTTAACACCACTTATATTGATTTTTTAAGCTTCAACTATTTACTTTTCGCAGTTTTTTTGTTTTTTGTAACGCGACGACCTATGCACGCGCTTATCTCTCAAGAACTAATTTATAAGGAATAAATGCAAACGTACCTTTCGAAAATTTTTCGGACAGCCGTTGTTGGAGAGTAATTTGATGAAAGAATATGTATGTTTGATGTGTCGCTGCAGCTGAAGTTAGATTAGCGCTTGATTGAAATTTTGATTAAAGAAACCAACTATGGATAGGAATTTTCTTCTCGCAATCCGGTTCGAAATAGACCAATGTGAATTTGCAATGTGAATTTGTAGGTTTGCTGAAGATCTAGATGAAATTCTGGTTTCTAAAATCCTAAGGAGTTGAGATCAAGGCTGGAATAAAAATCTCAAACTCGTTCAAAGTTTGGGATTTTATATGGATATGAAATAGGAAAAATAAAAGATGGTTGTTAGGATATTTAAAAATGCGTTTTATTCAATGCTCCGTGTTCTTACCACAATGAAGGTTGTTTGCCAAGAGACCTTTAGGTCACCTTTTTCGACTTAAGGTCACAAAAAAATATCATTAGATCTTTTCGGAAATACCAACATATAGAATAAAAACCTTTAAAAATAACTTATGACCTATGAAGCAAGATGACATCTGTTGGCGACTAGAGATATGTTTTTTCTTAAATAGGTTTGCCATCTGGCATAAACATAAGCAATAAGAAAAAGGATTACAGAATTTGTTGACTCTTGAGGTATCCCATCGCAAATGGGAAGAGTTTTTGAACTGTGGTAAATGATTCGGGTTTTTTTTTTCTATTCGTGATAAGATTAACTACATATTTAATAGTATTTGGGCCAAGGTTCCATTCAATTATCTGGTTTATGATCGTGTGTGCTTTTGACGTTGATGCTAAATTGACGTTGATGCTAAATTGACGTTTAACGAACACATTAACATTATCAGTAAGGAGGCTTCGGTATTACTTGGATTTATAAATCGGTTGCCAAAAGAATTTAATGGCCCTTCAATAACAATAACTTTATGTATCACAATTTTCCGTCCACACTTAGATATATTATAATATACATGCAGATAGAATAGAAAGATATATATATCTCCATTTTATAATATACATGTAGATAGAGTAGAATGAATTCAAAAAAATTTAGTTCGGTTTGCTCTCAAAAGATTGGACTGAGCTTTCAAACCTTTCTCCCTATGAGGACCATCTAAAGTTATTAGGTATACAGTTTTTGAGCACCCGTAAAAATGCTCATATACTTTACTTGCATCAGCTTGTAACAGGGTCGCTTGCTACAGCAGAGCTTCTTAATTACATTCATTTCTACAATAATCGGAGGACCAACCAGTCAGTAGAACTAACTATACGGCGACAGGTCCTTTTAATCGCATGATTACTCTCATTGACAATTGCGATGGATATAATATAAGCTTGTCAAAATATCAAATCAAGCTTAGATTGAAAAATATCTATGGTTAATTTTGTAGCTTGATGGTTGTTTGTTTTTATGTTTGTGCTGTACGATCCACACAGCATGTTGAGGATATTTTTTCATTTCCATCATTTGAGGCGTCCAGTTGTAAAACAGGCCAAGTTCCTTTTTCATGCTTTTGGAAAAACTACGAAAATTGTTTACCTTTATTGAAAAAGACGTATTTCACAGATAATAGCTTATAAAGTTTCTTACTCAAAACATCTCAAATTTGGACTTGGCGTGTTATGATCCATTGAACACAGGCTTGGCTGGTTTGGACATAGTAATCAACAAATTATGTTTAAAAAAAAAATGGACTTGACTGGTTTTGATATCAATGTACTGGCCAGTTTTGAAAATAAGTTCATGGACTTGGCCAATTTTGAAAAATATGCATAAAAAATAAATTTAAAAGAAGTAATATTTACGCTAAAAAACTTTTTTTTAATCTAGAAACATAGAAAGATAAAGCGTGGTCTAGATTTTGATATATGAGCATATCAAAAATTGGATTTATTTGGACTAAGTCATTTATGAAATAAAACAAGTATAAAACTTAGCGTAAAGAGTCAAGCTAAATTGCTAGGAAGGCTAAATTAGATGTAGTAGCTAAGCTCTATTGTCAAATTGGAACCAAGACCTATCATAGAATCGTTTAACGAAACGATAAAACTTAAAGAAACAAATTTTTATGCTTTGCATCTAAGACTTAATGATGATAACTCAAGGCTCATAACAAGAGAATTATTAAAAACGAATTAAATCTTAACTCACTAATACCACATATTTTTAAAAATGACACACCTAAGCTAAGACTTTATCAATTATCGTGGACGCGGACTTAAAATAATTGCAGGAGTAATGGACGATGAGGACGAATAATAAATGTATGATAATTTAATCAATCGTGGCTTAAATATTAGAAATAGCAATAGCGAACAAAATAAAGAAGTTTTAATAAACAGTGGCTTAATAGGAAACGTACAAAAGATAAAAAATAACATAACTAGACAACAACATAACCTAAACCTTCATTTAAGTGAGCGTATAAACGAAATTTCAAATGAACGTACTCTTGCTTCATTCTGACATACACATATCTGACTCACAGATAGAAAAATGTTCAGACATAATTTTACTAAGCAAACCCAACTTTGTGGGCCCTATTATGGGCAGACATGTGTGAATCTTAAAAGGATCCTAATAAGGAATTCCAGACCAAATATGGGAAAGACTGCAGCCCTACCAAGGAAAGCCCTATGAAGTTTCGTCAAATCTTGATCAGTTTTGCCAAATCAGTCGGGTTCACTTGATTAGAGATAGTAAGTTTTTTTTTAAATAAAACTGAGATAGCAAATAATTGTTGTCAAAAAATTTTAGAGCAAGATATGTAGCAAATAAACAAAAACAACTATTGTAATTTTCTCAAAACTAACGGTATAACTTTTGCAGTTTCAATATTATTATTTTTTGTGGTTCACTTAATTAGAGACACTCAGTGTTTTTATAATATTTGTGCGGTGAAGAAGTTCATTTGGGTTTTTTTATTTAGAATTCGTGGCGATTATCTGTAAATGCTAAAATTCCATTAAAATGGTAAAACGAAAATCATAACGGAACGAGTAAAAAGTCAAATTAGCATTTTGCTCCCTGAAGGGCTTTCTAATCGCAAAACTGGCAAAAAAATTTTCCGGAGTCCAAATGTTGTTGGCCATTATGTAACATTAGGTCGATCATATGGTAAAAACTATAACAGCGCAATATCTTCAGGATTCCATCCAAGTGCGCTCATTATATAATTAAGAAAAAAACGTACTGGTAGCGATCAATCGACGAGCGCTATGTTGATCGATTGTGCGTAGAAAAAAATAACAAAGTAATAGGAAGCAAATGTGGGGTAGCAAACTGAATTTTGCTTTTTAAAAATATGTGTGCAATCATTCTAAAAGCTATGACTATGTAAAATTTTTGATAAACGAGTTATTTGAATAAAGCGAAAAGTTTGATGATGTAAAATTATTTGATGTCAAAAATATTTTCCAGACCCCTGAAATGGCTTCGCAGACCCCCAGGGTTCTTTTCAGTTTGCAGAATGCTGCAACAGCTTTGAACAAGGTGTTTCGCTCAAATGACGAATTGCGGGATTGTTGTTACTAACGGCTGATTTTTTAAGCGCTTAGTATTTGAAAATTGAACAAAGATCTTCTATTTACTTTTTAAAGATTATCTCATGTAAATGTTGCCCGCGGCTATGGCTGATGTGGTTCATCCATCAGCTCCAATTTTCGCATACTTTCTCAGCATTTTGGCCAGTTTCTCACTAATAGCAGCTGTAATTTTGTCTTCTTTTGTTGCTGGCTTGTCCCTGTATACGAGAGACTTCATGTAACCCCACAAAAAATAGTCTAGTGGGTTCGAATTGCATGATCTTAGCGGCCAATGGACTGCTCCAAACGTAAGATTAACTGCTCACCCAACTCGCCTTTCAATAGGTCCATGGTATCGCTTGCTGTGCGGCATGTGGCACCGTCTTGTTGAAACCACATGTCAACCAAGTCCAATTCTTCCATTTTGGGTAAAAAAAAGTCTCACCGTACCTTGCTCCATTGTCTGTAACGTCGCAATTTTCCTTATTTTTGAAAAAGTACGGTCCAATGATGTCGCCGGCCCACAAACCCCACCAAACAGTGTATTATTCAGGGCATTTCATTGGCAGCTCTTGAATTGCGTCTGGCTGCTCTTCAGACCAAATTCGGCATTTCTATTTGTTGACGTACCCATTAAGTCCAAAATCAGCTTCGTCACTGAAAACAAAAATTTTTCGATAAAAACCTCATTTCTCACAGAGCACGAATTTTGATTATAAAATTCAATGATTTGCAAATGCTGTTCGTTTGTAAGTCTATTCATGGTAAAATGGTAAACTTACTGAGCATTTCTGGCGTTGACACATGTTACGAATCACGCGTGAGGTTTCATAAAACTTTCACCGAAAAAGCCAATAGCAAAAAATCACCCGTTTTAGGTCGAAGTCTAAATATATCACGTATTGTTGGAACATCGCAACCTATCCCATTACAAATCTTAGTGAACAATGCACGCAGGTTTTTATTTTGGGAAAAAGGAATTACAAACGTGATGATGTCAAAAGCAATATCATCATTATCATGCTTGTCAACCAGTTTTCTCAGTTGCGTGATTTCAGTATTAAGAGCGGTTGCAACAGCATCAGAGCTTCGGATCTTCATTTGTTGTTTAAGGTCACTGACATCATTTTTCAACGCACCAATTTCACTGCAGACAGCTTCAATGCTGTACGCTTTAAGAGATCGGTTAGACTGTTTAAGATACATACAAGTAATTACAAATTAATCGTCAGTCAGCTCAATTGAGTAGTCAACGTCATATGTCAATGGCTAAAATTTTCAAAATAGTTTAGGTGTATTGCCAAATAACAGATCTTTATTGCAAGATAGCTGCAACTAATTTTCAAAAATAAATGTTTGAATGCTATGGATTACCGCCATTCTGTAATGTCTAATTCTACTCAACAGAGTAGCAGTTAGATTTGCTGTATGTAACTATTATAATTAAGTGTTCTGTTAAATACTAACAAAATTTTTTGATAATATCATAACATTTTACAGGTTTCCAATTGCTGACGTCAGACCAATTCATGACTCTAATCGTGTGCCATGGTGGAAACAAAATATCAGATTGGATTTTTTGCTGCTCTGTTTCGATCAGTTTCGGTTAAACTATGAATTTGACAGGATTGAAATTTTGGCAAATGAAATTAATGTTTTTTACTGTGTAAGTACTTCATATAGAACGTGTCATTTACACGAATAATTTACATTATATTGGTCAAAAACTGTATGCTGCAGATAATTATGTAGGCTGATATTTTGGTCATGTGGCATTAAACAGGTGATTGTTGAAAAAGTTTAAAGAAAATAAAATAAATCGTCAATTTGGTACAACTTTTATTCACAATAAAAACAACGTTTGTAGGGCAATGTGACGCATTGAAGCTTATTTTCAATATTTAAGCGAAAACCTGGCGAAAAACAAAAATTTTTGCAAATTTTTTGCTTGCAAATCAATCTTGGTTGGTTTTATTGGAACTTTCTTCAGTGTAAAATTAATTATCTTTATTTGTGTTTTTTGGAACAAAGTAAAATTTTATGTACTTTGCAGAACTTTTATCCTCAGTACTTTTAGTGCAAAAACAACAAAAAAATTACAAGCGCAAAATGCATTAATTGTTAGAGAATAACTCCAACAATTGTAAAGGAACAAAAAATGGGCAACCAGCTGCTTATACTAGTTTCAATGACCGCTACGTCATATCTTCAGTAAGCTTTGTTAGCCGATGTTATTGCTTTGTTCCAAAAAACACAAATAAAGAAATTACCTCTCGGTGAACTCGCCGATATTTACATATGGATAGCACTTGCAACTTCGTTCGTATCGCCAAAAAAGCTTTCAACGGAGCGCTCGTCAAGAAATGGGTGATATCAAAAGAGTTGCAGGAGCAATTGCATGTGAAGGGGGAAAGAATGTAAAGTTGTGTCGCACTGTGTTTGTGTTTTTTTGGTATGATTCTTAACTGGTCAATGCAAAGAACTAAATATAGTGTGTTTGCAGACTCTTTAACATCGGCTAACAAAGCTTACTGAAGATATGACGTAGCGGTCATTGAAACTAGTATATGCAGCTGGTTGCTCATGAGGGGGGTATGAGATCCAAAAAAATTTAATTTTTTACTGATGCTTTATGTTGAAATTATAGTCTATAGAAGAGATAGATCTGGCCTTTCCAGAGGAGCTGTGTAGTCTAATATAATAAGTAGGCGTATTCTATTAGAAAATAATATTGTGAAACAATTATGTGTTGAACTAGTGTCTCCGTGCAAGTATTTAACAATTTATATTACTGTCTCATATATTCTGTGGTGGTGCGATGATATGGAAAGAAAATTAAATTAGAACAGAATCTATTTATTATCTAAATATTAGTCTTCAAATTCATAGCTATCGTATTACAAAGATCATGGTATGATATTTTACACTTAGGTATTACAGCAATTAAAATCAGTCACAATAAATTATATAAAAATTCAAAAAAATTATCTAATTATTTAAGGAAAATTAGAGTGTGAACACTTTTACAAAAGTTATGTGTGCTATTATTCAGGTAAATTTCTTATGTTATCTATGTAAGACAATCTGTATCTATTATGAATAACAGAGTCAAATCTCTCATTATCGTACTAATTGGCATATGTCCATAATTTTCATGTAGTTCTATAGTTGGATATCTATTAGAAAGTTTGTGAATAATTTTTTTAATGTTTATATTGAATTATCTGCAGCTTCTTTAAGTGTGTTTTAGCATTTTTTGGAAACCAAACTTGAAAAGGATTTAATTTATGTTAGGACAGGCAAGCATGCCGTATGTCCTTACCTTGCTATTGTCCTTGGAAGGAAAGCAGGGTATTGTTAGGGACTATGCCAGTATCTGAATTTAATTGGAAGGCTTTGCCAGTAATTTCTAATAAAATTTTCTAGGTGATTGTTGTTGGACAAATCATGAATTTATTAAGGCTGCTATTTCTTTTATACAAATTTTGTCTTACCTCAACATAATTCTTCCTTATTTCTACATACATTTAAAACTTAGCTTATCCATTCCTACTTACAAGAAATTAAGTGACGTTCTATCCTTTGAGTAATATTTAGCTTTACTTTCCTTACAAAGTTTACAAAATTATTTGGTTATTTCATTACATAAAATATTGTATTGAGTGGCCTGCAATAGTGTTACCGATAATGCGTCACTTGATTGCACTTTACATATTTGTGGTTGGATTGGATACACTACAATTCCACCATATAGCGATACGAGTGTTTATGCAGCTCATGTAAAAAATATTTTCAATATCTTTTAGTTATATAACTCTAATGTACATTTAATAGTCCTTGGTGATTTTAACTTAGGTCATATTAATTGGCTATACATGCCTAGTAAGAAATGTTTAGTGCCATTTAATGCTAAACAGTATTATGAAACCATAGATGCATTATTGCCAATGAACTTAAGTCAAATTAATTATATACTAATTTTATTAAAACGCTTTCTTGATTTAGTCATTGTGGATAATGATATTAATGCAGTTTTAAAAGTTTCAGATATCCCAATGTTAAAAAGTAGCTGTCATCACCACGCGCTAGAGATACAACTAAATTATACTAACAATAAGCTAAATTTCTGCAGTAATCACTGCAAATGGGACATAACTTTGCAAAAACTTATTATCTTTCGCTAAATTTATTTTTTCCTAATACGAAATGGGAAGAAATTTTGACTCTTTTATGGCGTACAAAAAATTTATTACATTGCAAAGGGTGAGCCAAGGAATTAAGCCAATATGGTTTCACAAGCATTTATGTATATATATATCTTCCAGAAAGAGTTATGAAACTTTAAAAAAAGTGCTCAACAAGCAATCTATTTGGTCTATTGAATCAAATATAAAAACAGATTTTTAGTCTCTGTGGAAATTTCTTATTGCAATTAAACAGTTCTTTGGTTTTCCGTCTGACATGACCTACAATAATTGTTCGTCAAAAGATGAACAAGAAACATGCGATATGCTTGCTTCATATTTTCAATCAAATTTCGTTGTTGATAATAAATCAACAATAATTAGAGATCTTTAACCTAAAATAACTAATATGGGTATTTTGTGCTTAGATGTGAATGAAGTAATATTGATATTGAATATTGGCTTCGAGTACCCATAAGTCGTATCCAGCTAACACGCCACCAATACTACTTAACCAGTGAGACTTAAGCAATACTTTTAACGGTTATTTTTAATCATTCCATTTCCACAGGAATGTTTTTAGATACTTGGAAATAGTCTTATAGCTATTACTCCGATTCACAAATCAGAATCGAAACAAGATGATATTACTTAATTACAAACTCGGACAAGTTTGAAATCTTATGCAAATGAAATAAAAGAGTAGGAGTTAAGATTTTGTATATATTTATTCGTGCAGCAGGATAGTGGCGATCTTACCAATTTAAGCTGTACCTGCAAAGTGAACTAGAGGTGACTTTGCAAAAGTTCACAAGGTGACAGAAATTACATTTATTATCACAACTACCCACATAAGAAAATATACGTTAATTGTTATACACACGGAGGCCGCCCGCAACGAGGGGAGGCGGACATTCCAGAAGGGCCCCCTCAACAAATGTAGTGCAGATATCATCCGACTGCAGAAGCGTTTACGCCGACGTCAGGGTTGGCGGAGAGAGGGTGTCGGCCACAATCGACACCGGGGTGACGATGAGTTTCGTACGCGAATCTTTTGTAACCAGAATACGGAACAAATCCACGCAAGTGCCATATCGCGGAGAAATCGTGCTAGCAGATGGCTCAGTTCGACTATTGGATGGCGCAATCCGAACTGAAGTTAAATATGGGGACCATCAGAATAGGTTCCAATTCATCATCATGCTTGATGCCACTGAGAGGCTCGACTTCTTAGTGCACAGCGGAGTCACCATCACCATGGGAGGTGACGCACTCACGCTGGGCAATCCTCAGCCAAACCAAAGCCGCCATCAGTAAACGAAGAATCACAGAGCAGGTCGTAGCCAGCGAGCAAAATCCCAGCCGGATCTTCAAAAACATATACTTTTAAGCTTGAAGCACTCCCGACAACCAGACGCACAATCGCGTCACAAATCTGACCCTCAGCCACCAGGTCTAAACTCGGAAGAGAATCAGCAGCAGAAAAAACGGACTACCTACCGCCAGCGATCACACCGGCGTACGAGACGGCAACGGATACAAGAAAGGCCACCACGAAGTAACACGATAGCTTCACCACCAGAGTTTACCACGGCCATCGTGACAGAGACCCCAGTCGCCGCGAGCGCGAATCGGACGGGATTACTTACAGTGCAGCCTGGAGAAGAACAAGTGATAAAAGATTTTCTTACTCAACAACTAAAAAAATTCGAAGAACTACAAGGCGTCACCCAGATCACCACGCACCGGATCATCATGATGGACGACAGACCTGTCAAGCAGAGATATATACCCCGAAATCCTGCGATGCAAGCGGTTATCGACGAGGAAATCAACAAACTGCTGTCCAAAGGATGCATTGAGCTCTCCCACAGCCCGGAAAAAGACAGGAGCATGGCGATTGTGCATTGACTACCGCCGGCTGACTAGCAGATCAGTACCAGACGCGTACCCACTTCCCCTGATAACGCACATTTTGGATCGCTTGCGTAACGCCAAATACGTCAGCAGCCTTGATCTCAAGGATGGATACTGGCAGATTCCGATGGAGGCAACAAGCAAGCAGGATACTGCATTTATGGTTCCAGGGCGTGGGCTCTACCAATGGAAGGTCATGCCTTTTGGTCTTCATTCAGCCCCTGCAACTTTTCAACGGGCCCTCGGTAGGGTCATTGGTGCAGAAATGGAGCCGGTCGCGTTCGCTTACCTGGACGATATTGTTGTCACCGGAGCAACCCTGGAAGAACATCTACGCAACCTGCGATAAGTGTTTCGGCGATAACGGGAAGCAAATCTACGAATAAATCCCGACAAGTGCGAATTTTTCCAGACCCAGATAAAATATCTCGGCCATGTCATAAGCGGCGAGGGAATAAAAACCGACCCAGACAAGATAGCAGCGATTCGCGAGCAAGACCATCCACAGAACATACGCGGAGTGCGGCGTTTCTTCGGGGTTGCATCATGGTACCGACGTTTTGTGCCCGACTTTGCATCGGTGGTTAAACCTGACATCCTAGCTTAAAAAGGGCAAACGTTGGAAATGGAAAGGAGCAAGTGATAGCCTACGCGAGCCGAAGCCGAAACAACGCGGAAAAAAACTATTCGCCAACCGAAAAAGAATGTCTGGCAATAGTATGGGGCATTCGGAAAATGCGTCCCTACTTAGAGGGCTACCAGTTCATCGTGATAACGGACCATCTATCCCTAAAATGGATGAACTCAATCGAAAGTCCCGCAGGGCGCATAGCACGTTGGGCCTTCGAGCTACAACAGTACCAGTCCACAGTCCAATACCGGAAAGGGAAGCAGAACATGGTGGCTGATGCGCTATCCCGACAACCCCAAGAAACGCTAAGGGTAGCCACAGTGAACAACATGACAGCAGACGACTGTCCCTGGTTGCAAAAGAAGAAAACAAAGAAGTAGCAGAAGTAGCAGAGATAGCAGTGGTAGCAGAAGCAGCAGTCGAAGCACTGGCAGCAGAAGTAGCAGGAGAAGCAGAGTTGACAGCAGCAGCGGCGCCGACAACGTAGTTACAGGTACTTTGTCAAATTCATAGTTTGAACGTAGTGAGTAGAGTAGAGGTTCTGACTGAGTAGGCAACATAGAAACCGTCGTGAGCGTCAGAGTTTGGGTTTGCGCTATTATATCCATACACTTGAGGCCTAGAATTTGACACGCATACGGGCAAGCTAAGTTTGAGGCTCCCACAGTGGTTTTCTCGCTATTATATCAGTTAGTCACGGTGAAGCCGAGAGCACGGCAGCGGTTAGCAGCATAGAGACCGTCGTGAGAGTCAAGATTTCGGTTTGCGGCTGTATGTGCTATTATATCCACCCAATGTGCACAAAAAAGGATGCGGATCCGTAACGGATCCGAAACGGACGTCATAAACGGAAAAAAACCGGAATCCGTTTTTGCGGATCCGTAACGGAGCCACCACATTACTTGTTTTCTGCTGGCTAAAAGTATATCCTTTGAATTAGCAATCGACAACTGCTCAAAATGAATCTTCACTTTTTCATTTTGATAGAGAAGTAATTATATTTAAGTGTGTCAGAAAAATGATGAAAATAGCTGAGTTGTTTAAGATGAGCATCTTTGAACAGCGGCATGGCGCAGGTTCAATTCTGATCGGTGGCAGGTAAAAACGAATTAAGTATCCTTAATGTAATTTTTCTAATCATGTTCACTTAATAGAACTAAGTTGAATAGCATTAACAGAAATAGATGGAAAATAAGTAAAAATTCAAAAAAAATTAGATTTGGGAAAGAATAAAAAAAATTTTTTTTTTAATTGCGTTAATTTTTTTGTACAGTAAAATCCGCATTATTCAAGAAAAAGGTCGTCTCGAATCTGTTTTATTAAGAAAAACTAATCCGAAAAGGATCCGTATATGACTTCCGTTTCGGATCCGTTATGGATACGAAAAAGCGTTTGGCACATTAGGCATTCACTTGTGGCCTAGAATTTGACACGCATACGGGCAAGCTAAGTTTGAGGTTTCCACGGTGACTCTCGCTATTATATCAGTTAGTCACGGTGGAGCCGAGAGCACGGCAGCGGTTAGCAGCATAGAGACCGTCGTGAGAGTCAAGATTTCGGTTTGCGGGTGTATGCGCTATTATATCCATACACTTGTGGCCTAGAGTTTGACACGCATACGAGCAAGCTAAACTTGAGGTTTCCACAGTGACTCTCTCGCTATCATATCAGTTAGTCACGGTGGAGGTTGAGAGCAAGGCAGAAAGTGAAGCTAGGCATCGCGTGGGCAGAATACTCAGTCTTACCTTTTTCTCACGAACCTCACTACAACGACGCAGTGAAAATACGACGACCAGTTTACGCTGACACGACGGCAAATACTTAGAAATAGTTAATCACATCTGTTAAATATTAATTTTTACATATATACATATTAGGGTGGGTCAAATAAATCAAATGTTTTTTTTTTTTGAATCCGACACACGGAAACTAGTTCCTAGGTACCTTTAGAAAGTACTTACCAAATCTGAGCTTTTAATATTAACCGGAAGATTATGCTCATCATAGTTTTCCATTTTTAATTTTGTCTCATATAAAAATGGTCATATCTTATCACCAATAGATTGTTAAACCAGTGGCATTGTTAATATTTATAGGAAATTAACGCTCTACAAAAATGATCTCAAACACTTTTTTCATTAATCTTACCATTTGAAGGATATTCAAGATCAAAAATTAAAGTATTTTAAGGAAAATTATTTTTATGTTTTGAATTTTGTAACTTACTAAAAAATAATTATTGTCAAATGAACTTCAAATATGCGTGTCAAATTCTAGGCCACAAGTGAATGCCTAATGTGCCAAACGGATCCGATTCGGATTCGTTGTTGGATGATATTCCTCTCGAAAAAACGGAAGGATCGTCCGCTTTGCCGAATCCGTAACGGATCCGAAACGGACCTTAAAAACGGAAAAAAACCGGAATCCGCTTTTTCGTATCCGTAACGGATCCGAAACGGAAGTCATATACGGATCCTTTTCGGATTAGTTTTTCTTAATAAAATAGATTCGAGACTACCTTTTTCTTGAATAATGCGGATTTTACTGTACAAAAAAATTAACGCAATTAAAAAAAATTTTTTTTTTATTCTTTCCCAAATCTAATTTTTTTTTTAATTTTTACTTATTTTCCATCTATTTCTGTTAATGCTATTCAACTTAGTTCTATTAAGTGAATATGATTAGAAAAATTACATTAAGGATACTTAATTCGTTTTTACCTGCCACCGATCAGAATTGAACCTGCGCCATGCCGCTGTTCAAAGATGCTCATCTTAAACAACTCAGCTATTTTCATCATTTTTCTGACACACTTAAATTTAATTACTTCTCTATCAAAATGAAAAAGTGAAGATTCATTTTGAGCAGTTGTCGATTGCTAATTCAAAGGATATACTTTTAGCCAGCAGAAAACAAGTAATACGGTGGCTCCGTTACGGATCCGCAAAAACGGATTCCGGTTTTTTTCCGTTTATGACGTCCGTTTCGGATCCGTTACGGATCCGCATCCGTTTTTGTGCACATTGGGTGGATATAATAGCACATACAGCCGCAAACCGAAATCTTGACTCTCACAACGGTCTCTATGCTGCTAACCGCTGCCGTGCTCTCGGCTTCACCGTGACTAACTGATATAATAGCGAGAAAATCACTGTGGGAGCCTCAAACTTAGCTTGCCCGTATGCGTGTCAAATTCTAGGCCTCAAGTGTATGGATATAATAGCGCAAACCCAAACTCTGACGCTCACGACGGTTTCTATGTTGCCTACTCAGTCAGAACCTCTACTCTACTCACTACGTTCAAACTATGAATTTGACAAAGTACCTGTAACTACGTTGTCGGCGCCGCTGCTGCTGTCAACTCTGCTTCTCCTGCTACTTCTGCTGCCAGTGCTTCGACTGCTGCTTCTGCTACCACTGCTATCTCTGCTACTTCTGCTACTTCTTTGTTTTCTTCTTTTGCAACCAGGGACAGTCGTCTGCTGTCGTGTTGTTCACTGTGGCTACCCTTAGCGTTTCTTGGGGTTGTCGGGATAGCGCATCAGCCACCATGTTCTGCTTCCCTTTCCGGTATTGGACTGTGGACTGGTACTGTTGTAGCTCGAAGGCCCAACGCGCTATGCGCCCTGTGGGACTTTCGATTGAGTTCATCCATTTTAGGGATAGATGGTCCGTTATCACGATGAACTGGTAGCCCTCTAAGTAGGGACGCATTTTCCGAATACCCCATACTATTGCCAGACATTCTTTTTCGGTTGGCGAATAGTTCTTTTCCGCATTGTTTCGGCTTCGGCTCGCGTAGGCTATCACTTGCTCCTTTCGTCAGGACGGCTCCGAGGCCCAAATCACTGGCATCGGTCTGTAGGCTAAAGGTTTGACTGAAATCTGGGCAAATGAGCACCGGGTCCTCTGTAAATTTTTGTTTGAGAGTCTCAAACGCGCGTTGCTGCTCTTGCCCCCATTTCCAACGTTTGCCCTTTTTAAGCTAGGATGTCAGAGGTTTAACCACCGATGCAAAGTCGGGCACAAAACGTCGGTACCATGATGCAACCCCGAAGAAACGCCGCACTCCGCGTATGTTCTGTGGATGGTCTTGCTCGCGAATCGCTGCTACCTTGTCTGGGTCGGTTTTTATTCCTTCGCCGCTTATCACATGGCCGAGATATTTTATCTGGGTCTGGAAAAATTCGCACTTGTCGGGATTTATTCGTAGATTTGCGTCCCGTTATCGCCGAAACACTTATCGCAGGTTGCGTAGATGTTCTTCCAGGGTTGCTCCGGTGACAACAATATCGTCCAGGTAAGCGAATGCGACCGGTTCCATTTCTGCACCAATGACCAAAAATTTCTTTAGATTAAACTTTGATTTGAGAAAATCAAGACGTATAAAAATCAATTCTCAAAACTTATAAATTTACATCCCTTTTCAATGTACTATAAAGATGACAATGATGAGTTGAAACTCAAAAGCTTTTTTCTATTTCTGAATGTTTACGTCACGATAATATTAATATAAAACATGTTTAAACGATAAATATAAGATAGCATATTTTTCGGATGGTGCTAGCGGACAATGTAAAAACAAAAAAAATTCATATATCTAACTCATCATATAGAAGATTTTAAAATAGCAGCTGAGTGGCACTTTTTCCCGACCTCACATGGTAAAGGAACATGTGACGGAATAGGTGGATTATAAAACGACTTTCTGCCAGAGTTAGTCTTCAAAGAGTAAATAATCCTATCCGCACATCGGAAGAGTTGTTTAGATGGGCGGCTGAAGCTCTACCACACATAACATGTCGCTATTCCACTAATAATGAGTATGTAGAAGAAGAAAAACGGTTGTCAACGCGTTTCCGAAATGCTATGACCATAAAAAGCACGTTAAAGTATCATTGTGTGGTTCCAATCATTATTTATTTTTCCGTTTAATTATGTAAAAAGCTGTATTGGCTAATAAATATAATGTAATTAAGAATTTCGAATAATAATTCGTATGACATAGAAAAACGATATGGAGCAAGAAAATGAGGCGCGATAAGACGTGCCGCACTACATAAATTAATTTATTTCTAGTAGTAATAATAGTTTCTCCATATGAAAAAAATAAGTTTTCGATTGGAAGTTTGACGTAGAATGCGATGGTAATATTAAAAATTTGATACAGGGCCCACCTATCGTTAAAAATCGATTTAAATATTTAAATTGCTCATATTAGGTGCGCAACTAAGTTCTCGCTGTTTGTCAATAGATGGCGCTAGCGGTAAGAGCTGGTCGATTTGGTTCATATCGAAACGTAATGAATCTAGCCTAAGCATATGGTAAACAAACCGATTTGACACTACCATTTCCAAGCGTTTGCATCCGTGAAAAACGGCCCCAATACGAACAGAGGCACGATGAAGTAATCCTATTGCATGACAACGCTAGGCCTCACGTTGCTAAACCAGTGAAAACATACTTGGAAACTCTCAAATGGGAAGTCCTACCCCACCCGCCGTATTCCCCAGATATTGCCTCGTCAAACTACTAGTCTGAGTGCTATCTAGTAATGGGCAATACTTTGATTGATTCATCTGTAACTGGCTTTTGACAAAAAAGTTGCATTTTGTAACAAAAAACATCTTAGTTGTGCACCTAATAACAATTCTAATTTGTTAATAATTTTTTCAGAAATAATTTTTTTATTAAAGTTTATTCCATTGGCTTTAAAATAAAAACAAAATCAATTTTCTAGCTTTAACAGAACTAGAGTTATGAATTTTTGAAAGTGAGCCTACAAGCCAAAAATCACGAAATTCACAAAATTTGAAAAAATTAAATCTCTCTTTTTTGATAACCCATAAAATAAAATTTTCAGCCAAATCAAAAATGCACAAAACATCGAAGAAATGGTCCGGTATTGTTTACAAATTTGGAAACGCAATAATGCTTTTATATAAAAAAAATGTAGGGGCTTAAGGTCAGTTTTTAAAGTTTTGCTTATTCTGTTTAAAAAAAATATGGCTTATTAGGTTAGCGAACCACGCTGCAGTGTTATGACTAAAGTTCCGCACTTGATTGAAATATTCAAAATAAAACAGGCTTATGCGCCGTGATTGAGTTAAGTTAAATTATTATTTTATTAAATGAAATCCCAACTATTTATACAAAATTAATTGTTATTTTCTTAACATTATTGTTAACAGTATTTCCAATCACCACCCTCCATTCCGTCACTTCGCCTTGATTGGTGATAGCTCTAAATTTTTGCTTAGTTAGAGTTTTGTTTCGTTCTAACTAATTTGTTACTATATTAGCCTGTCACTCCGTCGTTGTGCAGTCTGCTGCGGTGGTCAATGACGTAGCCTCGAATACACTAAGTCATTTGCATGTAGGAGTAACCTAATATCTGCATTCATTTGTTGTTGCTTTTGTTTGTGCCAAAAAAAAACACAAAAAAAAAAGAGTTCAGTTGGCATGAAATTTATTTAAAGTGACAGAAGATGGCATAGTGACGTTGCTTGTTCACTTCAAAAAATTAAAATCATAAACCATAAATAATGCATTAACCACTCAATGCATTGTTTAAACATTAGACTTTACTAATCGACTGAAATATCCAAAAATTGACACGAAAAGTTTTTCGATTTTTATTCGAAAAATAAAATATTAGACTTATAAATAGATCGGTTAGGTTTGTTTTTTACTTATGAATATTTTCGAATTTTTAAAAAATTGTTTTGAGCACTATTTTCATTCGTGCGCACAAGTACGGAAATCCCGAATTGATGCGTATTGCTCAAAAAAGTACTCAACAAATTTAAAAAAATAGCGGAATTCTTAAGTAAAAAGCAATCCTATTTTGTTCTCAGGAATTTTTTCAGTCCATTATTTTTCGAGAAAACAACGAATATTTGGAATTTTGCTTTCATCAAGAAGATGTGTAATCATCGACTTCTTCGATGTTTTTGGATACTGTTCGACTTCTACCTTTTATGAATGTTTTATCGATTCAGTAGGATAATTTTTAAATTTTGTGAACTCTTATTATATCTGTTTTCATCATACAATAATTTTCAAATAGTATCAGTTTTTTTGTTTGGATTATTAATTTTGCTTTGGCTTAAAATCTAGTTTCTCTTCTGATGTGTGTTCAAATTACAAAATTCCTTCTTTGTATAGAAACCGCTTGTTTTGGAATTGCAAATTACAAAATAAAATATAAACATCTTCTTAAAATGTTTTAATAACAATTTAAAAAATTTTAATTTGCTGAAGTAAAAAATACATAGTTTCAATTTTAATTTCAGGAAAATTGCATGGACAGTAAAGTACATTTGATTAAGGCGAAGATGGATACTACGCTCCAACATTCAGTCTTAAAGAATTCACAAGTTGAATATCCAAGGTATGTAAAATCAAAGCTACAAGCAAATAATTTTTTTTTGGGTACCTTGATAAAGGTCATTCTATACCACCTAGAGTTCATAAATACATTAGTTCCGAAAAATTTGCATACATCATGTGCTGATAACACTATCAGCAATGTGTAAATGCTGATATCTTTCATACTAAAGTGTTTCAATTTTTTAAGTTGATGGAGCCGTTTTAGAACTAAATTTTTAACTCTGCGTCAGTTTCCTCTCATTCATGCATGAAAGCTATGTCGAAATCGAATTTTTCTCTAGCCCAAGACCGAGATTTAAAACTTTACATAACTCAAAGTAGTGATAAAAATTGCAATTTTAGGTTTTTTTCAGCGAGAAAAATTAAATCAAAACTTAAATACTTAAAAATTTGCTTAAATCTATAGTAACCACCAGGGTTGCTTAGTTGAAAATAAAGTATTCTAGGCCTTCACAAAATTTAATTTTTATTTTATTGTAATTGCTGTCATCTAAGTATTGATTTATACACACATATATATTATTTATTCAGTAATTAAATAAACAGTAAAGCAATGTCCACACAGATTCGTTGCCAGAACGGAGATGCCCAGGTTTTGACAGCTGATGATGTAGTGCTACCATATACTTAAAATAAGTACATATTGAATTCGGTGGAGCCAACACCTTCCCTTTTAAGTGCTAATATAGATTTTGAAGATTTATGCTGCTTGAAAGCGTTGAACAGCGCAATTTGAGATTATTGTTCACGAGGCGGATCTTCAACGGTTGCTTGAGTTAACTGAGCTGAAGGTGCTACCAAATTAGCTTCTTTAGTAGGTATGTTGCCTGTCGTTTGCTTCTGATGTGTGATGTCTTCAAACAGATCAAATAAGTTCATTCCCTTAGTAGTAGCTTTTGGAATCCACTAATCTGGAACTTCGTTTAAAAAGCACCGTCTTCGTATTTGATTGGCATGAGTGCCACCAGGTGTCTACCACCTTGTAACCGCACATTATAAATAACTTTACTAATGCGTTCCATGGTTTTTCATTAAACTCACTTACAGATGTTGTTGTTCTTACACACGCTCACGAAACGAGTTCTTGGCTATTGAAGAATTTTTGTTTGGTATCATGCTTCCTATCGAATTATGCTTTCATTTTAAGCTGGCCGTCGGTTTCTGTCGGTATTCCTATATGGTATTGTTTTAAGTTGTTACTTGGTATGTCTCACAACTACTTTTTGATGAAAACCAAAATCCCAGCCTAGGCCGTTTTTAAAAAAATCCGTTTTAAATCCAAGCTTAAAATTTTTCTCGAAAACGATGAGAGATATGAGAAAAGTCTTGAGTTCAAAATTATTCCTCTAGAAAGTTCTACAGTTTTGTTGTTGTAAAACTAATTTTATTAATTTCTAGTGGAAAAAAGTGGTTAACAGTTTACCTTGGGGGGCTCCTATTTGATTTTCGTGAAGTTTATTATGTTGTAGAGTTCACCATGATGACCAATAATATATACATATGATCGGCGCGGAATCGCCTCATTCATATTTTTTTTAACTGGAAAATCGCAATCCTTGACCAGTGTAGAACTACTATGCTACCCTCAGAAGCGTAAAATCGGTATCTCAAAACAATGCCTACTTTTGGATTTTATGCATCAGATAACTTAAGATATTATAATGAACTACGCCAAATGACTGTATCTTAGTTGAAGGTCACTTTCGACGAACCGTGTAACGTAACAACTGCACTTTGTTGTGGTTAACTTACTGTTACTATATAATTCTGATTTACTTAGTTGAATGGGTTCCTTGACTCTCGGAACCCTCTTAGTTTCTTTGAGACATCTCAAAGTCTCTTTTGGCAAAACAATTGTCCATTGCATGCCCAATTCTTTTACACCAACGTCATGTATTCGAAGTTCGTTTGGTCTCGTTGTTGGCGTTGAGAATTTGGTTTATTTTTGTTTTGGCTACTTCTGTTGTTTATTATATAAGCTCTGCTGTGTGAACACTTCGTACTGGTCTCATGATCGTATGTTGAACATTTTCCTTGTTTGTCCCGTTTTTTTTCCAGCATGAACAATTTATAAGTGGTTTTCTGTTTGAAAAGTTGTTTCTTTAAATCGTTCCTGTGTTTTGTTAGAATGGTTTATCCTGCATTTTTTGAAATTGCCTATCCCAACTTTGTGGCTGGGCATTTATGCTACGAAAAATATTTGATCTAAGTCGATCGACGTTTGTTTGCAATGTGGTGACTCCTAGTGCTGGTTCAGAATCATCACGCAGAGTATCTTTGGCCGAGATTGCTTCCTCGCGTAATTCTTCTCAATTAGTTGCCTTACAACTCAACATTAAATCCGTGTTGGATTTCCTAATTCCAATTTAAATTCTGTTAGCACAGATTTTAGCAGCTCTCGCTTATACTATAGTGGTCTTAACCGTCTTACGAATGCTCGCAAATCCTCGTAGGTACCTTGTCGTGCATTGCTTATTTTCTTCTAGACTACCACCAAGTGCATTTCCCTTATATATGCTCCTTTTAAGGTTTCGTATAAATCCTGCATTCTAATAAATTGAGTCGCTCTGTCCAACTGATATGAGTCGCCAATCAGATGTAGTCTCACTTTTGAAATCAATTCTTCTTCATCACCAGGGTAGTTGGTTCTCCTCACCGACTCGCAGGCTTCTATAAACCTATATAAATCTGATTTAATTGTTGGTGAGTCTATACCTGAAAATTATAATAACCGTATCTTGTACCCATTTAGCGATATAGTTGTTGCTTTTTGTGTTTTCTATTGTTGATATGTTCCCAGATTGAGGCACTCGTTGCTCGTTATGAATTTCCGCGCTTACTGTATGTATAAAACCATCTTGTGATCCATGTAGCTCCTCTAAACTACCCATTAATTTTCTTGACTTTGCTTCTACTTTTCCTGCTGACTCATATATTTATTTTCTAACTTGTTTATGATATATGTATCGTATTTTTTCTGAATTTCATATTCCCTCAGTCCTTCATCAGTTGCTATGATTGTTGTCTGAATATCTCTTAATTCTTTAAATGTTTTGCTAAAATAATTGACAATGTAACTGCTCCCTGAATCTCTACTAAAATTCTCACAGCATCGTGACATGGGATATTACAACGAAATAGGTGTAACGGATATCTATGTATAGGTCAGCTGCAAAGATTCAAGAATTATTTTTTTCGCAAATTATTCTCAAGGTGAGGAAAAACACTTTCCATCATACTCATCGATATTAAATTACTCTTATAAAAAATTATATGGCGAGAATTAGAGATATGTCGACTCCGTAACCTGTCCATTTTCGGCTTTCAATACAGGAACGATCTGCTCGCGCGACCCCTCGTTCGAAACTACGCACGTGCAAATTCTCAAATAGTAGTGGTATGCTCGCATACCTAATTGCGGCGGAATATGTGTTCACAAAAATCTTTCCACTTCCGCGCTACAGATTTGAAACTGTCCATCGATTTTTCTGTAAACAGTAAAGATTTCACATATATGTGATATATCATGAGTAAACAAGACGATAACGGTTTTCGTGGGTTAATAAAGTGCAAGGAGCAAGTGTCAAAACAGAATAAAAACAGTTAAGAAAAAAAAAAACGATAAGAAAAAAAAAGAGTCGCTACTGTAACCTGTCAGTTTTTTCTTCACATGTTTTGAATCTTTTCAAAGGTTCGATTTGTCCGGAATTAATCTTACAAGCATTTAAAGTGTGTGTGTACAGTGGAATATTTATGAAAGAAATATAACGGAATATTCAAATTTTCTCGCTCTACTTCTCAATGTTTCAATTTACATTGCAAATCCTAAATCTTAACTTAAGATGCCTGTAAAATAAAATACGGTGAATAAAAATAAATGAAATTTTCAGAAATGATACTCCTGAATGTTCTGAAAATTTTTAGCCTAAAAAGGCTGAAATCAGTTTATTTTTTATTCTCTTGCTCTCATTCTCAATGTTTCAATTTACATAGGGTGAAAAAACATGGATAAACTTTTCAGGGATGGTACTCCTGTATGTTTTAAAAATTTTGAGCCTATAAAGGCTGAAATCGGTGGTGGAGTATTTGGGCAATTGATGTTTTTTGAGAAAGTCAATTTTTTTTATCTTTTAGCACATAGAAAACGTTTAGGCCTTCATTTATTCAGATTTACAGCTTTTTTGTCATCTACTAGTACACAACTACCTAAAAATAATATAAAAGCTAATTTAGATTCTGTTGGTTTGTTTATATTCATCAATGAATTTTTTCGTTATACTTACGAGTTTTTTTTAACACAATTTGAAACTTTTTTTTTAGGCAATAATATTGGTCAAAAAAATTTTATCGAATTTTTTTATATCTTCTACATGAAAGATCAATCACTGAAAAAAGTTTCAGCCTATTTAAAAAACATGAGGATAATGATAGGCCCATTACAGATGGAATGACCCTACTATAGATCCAGTACAAATGTCAAAATAACTTGAAAACGAGTTCTGAAATCACCCATTTCGTGGTAATAACCAGTTGCTTTGTTGCGAGATCTCTAAAATCACTTTTTTTTTTCCAAATCTTGTTTCAGTGGTAATGAAAATTTCAACTTTGAGATATTTCCTTAATCCAGTGCATCGTTCACCCTAAAATTTTCTGCATCTAAGTCCCTTAGCTGTTCACTGAAATATATGTTGGTCGTATCTTTTTTAAGGGCGTGAAACTCTTTTTCCGCGTGTTCCCGCGAATTGCCTTTGATCTACAAAGCTCAAAATTTAGTCTAATATTGCGTTTACTAATTTGACCACTGATAAATTTTGTGAATCTTCAACTTTTTCTTTTATTGCAATCAGTTCTTCCTTATCATTTACTATGACGTCTAAATAGTTCCACAATTTATTTGATAATCTCTACAATTCTCCTAACAAGTTTTCATGGGCGTATTTATTAAGTTGTAAATCGTTCATCACCTTAAACACAACAAAAAGCAAGCATGTTTTATTACGAGAATTTTTTCTTTTTGCTATTTTGCTGTATTTTTAAGGCTTAAAATTTTTCTTAAATAAACTGCACTAATACATTTTTAGCCTCAAAATTTATGTGTAGAATTTTTGTACGCTTACGCGACATACCACAAACTTCGTTTGGATTTGCTTATACACCATTAACACTAGTTTACAAATAATTAAAGAATTTTTGAACTTTAGTTGTGATTCCGAGAATCACAATTTTTTTTTTTAACGACGATTTCGAGATATCGGTCATTTTCGGTTTTTGGATCAAAAAAAAAAAATAGATGGTTCCACTTAATTACTAATATCTGAAGAACTGATATTTATATTTGAATGTACTGTATGTCAAACTAAAGGTAATTAAATTTGCTATAAATGACGTTCATATCCCTTTTTGGTTGGTTTGTTAGTTTCGGTGAAATACATAAATTGATTTTTAATAAAAAAAATTTTTTTTCGAAAAAATGATAAAAAAGTCAATATCAACTGGAAATTTATAAAAGAAAAAATCATTTTGTTATTTCATATTATGGTCTATATATTTATGAAGAAAATAAAATACTATTTAAGAAAATCGAATAAGAAATGGCAAAGCTATATAAAATTCAATGAAAAATGGCCGAATTGCATTTTTGCATTTCTTCCATTTATTTTTATTTTATTTGTCATAATTTGTATATTATATGTTTATTATTATTTAATATTCCATTCATTCATTTCAGTACATTTGCTTATAACTACTATAATAGAACTTTTCAAGTTCTTATATGTATGTAATACTAATGATGAAAAATCTACATCCTGTAGTTCAATGAACTAGAGACGGATTGCAGATACATATGTATAACTTATAATAAGATCACTAGGTTGCATGGGGTCGCAAATTCAAAGTAAAAAAAATGTAAAGAATTGTTCAAAAATAAGTTCAGAGAAGGAAAAATTGAGATTATATTTATTTATTTATTCGACCTACCGGGTGTACACCCTTACAGATTACATAACAGTATTAAAACTAAGTAAAAATGACTGTAATATTAATAAATTACATATTTGAAATAACTTTCTCTAGCTGTTTGATGAAAATATTTCTATGATTGCTGAAATCAAGCTGATTAGCAATTGAGTTGCACAAAGACAAGGATCTTGAGTAAGGAGTATAAAAAAGATTAAATTCCCTAAGATTTCGTGCTGGGACATTAAAAGGAATAAGAGCCAGCAGGTCCGGAGAATCAATTCTGCCATCCATTACGTCCTTAATGAACATAATATTATAGAAAACTCTCCTATTACTCAAGCTCATCAGGTTCAACAAGCGACAGCGCACCCAGTAAGAGAGCATATCCTCCCAAGAATACATTCGTCGCAAAGCAAATCTCGAAAATCGCTTTTTAATATTCTCAATACGCTTTATAGACACCTCGTAGCACGGGTCCCATATTATGCTTGCGTACTCTAGCAGCGATCTCACTAAGCTAGTGAAAATAGCCTTAAGAGTAAATGGGTCTAAAAATTCTCTGGAGTTCCGCTTTAAAAACCCAAATTGGGAATTCGCCTTGGAATTGGTATATTCTAAATGACTGTCGAATGAAAATTTCTGGTCAAAGTAAACACCAAGATCTTTAAAAAGGCTAATTCTAGAAAAATTAACGCTATTCATAAGATTATAGTCGTAGGTGATAGGAATGTCTTTCCGTGAGAACGTGAGAACTTTACACTTGTCAAAGTTCAAAGTAAGTCGGTTATTTCTGCACCAATGAACTAAAGAATAAATATCATTTTGTAAATTTATGCAATCATTTGGATTATTTATCTCATGAAAGATTTTTAGATCATCTGCGAACAGAAGGCAATTGCAGAATTTGAATATTTGTGGAATGTCATTAACAAATAAGTTAAAGAGTAGAGGACCCAGGTGACTTCCCTGAATAACACCTGATTTTACCAATATAGGATTTGAGTAATATTCACCAGTCTTGACAAGAAGCACTCTGTCTGTCAAATATGACTCTATCCATTTTAAAAATTTTGAGTGAATACCCATTTTTTCTAGCTTCATTAATAAAATGTTATGGCCCACACTATCGTAAGATAGTTAAATTAGTTTTAGTAGATCTTCCATTAAAAAATCCATGTTGCTGCATAGTTATATGATTTCGCACCTGAGCAAATAAGAGTTTATTGACAATTTTATCCAGTACTTTGGGAATAATAGACAACTTAACAATAGGCCTATAATTTTCCACTAAATGCTTCTGTCCTGATTTAAAAATTGGTGAGATGCAGGCAGTTTTCCACTCACTGAGAAAAATTCCACAAGAAAGGGACTTATTAAACATCAAACTTAATGCACTGTGCAAAGTAATAGCACAATTTTTTAAAAATTTAGGAGGAAGCAGATCATAACCAGCACAATCAAGATTAAGAAGCGTTTCCACGACTATTTCGTCAGAAATTTCCAAATTACCTATGTTGAGGTACTGGGGCAGGTCCGAGGAATAGTTTTCATTTATCTGAGAGTTGTTACTTTTGAACACAGATCCAAAGAAATCACCAAATATTTCACAAATCTCTTCTGGACTGTTCGCAGTCTTTCCTTTAAACTCCATTGATTTAGGGAATCCTGAGGATTTTCTATTAGCGTTTAAAAATAACCGAAATGATTTTGGGTTCGACTTAATACCACTTTCAATGGTTGCAATATATTTTTTATACAGGAAATTGGATAGATATTCGAACTCACGCCTACGTAAACCAAAAATTTTTTTGTCAGTTGAAAGACCAGATTTTTTGAACTTTCGATGAGCTTTGTTCCTCAAATTTTTGAGGTTAACTAATCTATGGTTATACCAAGAATGTTTATAGACACATTTTTTGTTTTTTACCGGTACGTATAAATGTAGTCCTACATTTAGCACTTGTCTGATACATATCATTGAGATTTTTAGACCCAAATACTGCAGCCCAGTCAACTGAATCGAAAAAGCTGTTGAGGGCAGTGTAATTAGCCTTATTAAAATCAAAAGTTGGAGATTGATCGACTTGTAAAATTTAAAATTCACAACAAGAGCTTTGTGATGAATGGAGTTATTAGTGAGAGGTATATCGCATTTATCTATATCATATCTGAGATCGTTGCTGATAAAAATTAGATCCAGTATCCGACGTAGATCATTTTTTACACTATTGATTTGAAAAAGATTGAGTGCGTATAGGGAATCGCAAAAGGTGTACTCAACGATACTGTTCAAGCAGAAAGGCATTAATATTTTTTCCTGAGAGCAAAAAGTCCAATCAATATTTCCCAGATTGAAATCACAGAGAGCACATGGGGTTTGAGTCGATTTCAAGGTACTAATTACGTGATTTATATTAAAAATATGGTCATGAAATATGTTCAAACAACTAGCCGGAGGAATATAACTTAAAATCAATAAAATCTCATTTTTATTAAAAGCAAGATCGGAGCCAAAAGAGATCAATACACATATTTGCTCAATGTCATCGAAACAATGTGGAAGCTGAATTTCTATGCTAGAAAAATTGGATGAAACCGCGATTAGAACACCGCCTCCTCTAGTAACACCAGTCCTAAGCACTCGATCTTCCCCATAGACAATGTATTGGGGATCAAATAGCGCAATTATATCGAAGTCATGAGAACAAGTTGCCAAACGCATTTGGTTGGTTTTTGTTCAAAGACCACCCACGTTGTGGAAATAAATCGAATAATTTTGTAAACTAGAAGAAGAGCAGTTGATTGAAGTGTCGATGCAATTAGAGACAGTCGATGCATGCCTTTCGTCAAGCACCGTCTCAAAAGTGGATGTTACTTTTTTCTCTTGATGCCCTCCCTCTTCTATAAAAAAAGAGAATTGACGCACACGCGTCAAATAGGAGAACTTAAAATTTTACCAGTTTTAACTCTTCGAGCTCGTATGTAAGGTAAGAATAGAACCACTTGTGCAAAGAGCCTCGAAAACCACATTTATATATCTTATTTAGCATAATTTTATGGTCAACTGTATCGAATGCCTTTGTTATATTAACAAAAAGGGCAGCAGAAATTTCGTTTTTTACAATTTAAGTTGTCAAATATGTACAAAATTTTAATAAAGCATCTTCTGTTGACAAACCGGCTCGAAAACCGAATTGGTAGTCATTTTCTCAAAGATTTTCGAAAAGGTTGAAAGAATCGAAATCGGCCTATAATTATTGAGGATGGATTCGGTTCCTTTTTTTAAACATTGGAATTACTTCCGCCGTTTTTAGCTGATCCGGAAAATGCCAGATTCTATACTTTTGTTTATTAGGTGATACAGGACATCAGTAATGTTGAAAACTATTTTTTATATGAAGACACTCGAAATGGATCCTTCAGTTTGAGTTTTTTACCAACATAATAATTTTTTATGTCTCCAAGGATGTTGTATCAAAGTAAAATCTATCGGGAATCGAATTTTCATTATGTATACAACTGCATGATGAATCGTTTAAGCCATTGTTACATACAACATAATTTCCAAAGTTTGCAAAGTAATCATTGAATGCATTTGCTTTTTCAAGTGGGTCAGCAACAATTCTGCCATTAACTTTTACTTCAGATATACTTTCATTACTAGTAGTTTTATTTAATATAACGTTTACTTACTTCCATTCCTATATCAAGACATATTAAGCTGGCACAGCACATTCGTCACACTCAAGTGTGAATGTGGTAATAAAAAAATACACATTAATCGCTATTTTATTACCAAAAAAAAATTTTATCGCCAAAATATTTTTTGAGATACAGAGTGTGTGCCACCAAGATTGGCAAGCCAGCACACCCCGGTGATTAAATGTTTTTCAAATGCGAAATGCATGAAAACGATCAGTCGCTATTTGTTACTACCGAAATAATCAGTTTAAAGGTAATTTGGGCCACGTGGACGTTTATCGGGCAAGAAAAATCAACGAACTCATGAGGATCGGTAAAAGTAATGAGCCTCCTATTTGACTTAGCTCGAAAGTTTTACACTCTTTGAAGACAAAACAGAAAAAATTGCAATATTTCGATCCAGATCTTTTTAAATCATTGTGTATTATGATGAAAACTTCGTTTGCAAACATTATTCCCACTTTTTGGCATAGACCATTTTGCCTACATTATTGGACTAACAATCGAATTCACATGTTTCATTGCTGGTTCCACCAAGCAATTTTGCTGTCAAGCTATTCCTATTTTCAAATTTTTTCCTCATTATTTCCTTCTTTTTTCTAAGACATAAAAATTTTACGCATAAGATATTAGGAGGAGTACTTTGCGCAGCATAAGCCCTGATTTTAAAAGTCTTAACGTAGCAATCATCTATATGTTCTTCAGCAATAATTGTGGCCAGTCCGTCTGAGAAAATTTTAAGAGCTATACCAAAAGTATTATTGTTATTAAGTTTTGAGATGAAATGTTCACTTCCGGTTTTCCACAACATAAAATTCAAATTTCAACACTAATTTCTTAAATGTAAAGAGCAAGTAAATTTTCTATAGCAACCACAATGCTTAACATTCTATTGAAAATTCGTTAAATTCGAAAAATTGCTTCCGAAAAATTTATTCTTCATATCACGTCAATTTTCAGAAGTCCTAAACTTGCCAACTAAGCCTTACGTAAAAAAATTTTAGGTGCTTACATCTTCTAGAAGTACAATTAAGCCGAACATGGACGAATTAAAATCTAATTTTTTTTTTCATTGTCAGCTTTGCATGAAATGTCCCACATGCCAAAAAATATAAATATTACTCGTTAAAAAATGCAATCAATGTATGTTTTCATTCAAAAAATTGTCAGCCCCCCCCCTAAAGACAATTCTAGATCCACCACTGATGGTGCACTAGAAAGAACTGTCTTTACTGATAAAGGGTGTTTTTTTTAGAGGTTTGTTTTTCGAATAGAGATAAAACTGGCATTTTATGATCAGATCTGGCAACTCTAATGTCATTTATGTTTAGTTTGGTTTGTCATTTCATCATGAACAGGTTGACAAAAGAACAACGCTTGCAAATCGTGCAAATTTATTTCGAAAATAATGGTTCAGTTCGCGAAGTTTACCGCAAGCTCCGTCCATTTTATGGTCGACATAATCGTCCATCAGAGCAATTAATTCGGTTAACCATGGATCGTTTTCGCACTACGTTTACTCTATGTGATAATACGCATCCGCAGAGACGTCGAACAGTGCGCACCGAGGAAACAATTGCCGCTGTAGAGCAAAATGTTGAAGAGGACCCGAATGAATCGATTCGCCACCGTGCACAGCAATTGGAGCTTTGTCCATCAACTTTATGGAAGATTTTGCGCAAAGATCTTGGCTTGCGACCTTACAAGATCCAGCTTGTGCAAGAATTAAAGCCGCGAGACCATGCAATGCGTCGTGATTTTGGTGTATGGGCCGAAAATGAGATTGATCTCGATGCTGATTTTCATCGCAAAATTTTGTTCAGTGATGAGGCTCATTTTTGGTTGAATGGCTACGTCAACAAGCAAAATTGCCGCATTTGGAGTGAAGAGAATCCACATGAGACCCTTGAGACGCCATTACATCCACAAAAACTGACTGTTTGGTGTGCTCTATGGGCTGGTGGAGTCATTGGGCCATACTTCTTCCGAAATAATGCTGGAGAGTCAGTTACCGTTAATGGAGACCGGTATAGAGCCATGATAACCGACTATTTTGTTCCCGAATTGGATGGCATGAATGTGGATGAGTTGTGGTTCCAACAAGACGGCGCTACATGCCACACAGCGCACGTCACAATCGATTTATTGAAGGAAACATTCGATGAGCGCATAATTTCGCGGAATGGACCTGTCAATTGGCCACCAAGATCGTGTGATTTGACACCATTGGATTATTTTCTTTGGGGATATGTGAAGTCGCTCGTCTACGCCAACAAACCAGAAACGTTAGGGGACTTGGAAGCCAACTTTCGTGGCGTTATTGCCGACATACGGCCCCATATGGTCGAAAAAGTGGTTCAAAATTGGACCTGTAGAATTGGCTTTATTCGAGCCAGCCTCGGCGGCCACATGCCCGAAATCATATTTAAACATTAATGGCATAAAATTATCCTTCCAACAAAGCTAAATTGATGGACATTAAAACGATTTTCTTGTGTTTTATTTCAATTCGAAGCTCTATACCCCTAAAAAAAACACCCTTTATTTCTAATTATAAGAAGGGTCTTCCTGTTTCCTGAAAAAAGGTTCAGGCAGAAAACCATAACTTTTTGAAGTGTGCAAAATTTAATGAAGGGCCTTTAGAAAAAAAGTAAGAAATTTTTATAGATAAAAAAATTGTTAATTAGTTTTTAGTTATTTATATTCTGAACACTAACCATTATTAATAAAAAAGGAAAAAATACCAAAAAAATCACTGGGTATTTTTTTATTCAAGAACTAATATTTATATTTAAATGTAGTTTTTTCTGGAACAGACCTTATATATAACAATATATATAATATATACATGTTGACACAACGGGCAATAAAACGCTCAATTATACATTTGTTTACTTATTTAATTTAGATTTTTTTACATTTTATTTGTTATAATACTTTAAAATTGGTTATAAATATATTTACTTTACATTTGTAAACATAAAATAAAAGAATAGAAGCATATTTATAAATTATAATAAATAATAATAATAATAATAGATACTTATTAAGTGATGAAATTGAATATAAATAACAATAATGAAGTATTTCATACCCTAACTATCCTACCACATACCATTTTTTTCATAGTTGTTAAGGAAATCGTTCACTATTTTCTAATAAGATTCACTTTTGTTGTTTCCAAGAAAAGAAGAAACCATAATCTTAAAAGAATTCATCGGCACGTTAAATTTCATGTATCGTCAAATTTAAATAAAAAATAAATAGATAAAGAAGATAAAAAAATGCGATCACACAGAAATATAAAATCACAATACATAATTTTTCAACCCCAATCTCCACGACACCAATATTGGGCGGCACGAGCAACACAAAATACTCGGCGTTCATGGTTCGCCAATATTCTCAGCCGCAAGACCAAAATAATTAAAAAATTATGTTTTGAAGTGCATCTACATTAACTCTTTTTTAAAGTAAATGCTCCGCATACGTAGCAGAAATTATTTGGGTTGCTTTTAACTTGAATACCAGCGGACCGTTACTAATTTTTTTTTAATAAACACTTGTAGACTTCTACATTGAAATAACTTCATTTGAAAAACATATATTATATATGGGTCATTCCATCTATAATGGGCCTGTCATTACCCTCATGTTTTTTAATTAGGCTGAAACTTTTTTCAGTGATTGGTCTATCATGTAGAAGATATAAAAAAATTAGATAAAATTTTTTTAACCAATATTATTGCTTAAAAAACAAGTTTCAAATTGTGTTAAAAAAAAACTCGTAAGTAAAACAAAAAAATTCATTGATGAATATAAACAACCCAGCACAATTTAGCTTTTATATTATTTTTAGGTAGTTGTGTCCTAGTAGATGACAAAAAAACTGCAAATCTGAATAAATGAAGGCCTGAACGGTTTCTATGTGATAAAAAATAAAAAAATTGACCTTCCAAGAAAACATCAATTTCCCAAATACTCCATCATCGATTTCAGATTTTTTAGGCTAAAAATTTTCAGAACATAGAGGAGTACCATCTCTGAAAATTTTATCCATGTTTTTTCACCCCATTTCATTTTTCAAGCATTGAAACTCGCAAGTAAAACAAAAAAATTCATTGAAGAATATAACCAAACCAGCACAATCCAAATTAGCTTTTATATTATTTTTAGGTAGTTGTGTACTAGTAGATGACAAAAAAGCTGCAAATCTGAATAAATGAAGGCCTGAACGGTTTCTATGTGGTAAAAAATTATCGTAAATTAAAAATAAATAAATTATAAATGAAAAAAAAGACAGTTAAACGATTAACATACGTATATAAGTAAAATAAGAAGAAAAGGTGGAAAGATGAAAAAGGTGTGAGATGAAAATTAGCTATGGATGATTAAGTTAATTCAAAGAATAAAGAAAACGAAGAGTAAAAAGAAAGTTAACGCGAACTGGAAAAGTAGCTATATACAGCATGTTTGAAGCTGCTTCTGAGGGTTATTTGTCTTATACAACCAGGTAATGAATTCCACAGTCTGATAGTGCTTATAAAAAATAATCTACAGCTATTAAGGTAGTTATACCTAGGAACAATGAAACAGAGGGATCGGATAGATTGGGAAAAATTTAGTTTTTCATATAGATACTCGGGTCTTTGAACATATATTAGTCTGTGTAGAAAAATAATGTTTCGAATATTTAGGTACTCAAACAAACCACAACCAAGAATGCCTTTACTTATTTCAGAAATGTGCTCAAATCTAGGAGTGCCATAAACATACCTAGCCGCGTTGTTAAAGGGTACTAAAATTTTGTGCTGTGATTGTGAGTCTAGTCTACTATAAACAATGTCAAAGTAGGTTATGTGTGGCATAATCAGTTGTAACACAAGTCTGCGTCTAGTTTCAAGAGGGATGCAGTCAGAGGAAGTTCGTAAGTAACGTAAGGTCCCGTAAATTTTTCCTACTGTACTATTAATATGGTCAGTGCAAGTAAGTTTAGAGTTAAGTATAAAACCAAGGTTTTTCACTTTATCCACAAAATTCAATTGAGTGTTCCCAATATACAAAAGTGGAATTTCTATAAGGCTTGTGTCAAACCTAGCAATTGGGAGCACTTTAGATTTCAAAGGATTTATTAAAAGCATGTTGGAGACAGCCCATCTGTACAGTGAAGACAAGTCCGAGTTCAGTCTATAGTCCAGGTCTTCTAAAAGTCCTCTGGGTCGAGAAAGATAGATTTGAATGTCGTCGGCGTAAGCATGTACTGTTGAATATTTGCAAACGGAAAAAATATCATTGATAAACATGGATAACAAAAGAGGACCCAATATAGAGCCCTGAGGAACTCCAGTATTAATAGCTTTAAGGGATGAAAATTTATTTCCTACTTTTACCCGTTGCGTTCTTCCACCAAGGTAATGGGATAACAAATTAGTTGCATTGGTGCTAAAATTGAAATAATCGCTAAGTTTACAACAAAGTAGATCATGGTTGACGGAATCAAAAGCCTTGGAGAAGTCGATGAGGCAGAGAAGGGTCAAAAAGTTCTGATCATAAAAGCCTCTAATGTCGTCTACAATTTTCAAGACAGCAGTCGAACAACTGTGACCAGAACGAAAACCTGATTGTAATGGAGCAAGTTATACATGTTTAAATAGTTATTGATTTGATCACACAATATTTTTTCGAAAACTTTACCCAAAGCTGACAAAATACTTATGGGTCTAAACTCAGAGGGTTCAGAGGCAGAAACAGATTTAGCGATAGGAATAACAGTGGCGGCTTTCCACAGTTCAGGGAACTGTGAGCAAGTAATGCAGTGATTAATTATATCTCATCTTCATTAACAGTTGAAAATTGAAAATATGGAAAGGATAAATTAGATATTAGGCGAGGAAATTCAGCATTCACGAAAGTATTAGGAGAACAAAAATTACCACTAGTAAGGAAATAAACATTCAGCAAATCAGGATCGAGATCACAGACAGTGGATTCTTTTTTGAATATTTCAAATTTTTTTATGTTTTGCCATATCTGTTTCGAGCTCAAATTTGCGTTTAGTTTGGAGGAAAAGAAGTTCTTTTTTTCTTGCCTCACTCTTGTAATTATTCCAGTTTTCAACTGTGCGATTAGTTTTCCATTTAGAAAGGAGTTTATTTCGCTTTTTTATTGCAAGTAATATACGACCAGTAAACCAAGGACAACTACTATTAAGAACTGTTATAGTACGTAGCGGAACATGACGATGAAACATTGCATTCACATTGTTCATCAACACTCTAAACTTTTCATCGACTGAATCATATAACCAGCATTCATTCCAACTCACACAAGACAAATCTTCACCCAAAGCATAGAAATCAATTAATTTATAATCATAATAAGAAAAAACAGCTAATGACGTTCTACCAATGTTCATACTAAAGCTACAGAAAATTAAGATAAGAAGTGTCAGAAATAAGACAAAGATCAAGTAAACTAGGCTCACAGTTAGGCGCATAGCGAGTTGGAACAAAGGCATTCGCTAATTTCAAACCACAAGTGGTATAATGACACTTGAGGCTATCGGTAACACTGTCATTTCGTAATATATTCACATTGAAGTCGCCACAAACAATATAAAAATCATAGACAATTAGCTTGCCAGTAAGATCTGTAAAAAATGGTTCAAGACTCTGACACCTGTGGGGGTTATAAACACACGAAACTAATATTTTGGTATTATTATCAAATACTTCCACATTTATAAATTCACAAATATCACTACTTTTACTAACAAATTTTACATTGAGGCTAGACTTACAATAGACAGCGACTCCACCACCCCTTCTACCACATCCATCATTCCGAAAAAGTTTATATCCATTCATACTGTAAAAAGAATCACACACTTCACTCTTAAACCAAGTCTCAGATACACACACCACATCCACAAGTGAATTTTCAAATATATATTTCACATAATCAAGCTTAAGACCATTCATACTCCTTGCATTAAAGTGGACTACATTACATAATGTATGGACTAAAGCTTTATAGTTGTAGATAGCACCATTAGACGTTTCATCAAATTTCATCAAATCCGTGAAAGGCAGAATCAGCTTCAAACATTAATAAAATTAAAATAATAGATGAGTAGGTAAGGAAGAGGAAAGCAATTGAAAAGACAAAATGAAGATATAAATAAAAGAAAATAAATAAAAAACTAAAAATGAAGAAAAACATTAAAAATAATTGTAATAATATCTAAAAATAAAAATATATATAAAATCTTAAAATTGCGTTGAAACCACCCTAATTACGGTTATCAATGACGCACTCTACGCTCTCTTTGTTGCAAACTAACGTAGCTTCTCCAACCTGTGTCACTCTCACATATACTCTCCCTCGTAGAGAAAAAACTGCAACAAGCTTATTTTCGCGCTTCTTTTGCATTGCATACGACAATGTGGCGCGGTTGTTTTTGGTGAGACTCTCGTTAAGATAAAATCTCCCATTTCCACTGCAGCCGATGTCATCAAGTATAAGCTGTCGTTTGTTGGATTTACAGAACAATGCAACTGCTTTGAAAATTTTATTGCGTTCGTATGCAGACGCCAGCTTCACTATGATCGCAGGGCTAATGTTGCTGGTGTTGTTATTGGAGTTGTTATTTTTGGCTCTGAAAACATTGCGCAGCGCCGGTACATCACATTTGATTACATTACAAATTCGAGTAAACAAATTTTGTAGATTCTCTTTAGGAGAGTGAGGGATCCCGTTGATGATGATGTCAGCTGCTACGGAATCATTTTCATGTTTTTCCACTTTTTTCCTTAGTTCGCTTATTTCTAAATTGAGCGCAGAAGAGTGGGAAGCTTCAGGAGAATTATTTGATTTTATGTTTTCTAACTCTTTTCTTAATTCAATAATCTCACTTTTCATATTATTGACATCATTACATTTGTCCTCTACAGCCGAAACTCTCTCTTTTAAATTTTTTAATGCTGACTTAATGTTTGCCAGCACCGCAGAAACCTCACCTAGCCTTTCCATAAGCCGCTCCTCAGGTAATTTTAGGGCACTAGACAGCTGATCAATTATGCTCTCTTTCATGTAGATAAGCCGATCACTCAGGGCATCCCCAGCTTGAGTTCTTGTTCTGTTTGGTGATGACTCATCATTCTCTTTGGTGCATAGAGGGGTCGGAGGTAAAGATTGTTGCTTTTGTATGTTGCTGACACTTCTTAATTGTTTTTTAATGGGATTCATGTTGCCGCGCAGTAATTAAAATATAGCAAAATTGTTATAGAAAAATACTTTAATAATATGTTTTCAACACAACTGAAGCTCAGCAGAGTTACAAAGTTCGTAAAAGACTTAATTTTTAGAGATGCTTCGATAGTTAATTTGGAAATTTGCACTGAATAATTGCGTTCAAAATGCGGACACTGATAAAACACGTCTACTCGTTGCAACACATTCTCAATGAGTATTGTAGCAATGTTGATTGAGAAACAATCACCCAAAATTCCATAAGTCACGCTTTCATTTATCAGCAATTCATTGAATTCGAGATCTATTCGCTTGCCACTTGATGAGGTGGCTCCTGCCAATAATAATCGGTGGTGACTGGGTTTCACTGAGAAGCTTTCCTACGAATATATGGACGGTCTAGCGTACTCCTTGACCATGAGGGCAAGTCTCTTCTTCAACAATTATGCACTCTATTCCAGATCGGTACGAAAGGTTCGTGTTAACGATTCCCGTTTTTGCAATTTGAGATGCTCGTACATTTTGAGATACTTGCTCTCCAGCACTATAACTTTATTAAAGATTAAAATTTGCAGGTTCTCTGAGTTGATGCTCCCGACGATGTTATAAGCATAGACGACCATATCGGTATCTTTTTTAACACCCTGTTTCGTAACATTAGAAAGCTTCCTGTTGATAAGGTATTGTTCGTTGATATTGTACACCAACTCATTTTGACTTCGGAGTATACAACGCTAATCGGTAGCGTCAGGTGATCCTGCGATCCATTTTATAGGGAGAATTCGATTTTTGTTTGTATGAGGCGAAATTCGATAATAGACTTTATAGGATTCTGGTCTAAGTTATGCTCGACGATGTTCGATGTTTTATTTATTTAAAAGAAGGAAGTTTTACGGTAAAGTGATGTTATAGTGGATTTTGACAGTTTTATACTCTCACTTTTCCTGTTTTAATACTCTTTATATTCAAGACTTCTTTTCCGGCCTGTTCTGTAATCCGCGTAGTTTCAATTACATTTCATTTCGAAAACTTTTTGATAAAGTTTCAATTTCGAAGAGAGTTTTACTTTTCACAGTATAATTACATTATTTTTTGACTTAAGACAACTGCCAGCATTATATACACAAGTAAACAATTTTTTTTTTGACCAAATTATATGTTAGCCAAGATGCCGAATTAAAGACTTTATCTCATATGAAGGTATTTCAGAGAGCTTTTTTTATACTGTTTGAATTTTATAGGATTCATTTGGTATTCTATTACCACTTACTTGACAAATTAGGTGACACCCATGACAAATTTGATTTCGAACAATTTTTATTAACACATTGATACCATAACTTTTCAAATTATTAAATTTCGAAAAATGTTGAATTGTGGAATTTTATTGGTCATCGGGAAAATATTTCTGTCGTAGATGTTTTTTTTAGTTTTAACAATATTTAAGCTTTTTCACATACAGCGAATAATTCAAATTAGTTGGTAAAATAGAACAAGCCCTGGACCTTATACGTGTGTGTTTATACCCTACACAGAGGGTATATTCAATTTGTCATTCCGTGTGTAACGCATAGAAAGGGGCGTGGAAGGTATAGAAAAGTTTATAAATTACTGTTCAGTGTCACCACCTAAGTAGATATTGCTAAGTCCGTTTGTCTGTTGAAATCTCGTTTATGAGAAAACTAAGCAAGCTAATTTTATGAAATTTGGCACATAGGTCAAAACTTCTTACAAGCTGCTAGCATGTAAAAATGGGCAACATCGGTTCACGTTACAGCGACCGCCCATACTCTTTGTAAATATACCCCTGCACGTTTTGAAAAAAGTTTCTGCGATTTTGATGAAACTTGGTGATTTGGTGAATATGTGAACAAAATTAAGATTGGGCTAGGCTTTAAATTTTCAAAGGCTCTTTAACCCTCCTGTGTACGGGACTTGGCGACCTTAGCTACTTAAAAATACACCAATTTTTTATAACGTTATTTCATTCTAGTCATAGTACATTCTTATGTTTTCGGGGTCGCCATTTTGAATCCGCCATATTGAATTTTGAAATTCTGATAACATATTCGTAATCAGCGACCCCAAAAACCCCCGAGTAAGAGTTTTCAAACTGATTTGAGCATTTTTTAATTACTTTTTAAAAAGTTTTCAATACAAACAATACTATGAAATTTTCAAGAATTTTCCTCTTTTTCCAACTAAAAATTATAAAGGAAATATGAGATATTAAAATTTTGCAACTGTTGTAGTGAAAAGCTGTATTCTTAAGCTTTAATTTGCGCGGTATAGGATGTCATTGAAATTATTATATCAAAAGTTATTAAAGAAAATGTCATGACGAGTTAACTCGTCATGGCGCATTTTCGACCAGTAACTCGTCATTGCGCACAGGAGGGTTAAAGGGCGAGGCACAGCCCTAACGCCATAACTCGTTAACCGTGCAAGATATTGTGATGAAATCAAGTACACTGATAAAGATCATAAATATCTTAAATTGTGGTTAAAGTGGGCGGAATTGAAAAAGTGGGCGTGGCACTTTCCAATTTTGATTTCGTATATCTGACAATATGCACATACGATTTTCATGAAAATTGTAGGTAATTAATTTTCAATGTATTTTAATATTTATTTGGAAAGTATTTTCAATACTGTGTGGAGTATGTGAGTTTCGGGATGGCCGAAGATAACACCTTTACTTTCATTAAATCAGCTTTAAAAACGCAAAACCAAAACCTAATGAAAATACATAAGTACTTGGAAGTTTTACATACTTTGGAAAACGTTGCAATTACGCTTCCAATCTACTTTTGTACGAAAGTAGAATTGAGAACGATCGGTTTGCTTCATGAAGCTGCTATGCTTCTTTAAAAATATTTTTATTTTTGTGTCTTACCAAAAGTCCTTTTTTGCCTTTTCAGTTTTTGTGCCTTTTTTATTATATTTACATGATTTTTTATTTTTGTGTCGTCGCGACGGTCATATGTAGGTTGCTTCTACCTTCAGTGGTTAGTGTCAATCGGCCATCTTTTGCGACTATCTGTTTTGTAAATCGTTTTATATGTTTGCCTTTGAGATTTCTATCAACAACAAAAATTGACTCCTGTTTGTATCTTTAAGGTTGTTGCGTATTTTTATTTAACCTAGCATTCCTGGATACCTCGTGTCCTCTTTGTTATGGAGTGAATATATAAATAACGGTCCATTAATGTTATTAAAAATGATTTTAATCTCATTTGTGGATGTTCCGATTTTAGGCCTCCATAAATGTCTATTTCCACCTGTCCACTTAATTCACTCTTTTGTGAGGGTGTTTTATAAAGTTCAATACCTAATAATGAAGGGTCGTTACTAACTTTTCATGTAAATGCTCTGATGGCTTGCTCCTAATATGAAATGCCTTAGCAAACTTTGAAAATTTATCGAGGCAGCTAATAAATTTCTCCTTTTCCAGTTGAAAAATATGTATGTGAAGAATTTCAAAAGAATATGAAGGTGGAGGAGTTGGCTGATGCTTAGGCTTAATGGAGTGTCGATCATATTTATCCAACTTACATGTCGGACAATTTGACGTGTAGAGTCTAAACAGGCTCGTCATACGTGGAAAGTATTACTTTTCTAAGATCTGCTGTTGTGTTCATTTTCAATAAGTTGACATATGCTTTCCTGAACAGTGATATCTTCTACAAGCATTTAAGTAATTCTTACTTACTTATCTTATGAAGAACAAAACCATCCGGATAAGAGATTTCCGAGATTTTTCTCCCATTTATCACTTTTGGATCAAATACATTTTTTAAGTAGGCTGTAAGATTATCCCTGTTTATAACAGCCATCCTAGCATAGTGGCGCTTATACCCAGAATGTGGCTCTATATAGCATTGTAGGTTTATATCCCTGTGGCATTATTTCGTATTTCCTGAAGACATTTAGGACGCTTCAAGATGTGGAATGATGTTGCTGATATCTTGTTTAGCGCTATGTATAGTAGCAGCTGCAGAACCAGTTTCCCTCGCAGATATCGTTCCGGAATCTCCTTGTGATGTTATATTTATCTCGGAGTTAAGGACATTTACCTGTACTCTAAGTCTAGAAGAACGCCTGCCTCCAAGTTTGATTTACCAGGTTTGTAAATCAACTCGTGGTTGTACTCTTCTATCCTGGCCTTCCATCGCTTCAATTTTGCATTTAAGTTCCTACTGTCCAAAGTGAACGTTAATGTCTGATGATCGGTGTATATTCGTACCTTTTGCCTCCTATAGAGGTACCATTATTTTTCAAAGTACGAGATTTATCGGAAATTGGCTAATCCTAACCGATCTTTCCTTGGGATAGAACCGCCCCTATATCATAATCAGAAGCATTGGTAGTCAGATTAAAGGGCCTTTCACGGTCAGGGAATACAAGCAGGTCGAATCATTGCACCTGCATCGAGTGTGATTTTAACACGCTTAGAAGATTACCTTTTTTTGCCAGGCCTTACTTCTGTAATCAAATAACCAAGAAACTCGACCTTACTTATCATGAAATGTATTTTGTCAAGGTTCACTTTAGGTAAGCTTCCCGGAGTTTCGAAAAGATCATATCGATTCTCGTTTTCCTCGGCCCCGTATACAATGATGTCATCAATGTGCGTTAAAAACATCATATAATATATATCAATCGCAGGTGTAATACGGAGAAACTTGAATTTTCTATCCATGGTTGAAATTGCCTTTTCCGGAGCATCAGACCTTTTCATTGCAATTTGGTGGAAGCCGAAAAATGTAGTAAAATATTTTGCCTTCCTTAGGCTGTCAAGGGTAGCGTTAATGTCAGGTATGGAGTATGAATTTTGGAACAGACGTTCTTAAGGTGAAGATAACAAAAATTTGTGAATATGAAAAAATTCGGTTCAAGGATACGCCTATCTTCCATAAAATGTGGCATGTAGGTGAGAACTTTTCTTCAAAGTGGGTAACACTTTCCATTGATTTGGAGGATGGATGTAGTTAAATCATTTTCTTCAAAATTGATATCAATTTCCATTGAGTTGGCAATGCTGATTTCAAAAATGCTGAAAATAGTGTGACATATTTTATAGTTTATAAGTTACTGTAGAAAAACAGGAAGCTTATCCCTTCTGCCATTGCAAACCATTCGAACTTATGTCTTTTATCCCATGGAGGATGAAAAGGCGAAAAATACCCCTTATCTACTCCTTTTCCTTGAAAAATTTAAGCACCTCCTCTCACTATGTAAGCTTTTACAACTGATGCAATTATTGTAAGGGATTGCAAAATGTGCAGAAATAAAAAAATATTTTCTCCTTCAAACATTGCAATAAAAAAAATTTAATAAAAAAAAGTTATGAAAAAAGGAGTTAAGACTTCAGATTTTAGTTAATGATACGTTCTAATATAATATATAAAAAGAATTTAGTACATCCGTGTATGTAAGTATAAGTCTTTTTACTGTTGAATACAGCAAAATTTCTATATTATGACTTTTTAAACTCTTATTTTAAAAAAATCAGCAATATTCACATATAGAATACAAAACCTGAAGCACATATTCACTCTTATTTTGTAAGTGAGTGTGTTCATCGCGTTTGGGAGTGAGAGAGTTCATCGCGAGCGGACGTGTTTTTTAGTTGCTCTCGAATTAATAACGAAAAAAGTGGTTTTTACAAAATTAAACAACAAAAATAAACAGCGTTTAAGATAGGAAAAACATATATAAAAAAAATAAATATTAAAGTTCTATTATAACTGCATAGTCAAACGAAGTAATAAACTTCCAATTCTATTAAGAAAAAAATTTTCGAGCAAAAAGTGCCAAAATATTAGATTTCAACATAGCTAAACAAAAAAAAAAAGACAATAATTAGCGAACTCTGCAAAATGAAACAATTTCCTCTCAACCAAGCAGCATCTCTATGCGCCAACTGCAACAAACTACGGCTCCCCACCCGTGACTTTGTCAAATGCTATAATTGCTCTTTGCGTTACCACTATTCTCTATGTACGACAGTCTCAAAACAAATGACCGGCAACCCACATATGTAATTGGCGCAGTCGTCGGTTTCGAACTTAATTTGAGATTTACCTAACGTATTTTATACCAAAGTATAAAATTTTGACGAGCAATTAAAATAAAAAAAAACAATAAAAAGGTTTAAGAGCAAAAGACAAAAATCATTCGACGAAAATCGTATCTTCAACAGAGATAATGTGGAAGAGCTACAAAAACAAATTGGTGAACTTCAGTTAGCATTACAAAGACATGAGATACAAATGCAGCGACATATTCTAAGGGAGCAGGAGCTTGAGCAACAATTGCAACAACAGCAACCACAACAACAGCAACAACAACAACAACAGCAGAATCAACCTTTTTTTTAAATCCAAAGGATGTCTTACAGCAGTTTAGATATTTGACGCCTCTTGACGAAACTCATAATTTGACAGCGTTTATAAAATCTGTAGAACAAAAAATCGCCCTTTGTGGAAATAATATGCAGTTGCTACATTTTGCCATGCAAATCGTACTAAACGACAAGATTAAAGGCGATGCTAAGAAATGCATTCAGGAACTCGGAAATAATGTTACTTGGGATCAAGCAAAACAGCGCCTTAAACACCAATTTCGACCGAGAAAATCTTATTCGGAAATATATAATAAATGTAGGAATATCAAAGTAATTACCTTTAGGGAATTATTCGAATTTTTCGAAAAGCTAAATATGAAATAAACGAGAAGGACAAATTTGATGACAGTGAACCAGGTGCATATAAACCTGAAAATGTAAATAGAGATTTAATTGATATTATATTGGAGAAAATAGATGCACCAATACGCACTTCAGTTGACGAAAGTCTAGACTTAAACGTCATCATTATTAAATATTCCAAGGCAAAGCTTTTAGATGATCGTAGGGCAATTCACTTTTAACATAGGAAACTGAATGAAAAACAAAGAAGAAATTTTAACACAACTAGTGAAAAATCAGAGCAATATTTAAGCTATAGATCAACAAAACCGGTGCTAGGGAATTTTCAAAAAGGACAATAAGTCAGAGATGAGTAATACGAATGTACTAGGTACAAACCTAAACTCAGGGTTTAATAGACAATATGGAAAACCCTCATTTAATTACATGAACCAAACGAAACCAAGCTCAAGTAAACAACAACATAATAGTAGCTCTAATCATTGCAAAATGTCCGTCCAGAGTGTAGACGACTCTATGATGGAAATTGATAACATCCAAGAGGCTGAAAATTTTCAAGAAGAGCCTGGGACAGAAGATTACCAATAATTTCAATTACTATTAAAAATCAAAAAATCAAATGTTTAATTGATACGACGACAACTAGCATCACATCACCGAACGTATTACAAAATGTTTTCCCTGAAAACATGGAAAAAAAATTATTTTTTAAAACTTTGAATGGTATCACTGGAATTACAAAAAAAATAGTTACCCTGATTAGAGTCGAATATCAAACTCATGACACAATATCATGGAAAGTTGTTGAACTAGTAAATAGTAGTTATGATGCTATTATTGGCCAAAATGTTTTACGATCCTTAAAAGCAAAAATAAATTTAGAGTCAGACCACTTGGAAGTAAAAGCAGGGATATTTTTTTTTTTTTATGAGTATCATTTCGATATTTATAATATTCAAACTTTAGAGCCTATTACGAACTCTCCCTTAAATACATTGTAAACAAATATGGCCCATCTTAATAGCGAGGAAAAAGGAAAATTACAAAAACTATTATAAAAATTTTAAACTGTTTTTTACAAGGATGGAGATGATCTTTCTTTTACACGCGAAATTCAGCTTGAAATCGTAACTAGTACTGATAGACCAATATACAGCAAAATATACCGTTACTGCAATCCATGAACAAGAAATAGTTCGCGTTGTTATTGACTACCGGAAACTAAATGAAAATACTATTGATTACAACTACCCAATTCCTAACATTGACGCAATATTAGATAAATTGGAAAAAGCACAATATTTTTCAACAATAGACCTAGCCAAAGGATTCCATCAGATTAAAGTAAAAACAGATGACAGAAAAAAACCGCGTTTTCCACCCCTTATGGACACTTTGAGTTCGTAAGAATGCCATATGGCTTAAAAATGCACCAGCCACATTGCAACGGCTGATGGATTCTATTTTATGAAAATATATTAATAAAATTTGCGTCGTCTATAGGGACGATATTTTAATTTTCAGTACTTCCTTTCAAGAACATATTACAAGTCTAAATATAATATTAGAAACAATAGAAAAAGCAGGATTGAAAATTCAAGTCGATAAATGCAACTTCATGGCCAAAAAAACCCCATATTTAGGCCACATATTAACTCCTGAAGGAATTAAGCCAGATGAAAGAAAAATAAATACAATAAAAAATCTTCACTTGCCTACAACGCAAAAACAAATAAAATCGTTCCTTGGTCTAACTGGGTACTACAGGAAGTTTATCAAGGATTATGCCAAAGTAGCATATCCCATGATATTTTACTTAAAGAAATATAAAAAGTTTAACATAAATGACCCTAATTATATAATTTCTTTCGAAAAACTAAAAAGTTTGATTACAGAACACCCAATTCTTCGTTACCCTAATTTTAATAAAAAGTTTAGTCTTACAACGGGTGCCAGCAATTTTGCCTTAGGGGCAGTTCTCTCTCAAGAGGGACATCCCATATATTTTGCTTCAAGGACACTAAACGACCATGAAAAAAACTACTCTGCGACGGAAAAAGAGCTTCTTGCAGTTGTCTGGGGTGTGAAATATTTTAGGCCATGCATATATGGCAGGAAATTTGACTTATACACTGACCACCAACCACTTAAGTGGTTGCAAGCGAAAAATTCAGGAAAATATATAAATTATAGACTGCAGCGATGGTTAGTCCAATTAGGAGAATATAATGCGAGAATAGCTTATATTCAAGGGAAAAAAAACAAAATAGCTGACTTTCTTAGCCGAATAGACACAAACGTTAATGAAATAGGCAATGTCTTAGAGCCCGAGTTTAATAACTCCACAGCAGCGACAATCCATTCCCAACAAGAAGATTTTAACGATGATACACCCATATTAAATTCAATAATAAACAGATTTAAAACTTAAATAATTTTGACTGAAAACAAAGACAAGGAACTTGAAAAAGTCTTTGAAAACAAAAGGATTTATATAGCGAGGAATGACATCCCCGATAATATTGCCGATATTGTCTGAAGACATATCACTAATGGCAAGATAGCTATTTATTCGAATGTAGATGACTCAACATGTAACAAACTGCAACTTAAATTAATAGAATTGTTTCCAAATAGAAAAGTTGTAAAATTTGTTAAATGTAGCCATTTTGCGAAGGATTTAAACATTGAAGAGGAGGCAATTAAACAGATTTCCTTGTTTCTTGTAAAGGAATCCGGTCATGCCGGTATAATTTCAAATTATGAAGGGATGAAACATTAAGTTTACTATCCAAACCTCAGATTAATAATACAAAAAGTTGTAAATAGTTGTGAAACATGTTGTAGCGGCAAATGTGATAGAAATCCGATCAAAAAGAAATTTCAAATCACTGAAACCCCGGCGGATATTAACGAAATCATTCACATGGACACATATATTAATTCAAAGCATTCATTTTTGATCTTTATTGATAAGTTTTCTAAGCATGCTACTTGCTTCTTTCTAGAAGATAGAAATAGCCAAACGATAATTGAAAAAATTCGACTTTTTATATCAATAAATGGAAAAATGAAAAAATATGTGTGCGATAATGAATTTAATAGAATCAATATAAAGCAAAATCTTAAAGTTGAAAACATAAATGCTCATTACACTAAGCCAAATAACCATACCGGAAATTGAGATGTTGAAAGGCTGAATAGTACCATAACAGAAAAAGTTAGAACGCTGAATATAACTGAAAAACTACCTATTAAAGGTCTTATGTCAAAAGTCATAGAACTCTACAATAATTCTTTCCATTCAACTATTAAAGAAACATCACTAAATATCCACAACAATAAAATTGATAAATAAGAAATTAAAAAACGCATAAAGTCCCAAAAACTCACAAAAATTAGCAAGAGAAATGAGAATAGAGAAGACTATACTGAAGACGGGAGTGTAGGATTTATAAAAAATTATACAAATGTTAGGCATAAAGGACAGCCCAAGTTTAGAAAGTACGCTTTAGCAAATGTCCATGAATGCAATATTAAACGCCCTTTGAAATTTTCAGGTATTCAGCATAATATTTCTGATGACAATCGTGGCAACGCAGGGGGCACTACAAGTGAATCCACTTGACGAAAAAGCTGGTTACCTTATCATAAAATTGAAAAAAGTTGAAAATATTAATCAAACAAATACAATATTGCATATCATTGACCCTAATGAGATAAATGAAGTACTTACACAAATAGAAACCAACGTTAAAGACATAGACATTAACAATAGGGACCTAATAAATGCAGAAATTGAGTCCATTCGATATAAAATCAAGTCTATAATCCCAAATAAAACCAGGCAAAAGAAAGGTTTAATAAATGTTGTCGGCAATATGTACAAATGGTTGTTCGGTAGAGAGAGGAAATCTTTCAACATTTACAAGTAGTGGATACAAGTAACCACAATGCTATTAGTGCAATTAACCAACAGATTTTAATAAATAAACATTTTAGTGAAACAATAGGCACACTTCGAAGAGCAGTAGAAGAGGACAGAATTAAAATATCAGGAGCTCTTAAAGAAATTAGGGAAAGACATAGTGAAATTATAAACTTATTATATAATTTATCCTAGCATATCAACTAGAGATGAAATCGAAGTATGTGATATCGATTTTTATAAACTCAAACTTCTTAAAGTAGGAATTATGGATTACAAAATCAACAGCTAATTATAGCTACACAAATTCCCAGAGATTATGTTGTTACTGAATTAAAATTAATAACACCATTACCAAATAAGAATCATATGGAAATTGATGGAGATAATGAATATGTTGTATCAATTGAAGATGAAATATTAACCTATAAAGAAGATACTGTACTTAAACATCTGAAAAATAGTAAAAAGTGTGTTTTAAATAATTCATGTAAATTTCGATTTAACAATGAAACCCGAACAGATGTTTTGGATGACGAAACGTTACTTATAAAAAACGCACAGAATGAAAATATACAAAATTGTGACGATCGAAATATATCAATTAAGAATAATAGTTTTATAACATTTCTTAACTGCGAACTAAAAGTATATGGAGAAACATTTTATAATAATAAGAAAATTATAGAGGAAAAATATTTTTATCAAAGCAATAAGTTAAATCAGACAAGAAAAACTGTAACTTTTGAAAACATTGTAACTCAAAATTTTGAAAATAAAAAAGAAATGCAGGAGCTTATGATCATAAGTCACTAAATTACGGGTTAAGTGCTACCGCAATAGTATGTGCAATTGTAATAGCAATCATTTTAATAATACTCCTAAAGAAACAAAAAAAATTAAAAATACAAATTGTTAATAAGTCATTAAAAGAACCACCAATAAATTCTATAGAAATGGAAGAAATATTAAAAACATATAGTACAAACGTAAACATAGTACAAAACGTAACTTAATACATTTACTTTGAATAAACGCTAAAATTTTTGGTTAACATTAAATATTCAATGCAATTGTAATAACATAAAATTATCTTAAGAAAAAAAATAATAAAGAAAAATATTTATATCCAAAACGAAATCCAGGAGGATTTCAAAACAAGGGTTGGAGGAGTTACGTCCCCATTCCCTGTTGGGGTATAACAGATAAAGTAATCTGTTGTATACTGCAACGTAAGCGTCTGCAAAGCTTCCGTTGTAGTATCGCAAAGAAGTTTTACATTCGATTGAAGCTCCATATGTAAAATCTGCTTAATTGCACATTTTTCATTTGAAGGCCAAATGAATGTTAAATAGAAACAGGCATAAAACATAATAGGAAAATAATTTAAGTTAATCCTAAGATTCGTTGCAATAAAGTTAGATCACAAGCTAAAGCTTAGTGGTTTTGTTTTTATTACGGCAACCCACATATGTAATTCGCGCAGATCTAAAAAAAGAGATGACACTTTCTCTTGGGCAGATAAACGACACCGTAACTCAACTTGCTGCTCAGGTCAAAGACCTATGGGACAAAAATATTAAAAAAGACGCTTGCTTTTTAGCAATGGAGCGAAAAATCAACACTCTGGAGCAGCAATCTATTGAAAAGAACACTGAAATCACCAATTTCCCAAAGGGAGACAATGAAAATACGAAACGCATTATGAAGAACATTGCAATAAAACACGATTTAGCGCTACAACGAACAACATAAAAATGCAAGACATGTGTTTATCAACGACCAGCTGACCGCAATTATTCGTCGTTTATTATTGCTGGTTAAAACAAAAGCTAAAACAGCGAATTGGAAATTTATATGGGTGCGCGAAGGACGAATCCTTGCTAAAAGAATTGAAAATTCATCCACTATGCAAATCTCCGTAGAAAGCGATATAGACTTGATAATTTCATTATATGTATGTAGGAAATGACTCAGACGGACTAAAGCAGCTAAGGAGTGGACGGGAACATTAGAAATAAGACAAAAGACAACACTTTAAAATTGAATAGACTGATAGACACCATTGAAAACTGGACGAAAAACAACGAAGCGTGGGTAAGATTTCAAACGAAATCAACGTAGCGTGGGTTGGATTTTAAAAACGAACGACAGACAAATTCAGTTGAAGACGAACAGGCAAAAAACGAGGACGCTAAGTGAAATAAAAATATATAAATTAAAACCAAAATTATAAACTAATATTTGAATGTAAGCTAAATTTGTAAAACCGGCAAAACAAATCATAAACTAAAATAATAAACATAAAATAAACAAAACTTACGGAGTTTCATTAAAAACCCCACAAATGGGGGCTCGCCCGAAATGCCCGGTACAAAGTTGAAGTGTTAATTGGAAAAGAAATAAGTTAAATGTAAAAACTAAAACTAAACTAAACTAAAGTGTGTAAAATTAACATTACGAAGTGAAATAAATTTTCATAAAAAATTAGACGAAAATTAGAAAAGTTGATAAAAAAAAGTTTTAAAATAAAGACAATAAAAACTGAAACGAAAGATTTTAAAACAAAGAAAAAATAAAAACTATGTAAATTTATTGTAAGCTAAAAGTTAAAGAAAACTAAAAATATTAAAAAGAACGCTTAATAGAAAAAGACGCTAAATAGGAAAAGACGCATAACAACAACAACAACAGCGTGTAGCAGAGAAGCCACACACACATCCACAACAGCCGAAGCCGATTTTATAAGCAGAGACGACGCAACGAAGTTTTTGGAAAACTTCGCCAACTACAATCATAACGAAGATCGACAACATACAAGACGCCAACAAGCGATATCGAGTGGAAAGGAAAGTGTAAATTAAAGAAGAACAAAAACAACCCCTAATTGCGCTGGTGAGAGTATTCATTTTATTTTTGTCGCTGTGCGAACATAATTGTTGCTGAAATAGTTATGCTATTGCTTCGAATAAGATTTTTTTTAAAAAATGTTAATTAGAAGAAAATAAAATGTTTAAGATATAAAGAAAAAGTTTAAAGAAGTAGATGAAAGATCAGAATAAATTTTAAAGTAGTAAAGTTGCAAAGAAGACAAATTTAAAAGAAGTAAAGATGAAAAGAAATTAAATGTTAAAGAAGTTATGATCCAAAGAAGACATTTTAAAGTAGTTAAGATTCAAAGAAGATAAACTGTAAAGGAGTAATGATGTAAAGATGAAAATTGTTTTGGAAAATAAAGCAGCAAAGTAAAGTTAAATAAAATATTTTAAAATAAGTTTGTGTATATACACATAAAGTAGAGCAGTAACGCAAAGTTAAATAGAAAAGAAGCAATACAAAGAAATTTGAGAAGTAGAGATAAGTTTGATAACTTGTAAACAAAAAAAAAGTTCTGAAGAGAAATTCCAAGAATTGTAATGATCAAAACAAACAAGTTTTGACATTCGCATACAATACATTTATATAACTTCGAATTTTTATTATATTATTCGAATTGAAACGAATATAATTTGAATTTCTTTATTAAACATTATATATTCATTTTTATTTAACAAAAATAAATATTTTTAAGACGCAAAGATGGACGCCGAGACTATTTTAAAGATGAAAGTTAGTGATTTAAAAGAAAAGCTAAGGGAGGTGGGGTTAGTAGTTAGCGGACGGAAACATGAACTTAGGGACCGGCTACTCCAACATTTCAGCTTAGTCGATAATGATGATGATGAGGATCCGGATGAGTTCGACGACGCCGAAAGTAGGGTAGAAGTTGAATCACAACAGCAGTATGTTCAAGATGATCCACCAGTGCGCTCCCAAGTGCATTTCTCTTTTAAAGACATCGAAGAAAGCCTTTCTATATTTGATGGCACTGATACTGCTGATGTTCACCAATGGATTGAGCATTTCGAAGAAAACGCTAGAACAGTACACTGGAATGAAGTGTACAAGTTTATATATTCCAAGCAACTCCTAAAAGGCGCAGCCAAAAGCTATGTGCGTAGCCAAGATGGTATTTGTAATTGGACTTCCTTGAAATCAGCTCTCATCAAAGAGTTTGGAACTAAGTTGTCATCGGCAGATGTGCACAGAATGCTGAAAAATCGACGCAAGTTGCAAGGGGAAACTTTTCGAGAATACCTTTACGCCCTTATGGAGCTAGGCAAGGCAATAAAATTGGATGAGGAAAGTCTACTCTACTATTTTATTGATGGCATACCAGATTCAAGACCCAATAAGGCAGTCCTCTACCAAGCCAAGAACGTAGAAGAGCTCAAGGAGCAGGTCAAAATTTATGAAAAGATGCAGTTCAAGCCGAAGATGAATAGTTTCAGCAAAACTGCAACAAATGTTGATGTTAAAAAGGAACACGACAATAAAGTCGTAAAGCGTCCACCTGCTGGAAAGAATTGTTTTAAGTGTGGTGACTCCTCCCATATAGCAAGAGACTGTCCCAGTCGGGAAATCAAATGCTTCAAGTGCAACCAAATGGGCCATAGGTCTTTTGAGTGCCAGAATAAGACAGAAGTGGCAGCAAAGCATGGCAACGTCAATATGATCGACGGTGACATTAACCTGAAGTTTAAGAGGGTTAAGCTGGGTGACCATGAATTTTCAGGTCTTATCGATACAGGTTGCTGCCTGTGCCTAATGAGATGTGACATTTTTAATAAGCTCCAACAAGCCATTATGCTTAATCCAGAGAAGCGAAATTTATTTGGAATTGGTGAAAGCCGAATAGTCACGACGGGCAGTTTCGATGCCGAAATAGAAAGTGATGGTGTGCAGATGGACGTCACTTTCCATGTCGTTAAAATGAATGATATAAGCTATGATTCTATTATTGGAAACTCGGTGCAAAAACATGTCGATATAGTGGTACAAGAAGGAGGCGTTCAATTTAAACCGAAGGATAAAATTCAAAGAATCGACAACCAAGAATTGGTATGCGACGGTGAATTCGCTGACATTTGCCTAAATTTCAATGAGCAACCTGATTATGAGTTGGCACACCTCAATAAAGATATGTCCAATTCAGTAAGATCTATGATTCAGAACTATCAGCCAAAGAAGGATGAGGACCCTTCAGTAAAGATGAAAATTATTCTTACGGATGAGATACCAATTTATCATCGCCCAAGAAGAATGGCATATGAAGACCAGCGAATCATTAACGAGTTAGTGACTAAGTGGCTGGAGGAAGGAATCGTTAGACCCAGCTCATCAGATTTCGCTTCCCCAGTAGTTTTGGTGTCAAAAAAGGACGGAACCAAACGGCTTTGTTGTGACTATCGTAAGCTGAATGAGAAAATTATACGAGATAACTTTCCGATGGTTTTGAAAGATGACGCACTGGAAAGATTGCAGGGAGCTAGCGTATTTACAACTTTGGACTTAGCTAATGGATTTTTCCATGTTCCTGTTGAAGAAAGTTCACGAAAATATACATCTTTCGTCACTCATAATGGTCAATTTGAATTTATGTATGTTCCTTTTGGCATATCAAATTCTCCAGCTGTTTTCTGCAGATACATTCATGCCGTATTTAAAGACCTAATTACCGAAGGGACTATAATTGCTTATATGGACGATTTGATTATACCATCGCAAAACGAAAGGGAAGGGATTGAAAAGCTAGAAAAGGTGCTAAATTTGGCGGCAAGGAAAGGGTTAAAAATAAAATGGAGTAAGTGTCAATTTTTGCAACGAAAAGTGAATTTTCTTGGATACATCGTTGAAAATCAGACTATTCGTCCAAGCAAAGATAAAACTCGTGCTGTAGAAAGTTTTCCGTTGCCAAAGAATAAGAAGGCATTGCAACGATTTTTGAATTTAATGTCCTATTTTTGTCGCTTTATTAAAAACTATGCTATTATTGCAAAACCTTTATCCGACCTACTTCGAAAAGACTCCGATTTTAAGTTGAACGATGAGCAATTAATATCTTTTCATCACCTTAAAGCAGCATTAGTCCAAGCACCAGTCCTGAAATTGTTTAACCCTAAGGCCATGACAGAAATTCATGCAGATGCCTCGATGTATGGATACGGTGCGATCCTTCTTCAAAAGGATTCCGCAGATCAAAATTATCATCCAGTCCAGTATATGAGCCGTAAGACGAAGCCAGTTGAGGAGAAGTATCACTCCTATGAGTTAGAAGTGCTTGCAATTATTGAAGCCTTGAAAAAGTGGAGGGTATATGTATTAGGATCCAAGTTTAAAATAGTTACTGATTGCAATGCATTCACTATGACTCTGAAGAAGAAGGACGTACCATTACGAGTTGCCAGATGGGCCATGTTTCTTCAGGAATTTGATTTCACTATCGAACATCGGCGCGCATCTCAAATGAAGCATGTTGATGCTTTAAGCAGGTTTTCTTGCATGATCATTGAAGATTCCTTAAGGCACAGATTAAAGGAGGCGCAGTTAAAAGACGACTGGACGAAAGCAGTGCGGATGATTTTAGAGGCAAACAGCTATGAAGTTTTTTACATTCAGAATGACGTTCTCTATAAGGATCCTACTAAGCAGTTGATTGTAGTGCCTAATCAAATGGAAGACGAGGTTATCCAAATAGCGCACAAGCAAGGACACTTTTCAATCAAGAAAACTAAAGACTGTGTGGAGAGAATGTTCTATATACCCCAGCTAGAGCCGAAGGTAGCCAGGATCGTAAGCAGTTGTATTAAATGTATGATAATAGAGGCTAAGTCTGGCAAAAGAGAAGGATTTTTATCCCTAATGGACAAAGAAAGCAGTCCACTTGGGACTTATCATATAGATCACGTAGGTCCAATGACGGCAACAAAAAAGCATTATAATCACATCCTAGTTGTTGTCGATGGATTCTCGAATTTTGTATGGCTCTATCCCACCAAGGATACTAGCGCCGATGCAGTTGTTGATCGACTCACCAAACAAGCAGCAACATTCGGAAATCCGAAGCGAATTATAACAGATCGTGGCACTGCGTTTACGTCACACGCTTCGAAGGATATTGTGAGAAGAATCAGATTCAACATTTACTTATTGCAACTGGAGTTCCAAGAGGAAATGGGCAAGTTGAGCGGATGCATCGTATTGTCGTTCCTATGCTGGCAAAGCTTTCAGAAGAAAATCCAGATCAGTGGTATAAAAATATTGGAAAGGTGCAGCAATTCATCAATAACTCTCCGCCAAGGAGCACGAAGTTATCTCCATTCAAGATACTTATAGGTTTAGATATGAGGCTGGCAGAGATTCCAGAGCTGCAAGAGATGGTGGAGAATGAAGCGATAGAGTCATTAAACTCAGAACGCGAAGAAACTCGTGAAGAAGCTAGGCAAAATATAGCCAAGATCTCAGTGGAAAATAAACTTAATTTTGATCGCAAACGCAAAGCAGAAACACTTTATAAGATTGACGATATGGTAGCCATTAAGCGTACCCAGTTTGGAGCAGGTTTAAAATTGAAACCTAAGTATTTCGGACCTTACAAGATTGCTCGAACCTTGCCACATGGGCGCTATGAAGTGGAAAAGATTGGAGAAGGCGAAGGTCCAAATGCGACCACAACAGTTGCAGAATATATGAAAAGTTGGTGTCCAGGATTCGGGTCGAATCCAGCGTCAGGAGGGCCGAATGTAGGAAATGACTCAGACGGACTAAAGCAGCTAAGGAGTGGACGGGAACATTAGAAATAAGACAAAAGACAACACTTTAAAATTGAATAGACTGATAGACACCATTGAAAACTGGACGAAAAACAACGAAGCGTGGGTAAGATTTCAAACGAAATCAACGTAGCGTGGGTTGGATTTTAAAAACGAACGACAGACAAATTCAGTTGAAGACGAACAGGCAAAAAACGAGGACGCTAAGTGAAATAAAAATATATAAATTAAAACCAAAATTATAAACTAATATTTGAATGTAAGCTAAATTTGTAAAACCGGCAAAACAAATCATAAACTAAAATAATAAACATAAAATAAACAAAACTTACGGAGTTTCATTAAAAACCCCACATGTATTATTAAAACATTAAATATAATGAAAGAAAGAAAAATGAATAATATGACATAAACATACAATCCCTCACAAGTTATCACTTATTTAAATATTAGATCATTACGCAGAAAGTTTACACCTTTTCTTTCTGCTATTGATAGTGATATATCATTTGTGGACATTTAAATACTTGTCGAGACAAACATCACCGACGATGAAACAAATAGGTTTAATATTAATGGATTCAGCGCAGAGTTTTTCAATCGTCATATACTCACAAGGTGCACCCTACCATTTCATTCATTTGCAAAAAAATAGTCATCCAATAACTATTTATGCAGTTTATCGACTACCGTCGCAAAATATTAATGATTTTATAATTGAATTAGACAATATAATAAATAGTCTACATGGTAGTAAAAGTTCTTTTATTCTTGGCGAAATTTATATGAATTTGCATAAGAGCCACTGTAGAACAACTGGTATCGAGAGAGAGCACAAGAATAGACGCAGGCAGAGGAACAAGCAGTAAAATCGATCACCTACTTGTCCGATTTAAACAATGAAACATCCATGCAGGCGTTGTAACAACAACTGTCACTGACAGTCTGACTCTCTTTTGTGTGGCGTCACATTTTTCAACAACAATAGCCACAAAAAACTAGAAAACTTGAACACAAAAGAACCATTAGTGATAAAAGGCAAGTGCGCAAATTTGCGCTGCTAATTGAGAACAATCATTTGCATTCAACAAACATCAATAACATTCAGCAAACATTTAAAAACAAAAACGATAATACTCAACTTGGTGGAAAAAACAACCAAAAAAATAAAAACAGATCCGTGGCTAAGCGAGGATTTAATAAAACGCTGTGACAAGAGAGATAAACTTAACAAGAAATGGTTATCGAAACTAAAAGATAAAAAAATCGAAAGAGAGTATAAAATATTTAGAAACATTGTGAATAAAAAATTAGATAATGCAAAAAAGGATTTCTATAAAGAACAATTTTACTAAAACAAAAACGATACAAAAAACACGTGGCAAATTATTAATGACTAGTGATAACTCCCGAAAATCGGGTGTGTGTTCAGTACACACTAACCAGATCTGAATTTTAGAATTGGCTTTTGACGAACCCTTACTGGCCTTCCCGGTCCCGGTGGCATTTTTCTACAAACACAAAAATATTACTTAATACATCGCGTTTTCATTGGGAATAAGAAATTTAATTTTGCTTTTTTTTTATTAAATATAATTAATTTGGAAATTTGGATTTGATTCTAAAAAAGTAAGGACTTTTTTTATTTTTATAGTAAATATGAAATTTTTTTGCAAAAAAAAACGGATCCTTAAAAATGTTTCATCAAATTTTTCCTTTCCTGTTGACAGATATCTAGTCACGTTAGTTTAACTCGATTTCGAAAAAAAATGACTTACTCTATGATTCTAAGCCCGTCATATATCACGGCCGAGGCTAACTAATTTGTCCCTTTATTTTTCTCGGTTCTAAATGAATATGCGTTTAACAAAAATAAATAATTTTTTTTTTGAGCCTGGTTGTTTTTTACCAAATTAAGATAAATATTTCACATTATTACATTTGTGAGCCATTATATAGGAAAAATCAATTTTTACATAAATCCATGGGACAATTTTAATCTTGTTGTTGTTTTATAAATTTATAGTTTTATACTAAGCTTTTAAGAGTCTCAAACATGTTTGTATAAGGTATTCCATCTGAAAATTTTAGTTGGAATTTTCCTTGAATTGTGTCACTTGGGACATGCCACTCTAAAGGCATTTTAACCATAAACATCCACCCGAGAGTTCTTAAAACATGCAGTTAGAATTTTTTGAAAATTGGGTGGAATGTTCAAGAGTAGATAAGTATGAGAAGATTGGTTTCAAGGGTAAGGTCAAATTTAGTTTAAGCTTTAAAGTAATACCCCGCACGCAAAAAGCGAAAGTTTTTTACAATCACCCATGTATGCTCGATTTCAATGATTTAGGGGGCGTTCAAGTATTACGTAACGCAATTTTTGAAGATTTTTGACCCCCCTCCCTCATGTAACGTGCCGTTACGTTTTCTGTACCCCCCCCCCCCTTATACGTTACGTATCACCCAAGTGGTCATATTTACCTAAAAGCGAGTGTTTTCCTCTTCGCTATGGCAAGGCTTTGGTAGTTAACCAGTGCATTGCTTGAAAAAATTGATAAAAATAGGAAATCTTTCCACGCTTATATATCTTAGCTTTTGGTTAGCCGATCTCGAAGCTGATAATTTTATGGTATTATTTATTGCTGTAGCTAATCTAGAATCCCGTAAACTTTTATCATTTTAATAAAACATTTTCATTGTTGTTATTCAATAAACATATAAAGAAAGCGTTTCATAATACACACCTAATTCAGAATCACTCTCACTAAAGTTTCACTTCAAAAACAATGTTACGTGACGTGTCGTTCGACACCCCCACCCCACCCCCCGTAATGCCTTGTAACGTAACCTCGTATAAGACCCCCAAATTTTAATAATAAATATGATGAGCACTTCAATTTGATATAGCATTGTTGCTGTAGATCGCGTCAACTAAGCCTTACCTTCGAGGAATAAATATTATCGACAAAAAAGTGTTAGTTTGCATGAAACTTAAATAAAAAAGTTTTGAAATAAAAACCTTTAATCACTTTCAAATAAGTTTGCTCATAACATAAATGACAATATCCTAAAAACAAACAAATGCAACATTAAAACCATAAAAACTACTGAGTCAACCCAAAAAAATTGTTAACAATGTAAGACCAATTTATTTCAATTTTGTATATTAAAAATAAGAACGGCTCTTTTGGTCAATTTTTTAAAAAAAATTCAATTTTTTAAAAAAAAATAAAATTTTGTAGCAAAGGCTAGTGAATTAGAAGTTTTAAATATAATTAATAGTTTACGTATTGAAAAATGACCGGGACACGACGCGATTCGACCAAAAGATATTAAAAATAACACATTAGTAATGGCACCGATCTTCACAAAACTTATAAATATGAGCCTTAAACAAAATAAAATAAAGCGCTAAATTTATCTTTTATCAGACCGATTTATAAAAGTGGTATAAAATCTGACATCGGTAATTATCGGTCAATATCGATATTGCCAGTAATAGAAAAAATTCTAGAAGAAATCGTTTCGCGTAGACTCAAACCTTTTATTGAAAAGTATAAAATCATCAATAACAACCAATATGGCTTCCAAAAAGGAAAAATTATAAGCCAACTACTGGGTAATTTTACGAATGACCTCAATGAGAACCTCAATAAAAACCTCCACAGTTTAGTACTTTTCGTAGATTTCAGCGAAGCATTTAATACACTGTCACACAAAAAACTTTTGGAATCACTCGAACATTCAGGTCTTCGTGGCAATTGTCTCAAATTGTTCGAAATTTACCTTATGATGCGTTCATAACGAGTCAAATAAAGGAAAACTTAAGCGATGAAGTGGATGTAAACAACGGGTTGCCACAAGGTTCAAAACTTGGTCCGCTCCTTTACATCATGTATGCAAATGGTATGTTGAGGGCACTGAAAAACAGCAAATTCTATGCTTACGCAGACGACACGGCATAGAGATGTGAGTATTGCCACCAAAATATTGCAAAATGAGTTGAATGTAATAACAAGATAGTCACATGACAATGGACTGGCAAATGAATACAACAAAAACAAAAATTATGGATGTACGTCCGTCACATATTCATCGCGTCGAAATAAAAATCAAGTTTCACGATACGACATGCTTGCACGACCACCAAATCGCAAGCATGTTCGATGACAACTGCAAAATAATGATAAAAGTAGTTGATAACTACAAATACCTAGGAGTTATAGTTGATCCAGATCTGAAATGTCATGCACATACTAAGCAACTTCGAGTCACATTGCTTAAATCATCACACATGCTACACCACCTTAGCTTTGCGTGTAACTACGCGGTTCTAAAGCAGGCAAACTTTGCGCTCTTTGAATCTTATATACGTCACGGTATTGCAGCATGCAGGTCATCATATCATTGCCGATATTCAAAGTAGCCAAAACACTGTTTTAAAAATATTGGCAAAAAATAAGAACATTTTGAGAACAAACAATACTACGCCACAGTGCAAGCAGCTTCAATTACTTTCTGTTGCAGATCTCTTCAATTGAAGCATGCTTAACGAGTTCTACAATGATATGCGCAACACGCCGCCGAACAGAAGGAAAATTGAAAATAGAAAAATTTTATAACAACTATGGGAAAAACACACTGGATGCTGTCATTCCAAGAATTTTAAATGAACTGCCATTAAATATAGCTAATTTCAACCACGTTCAAAAGCACAAATGAAATCAAACTATTAAATAATTTTTTATTCAGCGCTAAATTTTTTAAACTCTTAAACTCTTAAACTTGATGAATTATATTTCTACAGTACTTTTTTTATTTATTTATGCCATTAATTTATTTATTTAAGTCGTCAATACTTAAAATGTTTTAATATTATTTTATTGTATCAAAATTTCTCGCAGACAAGCCTAAAGGGCTTCACGTGATACACGAAAATGTACACAATTATTGTAAAAAGAAAAGTTGAAATAAACCTTAATCTAATATAATCTGAAGTCGTCTTCGCTTTTTGTCGTCTCTAACAAGTTGGCATCGCGTAAGTCGACTTTGGATAACTATGAAAATTTTCGTCTATTTTTGGTATATTTATGAAGTCGCCTTTTGACAAAAGCGACTCTCGCTTTGGATGATTAAATGTCACCCAAGTTTGTATAGACGACGCATTTTCGGTCTTGTGAGTTTTAATTTTTTTTTGTAAATATTATATTTTGAGCAATTTAAAAAAATTAAATACACAAATCCAGACCAGTTTGGTAAGTTGTTGGAGCTAATGCTGACAAATATTGGCCTAGCAAACGGTATTTCTAGAAAAGGCATGTTTTTTCCAATAGATGGCTATAGTAGTTAATCTGTATCTTGCGTTATAGAAGTCCGATCGGGCTACTTTTGATGATGTTAGAAAGATGAGATTTTGTACTAATAAACAGTTTTAACTGTTTTGTAATAGGTTCAAGCAATTTTGTTTGATCGTGTGTCAAAGATGGATACCAGCAAAGAAGAAATTCGACATTATTTATTCCGATAAAGGCAAAAACGCAAGGTGGCTAAAAATGTGAATAGTATTTATAGTCCTGATGCTGTAACAGCCAATCAGAATTTGTCGATTCCATTTCGGTAATTTGGATGTCAAAGATACAGAACGCTCTATTTCGATTGTCCAGGAGCTCAACATTGTACAAAAATCCGTTTGGAACCATTTGCGTAAGGCCACACGTGTTAACGAAGAACAACTTAGTGGACTGAATTTTCACCTGCGAATCGCCGCTAAATCGCAACAAAATCGACTCATTTTTGAAGCGGATGGTCACTGGTGATGAAAAGTGGATTACTTACTACAACGTCAAGCGAAAACAGTCATGGTCGAATAGCAGTAAGCCGGCTCAAACAATGGCCAACCCAGGATTGACGACCAGGAAGATTTTGCTGTGTATTTTGTTGAAATGGCAAGGAATCATCTACAAATTTCTTAATCAACAATTAGACCGTCTGAAGGGAGCAATCGGCCAAAACCGGTCAGCTTTGGCCAATCGGAAAGGAATGGAGGGCCTCAGAAGCCAAGGGGCATAAGTGCACATTTTGAAAATTTTGAGCTGGCCCGTGCAAAGTACTCAAAACCGTAGAAAACATGTATATTTACTGAAAATTAACTTTTAAGCTCTCCTCGCGCCATCTCGTGCTTTCAAATTACGTTAAAAAATTTAAGTTGCGGTTACGTTGGAAGCCAAGGGGCATAAGTGGCACTTATGCCCCTTGGCTTTCAAACAAAGTTCTAAAGACCTGTTTACTCTTAACTGTACAGCTGTGACGCTTCACATTATTTCAATAATTGTAAATTGTATATATTTAAATAATTATTAAAGTAAATAACATAAATAAAAAAAATTAATTTGCTTTAATTATTTGATATACCTCAGTAAAATTGATATTTGTGCAATATATTTTTTAAACTTAGTGTAAGCACTAAGTTTTTTTTCTTATGATTTATTTTTTTTAATAAAGGCTTTAATAAGTTGAACATATCAAAGTATAAACATATTTAATTCATCACATTTTAATATATAGAAATAATAAATAAAAATTTATTTCATAGAAAATTGATATTTATGCAATGTAGTTTTAAATTAAATTCGTACTGCTTCGCGGCACCAAGAGGCATATTGAACTAAAATAAATATTTGCCAACACATATAAATTACAATTTAGTTTTTGTATTAATAATTACAAACCTCTTCAATAATTTTGGCCCTTTATTTGTATGTATTGTGTCGCTGCAGTATTCAAGACTCAAACAAATCAATTTGCACAAATATCAATTTTCCATGAAACGCAGTGTTTACCGCGCTTCGTTAAGATAACGGTACCATAGATTCAAAAAAAATTTGGAAGCCAAGGGGCATAAGTGATCAAGTTTGGAAGTCAAGGGGCATAAGTGTTTCAAGTTTGGAAGCCAAGGGGCATAAGTGATCTAAAATTGTGGCATAAGTGCTAAAGTGTTTGGAAGCCAAGGGGCATAAGTGAAAAATACCTTCCTACCGCATGCTGGTACTCCGATATGACATATTGTTAAGGTTTTTCCACTTAAGGAATACTTTTTTATAGTCTAATGAACAAAATAGGTGTGAAAAAAAAATTTCTTTACATGCAATGTTGATGTAGCGTGTTAACTTTAAACTTAAATATCTCGAAAATAGCTTTTTTGCAGTTATGCCCCTTGGCTTCTGAGGCCCTCAATTGTGCTCCATAAGGACAACACCAGGCCACACACATCGATAGTGACTCGCCAAAATCAACGGGAGTTTCGTTGGGAGGATCTTATTCGTCCACCTTATAGTCCTGACCTGGCACCAAGTGATTATCACCTGTTCCTGCCCATGGCGACTAATTTTGCTGGTAAAAAATTTGGCTCAAGAGAGGCTTGTGAAAATCGACTCTTTTAGTCTTTTGCCAATAGAAACGAGGGCTTCTAACAGAGAGACAAAATGAAATTAAGCAAAACTGGTAGAAAGTTATCAATCAAAACGGCGCATATTTGACCTAAGCCCGACATTGTAACTATGCTAAATAAAGCAAAAATAATGAATTTCTCTTTACTGCACCTTTATATCTGACGATATTCGCATGTTTTAATTTACATTGCAAATCATAAATCTTAGCTTTAAATGCTTGTAAAATCAAATAGGGTGAAAAAACATGGATAAACTTTTCAGGGATGGTACTCCTGTATGTTCTAAAAATTTTAAACCTATATAGGCTGAAATCGATGATGGAGTATTTGGGAAATTGATGTTTTTTGAAAAAGTAAATTTTTTTATCTTTTAGCACACAGAAAACGTTTAGGCATTCATTTATTTAGATTTTCATTTTTTTTGTCATCTACTAGTACACAACTACCTAAAAATAGCATAAAAGCTAATTTGGATTGTGCTGTTTTGTTTATATTTATCAATGAATTTTTTGGTTTACTTACGAGTTTTTTTAACACAATTTGAAACTTTTTTTTTAAGCAATAATATGGGTCAAAAAAATTTTATAGAATTTTTTTATATCTTCTACATGATAGACCAATCACTGAAAAAAGTTTCAGCCTATTTAAAAAACATGAGGATAACGATAGGCCCATTATATAAGGAATGACCCAGGTGCTACTTTTCGCTTTTGTTACACGATACCAAAACTGAAAAGAAGCGACATCGAAGCGAAGACGACAGCAAATCGAAACAACAGTCGTCGACGGCTTACAAAATAAAGGCGGTTATATTCCTTCTAAAACTTGATAAATAAAAAAATTTTGAAAATGGCAGCTTAAACTTTGGATTTTGGTTAACAATACTATATAAAAAAAAATTTTAAATTCGGCGATGCATTTTTTTTTCTGTCAAAGCAGTCAAAGTTTGCTCTTTTTTTTGAAAAATTCGAACAGTTTATATAAAACCCATAAAAAAAACGAGTGTGCGTTAGACCACACGATTGAAGTAAAACTTATTTAGCTCCATCTATATGTATGTATATATATATATATATGTTTACATATATTATACATATATGTATGTATATATATATATATGTTTACATATACATATATGTATAATATATACATGCATATACATATACATATATTAATTTTCTACATATTAATAATTTCATCATTTTAGTTTGCTAAGCTTAGTAAATTATTATTAGAGTCATGAATGATAAAATATAAAGTAAAAGTTTAAATGTTGTTACACACTTTTTATGCACAATTTCCGTACGTAATTTCTTCTTTGTTGATGGTCCTGCAGCACCGCTTTCATATTCAGAGTCTGTGTCACTTCCTGCCATAATTTGATATTATTCACCCGAAAATTTACAAAATATGAACTTTAAAATGAATTTATAATTTTATTCACTTCAAACGTAGAACATTTAATGTATTGAACAATTTTTCTGCACAGATTTTTTGTAATTATTGTTTATAAACTTCTTCAGCTGACAGATAAGCTGATGTAAAATATGCGAAATTACAGATAAGCTAATGGCAAACATCCAAAATCATAGTTGCATTACTGGCTGATTGGAAGTCTGCCTGAAAAATTTTTTAGCTTAATTTTACTTTTTAAAAAACACTGATTACACTATGACTGACTGCTGGCTACTAGATGGTGCTAGTCGTAGTTCTCTCTCTATCTATCATCTGCCTGTGAAAGTTCTTAGCTTAATTTTACTTTTTAAAAATCACTGACTACACTATGACTGACTACCGGCTACTAGATGGCGCTAGTCTCCCTCTCAACTTCCGTTTGCAATTTTCGCAACACATTTTTCAGCTTACCCTCCGTAAAGAAATTTACTTCAAAAAAACTGATTTCAATAAAGTGGAAACAATGAAATCAAATTATTGCATTTAGTTTCAAACAAATGAACTAGAGCGCCCTATCTAACAGTTTCATTGTGTCACTAAACCCAACAAAAATTTAAAACTTTTATAGTTTTCTTTTCAGTATTATCTGACGATTGCTTAAAAAAAATGTTCAATCCCTGGCACTTTCATTTTCCTCCATTTTATGGCCACGATCTCCCACTTTGCGGCGTTCAACCGTTGTAAATCAATCTTAATTCGGTATATGGGCTAATCCGTTGTTGATTTAATTTCTGTCCTTTGCGTTTTAGCCGCATCCTCTATCTTGATGGTTGGTCCAAAGAGAGAATAATACTTGTTTGTCATACAGCGGAGCTTATTTTGGGCATTTTTAGATGAATTTCCATTCATTACTTGTGTTGAATTTAATATTAGGTTTCGACGTCAACAACCTACGCTTCCTATCCGTCACAGTCTCTAAATTTTTTAATGTCTCTTTTTTGAAACTGAGCTTATAAAATCTTTGTTGACGCCGGTGTCCACAAGGAATTTCTACACCGTGCCTTCCCTACCAACGTACTCTATGTAAAATACGTTTGATAGCCTTCGTCAATAAAATTTAACTGGTCCTCCGCTTCCCCATCAGCCATTGCTGCATACTCCTCCACCTCTTGGCTTTGCTCATCGGACTCCTTCACTGTTTGCACGTTGAACATACGTTATTGCTTTTGTTTGTAGTTTTCTTGCTCGGAATTGTCTCTTGAAGGGACAAATTGACCCAGCTGGTGTTCTAGTGTTCGTACAATGCACCGATAAACAGGATTTTATCAGAATAGCCCCAAAGACTGGCTTATCTCTTACTATTTTGCTATTTTCTTTTTTAATCTTTTCTTTTTGGCACGCAAAATATATCTATATAACTTCCTTTGAATTATTCTTCTAATTAGGTTGAAATTGCCATAGAAATTGCATCTGCAAATAATCGTATGAATAAAAAAGTGGTTGGCAAATTGACTGTGATCTTGCGATAACAGTGTTTTGATTGTGGATCCGAAGGGTCGTGATATTCATTTTGGTCATACGTGCTAATAATTGTAGACAACCTACTAAGCTACGAATTGCCTCACAACAGTGCACATTTTGTTATATCCCGGATGATGCAAATATTTTAATTTTTATATATTTTTTTTAAGATTTTAACCGCAAACACATCCTCACAGGGCTGCTAAAGGATGTCACAATTTAAGGATCTATTTATTTAGATTTTCAGGTTTGTCCAACTCCGGAAGGTCTTCAGAGCACCCACCTTGCACGATGGGTCCCAGCTCAAGTGCCATTTAAGTCGCTCCCTTCAGGGAGGGCCGACAAAGTAAGAGATGGAGCCGGCCACGGGCACTTCCTCAATGTGAAAGGATGAAATAAATTCAAAAATGAGCATTTACAGTTTTATTACCTGCCTCGGCCAATGTTAATTACAATATATTATTTTTTATCTCTAAACCTAATTATTGCCCTAAAACTACCGCATCAAAGTCACTTTGGAATTAATTAAAATAAATTTGTTCCTGAAAAAGTACACGACACAGGTAAAAACTTTGTAAACTTGTAGGTAGTATTATGTACCATTAAACTGTGCATAAGATAACCACATTAAATAAAAAAACTAAAAAAAATTGTTTCTTTTTTTTGACTTTAACAAGCGTTAATTCTGAACTCAACTCAACTCGGCTAGAAATAATAGTACCACTTAAAAATATGTGAGTTATTTGTTTAACCAATGAAATTCACTTATAATATTGCTCTAGCTCTATTACTTAGAAAGTGATAGATAATCTTTGTTTGTAAGTACCATTCTATAGGGACTTTGTTAAACATCCTGTAACTCATAGGGTGTTCAAGATGGACCCCCCTTACACAATTTTTAACTCACAATGAACCAGGAATATAACTTTTATTTTAGTATATAGATATTAAAAACTTAATAATATATGTAGATTTTAAGCAAATTTTATTAATGCCAAATTCGAAAAAAGGCGGATGAGTGGATCGAATTTTTTTAGGCAGAGCAATTTTTTTGAGCAAGAGCGTGCGCACCGATTTATTAGAAAAACACGTATCGATTCCTCTTTCTCGTTTTTTTACAAAAACAACAGGAGGAAAATATTGCGATTTTGCCAATTTGTCTTACTAACCATTTGTGGTAAAAGCTTAAATTTTCTAAAACTTACAGCTGATTTCAAGAAGTCTTGTCTGCTTATTATTATGTATGTTTCTTATAAATAAAAAATTAAGTCCTACATCATTTTCATAATATAAATATAATATTATAAAACATATGACAGAGATCTCGCCAAGTGGGCACCCAAAATTGCACTTTGTTTCGGAATTAAAAGTTTTATATATCAATCTGAAGTAAATACTTATCAATAGAATATTTTGATCCAAAGAATTTATCAAAATTTCAATTGCTACGAGTACTAGCTTTTTATGCAATGAAAATTTTCGACAAGTATAATTGAAAAATGAAATCCTCTTAAAGTTTTCAATATAAAATTATAAAATTTGGTACACATGTTAACAATTAAAATTTATGTCGAACGACCTACGACAAAATCGCATGCGCGCCATAGAAATAATTTTTCAAAAATAAAATACAAAGGAAGTGCGAATATTTTGTGTGTTTGCAATTTTGCAAACGCGATCTGGATTTGCGTATTTAATCTGCAAATGTATGGCGCTCATGAGATTTTGTCTTAGGTCGTTCGATACACATTTTTTTATTGATATAAGTGACGGCACCTTTAATTTTTTTCCATGTGTTCAAAAATATTCAAGGCTTTTAATTTTTCGTATTAAAAAGGGAAAATTATCATTGATTGTTTATTTAAAAGTTATAAAAAAATGTGAAAATATAATTGTTGAATTTTTGTTTTTATGATGAAGAGAAAGTGCAATTAATTGTTAACATGCGTGCCAAAATTTATAATTCCATGTTAACAACTTTAAGAGGAATTAATTTTTCAATTAAACTTGTCGAAAATTTTCATTGCATTAAAAAAGTAGCAATTGAAATTTTGAATAATCCTTTGGATCAAAATGTTCTATTGATAAGTACTTTAGATTAATATATAAAACTTTTAATTCCAAAACAAAGTTCAATTTTGAGCCCCCACTTGGCGTGATCTCTATCTATACAAAATAAATATGAATAAAATATATTTATTACATACATATATATAATTTATAAAATTTGCATTTAAATAATTTCCTAGAATAATATTGGAGTTGCCGAAGGCTTTCAGAAGTTGCAAAAATATTTTATCCGAGGACAACTGTTCCAGAAATTGTCGTAACATTTGCATTGGAACTAATCTGCCGTTCTCAGCAAAGCACGTTTGTCGTCAGAGTGATACAGTACACTACAAGCAAGAAGCTCCAGGTATTTAAATGTTTAAAACTCATTTCAACTCAATTAAAACAATTCGGATGTCTGATACTGGTACCAAAAAACCAACGAAGAGAAACACTCTTTGAACATATTGACAAGAACAGGCTGAAGTCGCTATTTATCCGCAAGTTCACTCCAGTATCCTGAATACATCAATTTCACTTTTATTATGTTTTCTTTTACTCGCATTCGGACTTCACCGAAATACTCGTTGCGTGCGCTATGATAGTTTTAATTCAACTCTTTATCTTGCAGCTTTCGCGTAGGGCTTAGATTGCTAAAGCAATTTCTAATACTTTGCTTGCTGCTAATCATTGCAGCAAGAACATTCTTCTGTGAAATAACTACTGCGAAATGCTGATAGCTTTTTATAGAACTTCCTTATTTGACTTAAGTATAATTGAATACTTCCACAGCACGCTGCGCAAAAGTATTTTCTGAAATGCTGGCCTTAAAAATTCATTGTAAACGCATTACAAAAAAAAAAGAGATCAAACAAGCAAACGTCCTAATGTTGTAGTAAACAGCACAAACAAAAAAGATCACTCACATACATACAAGTTCCGTGTTGTCATTGATAGAAAAAGCAACCTTTGTAGAAGGCTCTGTGCAAACGAAAATTATACATATAGTGGATTCTGTGAGTCAGAAAAAACCTCGAAAAATACAAGTATTTTAAGCTTCAACCAGACGACCTCCCTCCAGCGTTTTCGAGGATGCTGAACACGATGGCGGTGTTTGAAATTTTTTTGGTGTAAACGAGAAAACCCCCATATTCCGCTTCTTCCATCCTGAAACCGATGGCGGTGCTTAAAACTATTTTCGACTTTACCTCAACCCCCAAAATGGCCAAGAACCGCCCCAAGATAGAATCGCGGGTCTTCCATTGGTAAAATATTGGCGGTGTTTAAAACTCTTTTAGAGCTGACTCCACCCCCAAACGGCTAAAAACCAATTTTTCACTCTGTAGAGGGTGGTATTTGGCCATTTTGAGGGGTGGGGCCAATCGTGTTCAGCATCCGCAAAAATGGAGGTGGTCTGATTGCTGCTTAAAATATTTGTAGATTTTTCCGACTCAGAATCCACCAATAAGTAAGAAAGTAACAAAAAGATTCTGTGACGACACTAAGTATGATCGATTTTTTTCCTGTCGGCTTACTTTGCATTAAAATAGGATTATGTATGTATAATTTTATTACACGTTTTGAACTATGTACTGTAAAGCCTTTTAATACGGGATACTTAACTGATGTGGTTTCATTATAAAGTAACCTATAAAGTAAGGAAATATTTTCTCTTGCATTATATAAGTATTAAAAAACAATTTTCAGACACTTCATGTGTATGGATTATACCTGGCTTTGAAATAAGGTGCAGCAATGCCCTAGTAATGACTTTAAATTTGCAGTAATGATTTCAGAATATTGTAAAAAATCGTTATGATGATTTTCAGCCAAATTGATAATACTTTGTTGTGCGTTCAAACACCTTTTATTTCGCATATAACCGTTGTTTTAGTTGTTAGTTGTAAATGGAAGAGAAATGAAAAATAGTGGAGATAAAGACGTAATTGAAGAAAGTCTGATTATAAATTTTTAATTTTGATTTAGACTCGGTGTTTGCCGTAATAAAATCTGTTAATTAATTCTATGAATCGCTTAAATTAAATCTTCTAAACTAAATCGTTTTTGCCGAGATATCTGTTTTTTAATATTAATATTTAATATTAATCACTTGAATAACCTCTTTAAAATAGTTTGTTAAAAAATTGCCAGTAAAATATTTTTCTCAGCTAGCGAGCCGAAGTTCTAACAACTTTTCAGAAGCAAACAGCGCACACAACCAATCTTCTTTTGTACGTCCCTGAGCACAGAACATTAATTTATTCTCATTATGTTTTGAGAAATGAACGAAACAAAATCAGTTCCTTGCCATGTGAAACGTACATCTTTGTGCTCTGAGAAGCGTAACATATGCCAAACATGAGTTGGCACCCGATTCGATACTTACCGAACCATACCTCGAAAATTATTTTTTGACATCACTAAGGCAGGCTCGGGACCTTGGAAAGATGCGTTTTGATCCGAAAATGGGTCCCTGAACAATGTTACCTGTTTTTGACCCATTTCCAGGGTCCCAAGCTTCCCTTAGCTATGCCAAAAAGTTTTTTTCGAGCCATCTTTCGTTTGAAAAAACAAATTTTCTCCTGAAACGACTTAAGAACGGGTACCCATTTTCGGGTCAAAAACAGTTGATATCAGTGCCCCGAGTCTGCCTTAGTTGTGTCCAAAACTCTTTTTCGAGCTATCTTTCGTTTGAAAAAACAAAATTTTCCGAAAATGGTTCAAAAACGCGTACCATGGTCCGGAAACCCATTTTCTGCTCAAAAAAGAAGTTTTCTAGGCTCTCAAGCCTCCCTTAGTGATGTCGAAACTATTTTCGAGCTATCTTTCGTTTGTTAAAATATTTTCCGCAAATGGGTCGAAAACGGTCCTATCCATCCTAAGTGATGTTCAAAGTCTTTTTTGGACCTTTCCCCATCGATTGGACTAAAAAAAAATTCCCCGAACTATGGCTCGGTAATATTTCTAACATTTGAATTTATTAATAGGATGTAGTAAATTCAATCATTTTCATTATTATTTTTCTCATAAGATGATACAATATTCTGATTTTGTATAACACATTTTTTTGCAAGACGGTGGCATCACGCATGCAATTTGCGTTTGAGCGAAATAAACGACACAATTGCGAATCGTACCGAGCCAAAACACGACACTCTATTTCTATTTAAGTACTATAAAGTACATGCTACGGCGCAAACACAAATGCTAAACAAGTTCAATTCCACGAAGAGCACAAAACCTTATATTGTACCTGATCGAGTACACATTTCTGTTGTTTGCTGATATTGTTTTGTGTATTGGATTGCACACTTAAGAAAATAAATAAGGTTTTGTACTTTGGCTCGGTACAAAACGAATTGTACTGTTTATTTTCGTACACTGGTTGGAACTCAACCAACCTTACTAATGTGGATACTGTTTTTTTTTGAATCTTTCATCAGCGTTTTACGAGGTCTGACTGTAATGAAAATTGATTGATACTTTGTTTGATTTTCAAAAAAGTATTTATTTAAATCCGGTGAAATCAATCACCCTTTTATGAAATATAATTAAATCCTGTAACCATTCGACGCTTTACACTTCTCGCGGGACTTATATAAGTTTAAGAGACGACGACATATTGTTGTACTTTATTCCACATGCGCAAAGCCACCCATAGCTCTGATAACTAAACAAACATCAACTTTCGTTACGCGGTCAGTCATGAATAACGCATGTTAAATCTACGTTGCGATATGCATTAAAATAAGGACTGTCCCAGAAAAAACTTACGGTTTTTATTTTTTGTATTATACTCTACCCGATAATCTTATTGGTCTAAAAAGACACAATATTTGTTCTATATAAAGTGGCGTTTAGTATGATGTATAGCACTTCTAACGACAAAGATGTCTAGCAAGCAACGAAAAGTCCGCGAACTAATTTTGTCTACTAGTTGTATAACTAACCGGAACATGGAACATAAAGAAATTTCACGACCTCATTTTATTTTCATTGTCGGCTTCGCATGAAATGCCCCATATAACAAAAAAAAGGTTAATTTTAGCCTTCGAAGGGTAAAATGCTCAAATTTTTTTTTGGTTTTGATTGATTTTAATTCTGAAATCATATGATCCAAATGAGAGTAGTAAAGGGTGTTTTTTTTAGAGGTTTGTTTTTCGAATAGAGATAAAACTGGCATTTTATGGTCAAATCTGGCAACTCTAATGTCATTTATGTTCAGTTTGGTTTGCCATTTCATCATGAACAGGTTGACAAAAGAACAACGCTTGCAAATCGTGCAAATTTATTTCGAAAATAATGGTTCAGTTCGCGAAGTTTACCGCAAGCTCCGTCCATTTTATGGTCGACATAATCGTCCATCAGAGCAATTAATTCGGTTAACCATGGATCGTTTTCGCACTACGCTTACTCTATGTGATAATACGCATCCGCAGAGACGTCGAACAGTGCGCACCGAAGAAACAATTGCCGCTGTAGAGCAAAATGTTGAAGAGGACCCGAATGAATCGATTCGCCACCGTGCACAGCAATTGGAGCTTTGTCCATCAACTTTATGGAAGATTTTGCGCAAAGATCTTGGCTTGCGACCTTACAAGATCCAGCTTGTGCAAGAATTAAAGCCGCGAGACCATGCAATGCGTCGTGATTTTGGTGTATGGGCCGAAAATGAGATTGATCTCGATGCTGATTTTCATCGCAAAATTTTGTTCAGTGATGAGGCTCATTTTTGGTTGAATGGCTACGTCAACAAGCAAAATTGCCGCATTTGGAGTGAAGAGAATCCACATGAGACCCTTGAGACGCCATTACATCCACAAAAACTGACTGTTTGGTGTGCTCTATGGGCTGGTGGAGTCATTGGGCCATACTTCTTCCGAAATAATGCTGGAGAGTCAGTTACCGTTAATGGAGACCGGTACAGAGCCATGATAACCGACTATTTTGTTCCCGAATTGGATGGCATGAATGTGGATGAGTTGTGGTTCCAACAAGACGGTGCTACATGCCACACAGCGCACGTCACAATCGATTTATTGAAGGAAACATTCGATGAGCGCATAATTTCGCGGAATGGACCTGTCAATTGGCCACCAAGATCGTGTGATTTGACACCATTGGATTATTTTCTTTGGGGATATGTGAAGTCGCTCGTCTACGCCAACAAACCAGAAACGTTAGGGGACTTGGAAGCCAACATTCGTGGAGTTATTGCCGACATACGGCCCCATATGCTCGAAAAAGTGGTTCAAAATTGGACCTGTAGAATTGGCTTTATTCGAGCCAGCCGCGGCGGCCACATGCCCATAAACATTAATGGCATAAAATTATCCTTCCAATAAAGCCAAATTGATGGACATTAAAACGATTTTCTTGTGTTTTATTTCAATTCGAAGCTCTATACCTCTAAAAAAAACACCCTTTATATTGCGGCTCTGAAACATTTGAGAAATAAGTGAAAAATAAAAATAAAATAAAACTAGTAAAGGTGTTATTCTTCGGCCATTTCAAAATTAACATACATAGTGTTGGCACTGCGTTGAAATTACGTTTTAAATAAATGTAAAAAAGAGGTGGAATAAGTCGAAAAAAAAAATCAAAATGGTTAAAAAAGATAAAAAAAGTGTTGAAACAGTTGAAAAAAACTAAAAAGTATGGAAACCATAAAATTAAGTTGAAAGAAATTGAAAAATACGAAAAAATATGGAAATTGTTGAAAAATATTGAAACAATTCAAAATCGATGAAAAAGCAAACTTCTCCAATTTTGCCTAGTTGCGGAAACGGAATGGAAAAGTGAATATACCCACTTTGACAAGTAATGAAAAAGTTGAATATCTTTTTCATTACCTCCTTACTCAATTACAAAAGGTAATTTAATTATTTTCATGCATTCCCGTATATTGACAGTCAATAGCCTACATACATATGTGATTGAATAAGGAACTAATTCGTTAACTAATGAAACGGTTTTTTGAACAGTTTTTTTAACTTATTTTGTTGGAAAAATAAGTTTTTTGACCTTACATTTCGATATGATTTTATTCCCTGATAATATGTATATACCAAAAATTTATAGATGTTGAGTTATAATTAAAAATATAAAAAACAGACAAATTTGCACGATTCTCAAAAGTCAAAGCATATATTTAATAGTACTTTTGGATTTATAATTTTTAGAGTACAATTGAACATATCAGACAATAAAATACCTTTAACGAACTAGTTCCTAATTCAATTACAGTCAATAGCCTATACACGGGAATGCACATATTTATATATCGAAATTACCTTTCTTCATTGATTTTTAAATAACTTCTACATATCTTGTCCGATTTGACAAGACAATTGAAGTTTGCAAGAGAATGGGTTTTCATCCTAAGTCTTAAAAATATGAAAAGGACAGTCCTTAATTCGCTTTTAGACATAAGCGGCAGGTCTTCCCAAGACCTTGTAACGAACCTTGATGTGATGGCTAAAACTCAAAAAAGATTCTGACTCTGATAAGGACATGTCAAATAAGAGTAAATAGAAATTTAATTACCCTATGGGACCATAACCAGTACATCAATTCGATATAAACTGTTTAGAGTCCGAATAAATCCAAATATATTCGTCGCATTATTGTTGTTAGAAACTTTATTTACTTTAAATATACTAAATGTACTACAATGAAACTCTTACTTAAGAGAAAAATCAAAATTCAGTGCTACTTGTTAAAAGTACAAAATAGAAGAAGAAAAAAAATTTATATAAAATGTCAAAAATGTAAAGTTTTTTAGAGTAAGGTCAGAGCGCTCTTGTAAGGTAGCAACCAGATCGAACATATCGTCCCGACGATGATCGGCCCCAGGATGTAACTCCACAATTCTAGCAAGTGGCCCCCGGTTGCACGGGTATCTTTCATCTTGAATAAGTACCACTTCGTTTACCTTCAAATTCGGACTCACCTTTAGCCACTGAGGGCGAGATTGCAAACGTGACAAATATTCATTACACCATTTTCTTCAAATTGTTGTACTAGGTTTTGGCCATGTAGCCAACGATCTCTGAGATTAATTACCACATTACCGGTGGATAAAGCTAACAGTGAGCTTCCTACTAAAAATTGAGCAGGCGTAAGTACCATTAAGAAATCAGCGTCACTATTCAACGGGCATAGAGGTCTAGAGTTCAAACAGGATTCAATTTGGGCCAAAACCGTACTTTTTTTTTATTATGATTTACATAACAATGAATTATTACATAAATGTACTATAAATAGGCAGCTCTAGCAACTTAGGCTTTCGGCTCGCTTTAATAAATTGTGAAAAACATTGTTCAAATATAAAAGATAAAAACTTATTTAGTAATACAAATGGTAAATGTTAAGTCTATAATAATTTCATAATTTGAAATTGTGAGACCGCTAAAGTTACTGGTGTAAAAATGGAACACGCATTGAAAAGCAGTCCATTTTTAATAATAATTCTCTTTGATAACAGCAAATGATGTATAATTATTTGTTTTGGATCCATCTGTGTATATAAAATTCCAAGAGGCTGTGAAGTATTTGGGCCTTTCTTCTAAGAAGAGCTGGTCATAAGTTAGAGCTCAGTTGTCGTAGTGGTGATGTAGGTGGTTTCAAAAATGTCGGCTGGATTGGAAGGTCAGATTTTTCAATAAATTTAATACAGAGTGAAATGGTGGACTGTCGTTTTCGTGAGCGTTTGCGAGCTATAAATTTTTTAAATTCAATGAACGAAATTGGGTTAAACGTATAGAAGAATAACTTTGGTATAACCCTAAGGGTTAGCATTTCTGTTCTAGTTGCAATAGTTGGTAGACCTGCTTCTGATAAAAATTTTTTTATTTCTGTATTTGGGAAGTTCTTATGCTTCTTCGGACAGAAGTATGGTATGGTGGATTGAGAAGTTTTATGTTGCTATTAGCACAATGGCCGTAGATACAAAGACCGTAGTCTATTTTGCTTAAAATAAGTGCTCTGGATGCATTGGTTAAGCATGTCGGCTGTATACAACAGTGTCTTTTTATTAAACTGTCTCTTACATACTTACAGTGTGAAATAAATGAATATTTACTGTCAAAAACTAACCCCAGAATTCTTAGATTGCTAACATTTAGAATATTTATATTATTATAAGTGAAACTGATATTATTACAACTAGTTGTTTTTACATTTATGTAAAATATTACTTTTAACAAATGAAACTTTAGCTTCAGAGTAGGGAGACCGTTCTGAGATGTTATCTAAGATTTTAGAAAAAGTTACTTTTAAATCTGTTAAATAATTGTTTTTAGAAAATAAGATAACATCATCTGCATATAAGCTGTGGTTTATTAAGTAGGTACTCTATAAGTTGATATTATTCTGCTAATTTCATCAAATGCTGTAATGAAAAGGGTAACTGACAAGGAGGATCCTTGTGGCTTTCTTTCAGAAAAAATGTTGTTACTTTTAACTGCAAAGTTCCTATTGTATAGAAAATTATTTACATAATTGGAGATTTTTGGTTCAATTCTATAGTTGTTTTAAAACCATATGGGCCCGACTCGGTCAAAGGCCTTTTCGAAATCTTATGAAAGGATTCAAACGTGGTTTTTACTCGCGAGAGAATTTGAAATAAAATTATCGGGACGAAGTATTGAATCAATTGAGCTTTGACCGGTTTTAAAGTCACTTGCTTATGGCTTATAAGCTTATTTCTTCTAGCAAACCACATGAGTCTAACGGATGTAATTTTAAGACAAGACAGTAAGGATTTAGACCTATAGCTCTTCATATTATTTTGTGGTTTGTGTGGTTTGAGTATTGGGACAATAGTAGCAGTTTTCCACGCAAATGGGATGTTGCTCTGTTGTAGGATATTGTTGTAAAGATTTATTAATCTGCATAGGACCGGTTTGGATAAGTTTTTGAGTAACGGATAGGAAATTCTATCAAAGGTTGGAGTTTTACCTGATAGGGAAGAAGTGATGAATGTGTACTCAGAAGCAGAAATATCCTTTTCTATTAGTTAAGCAGACTGCATTTCTAAAGGTAACTTCATCAGATAAAAATTGAGGGGGGAATCTAGAGCCTGATGAGGCTATCGAAAATTGTAAGGCAAAACTGTTAGCTTTATCCAAAGATATTACGCTTTTAGCTGATATGTTATGGAGGATTGTTTATAGTTGTCTGCTAATGTTTTTATGTCATGTCAGATTTTTTTGGGCTAGATTGTGGATTGATTTTACTCGTAATCGTTAAAACTTTGTATTTTAGCTCTTTTTGAGTTTAATCTGAATAAAGCATTACTTTTTTTGTATTTTATAAGATTTTCGGGGGAACGGTGGTGTTTAAATTCGTGCCAAGCATTTTGTTTCAAATATCTGAGTGAAGTTAGCGAGTGGTTCCAGGGGACAACTTTTTTTAACGAAATGTTATTTGACTGTGAAATGGATCAGGTCTGATTTTTGAGATAAACGGCAAAAACCAAAAACATGCACTGTTCCGGGAGGTTGCGCCATATAAACTACATTGAAAATATTATTTTACATGATACTCATTCCTATATTGTAGAAAAAATATTTATGCACATAAGATAAATCTTTTTGAGTGTGCACAAGCTGGGTTCACAATATTCAGACTTACATACAATAAGTAAGTATAACTCAGGTTTAAGCAAAATTTATACTTAAATTTAAGAAAGCGTTAAATAATAAAAAATTAAAGATAATAAAAAATAAAACTCAAGTAAAATAAAAAGTAGCAATAATTATTGAGGCAAAAATCTTTAAAAGTTGTTGACACAATACATAAAAACAGTTTTCTTAAAGGCGTTAAAGCTGCTGATTCGTTTAATAAATGTGGGCAAAAGATTCCATATATGAACCGCATGGACAAAAATTGACGAAAATGAATTCAAATATAGATATATTATACATTAAATCTTTGTATTTAAATATACTACAAGATAAAATAGCTATCTTTTTGAGTTTGATAGATTTTTTTCGAGTTAAAGGGTGCCAAAATTGAAAATTTTTTGAAAAATTTCAAAGAAATGCATTTTTGCTTGACTGTTTTTAGCCGTAGCGACTAAACTAGTTGTGCTACTGTGCCATATATTACTTTAAAATTTTTGTTATTATATTTTTGGAATGATTATCAAGTAAAATATAATTTTCAATGAAACAGTGCATGTTTTTGGTTTTTGCCGTTTATCTCAAAATCCAGACCTGATTCAGCAAAACCACTAAGATTTTCAGCGGGAAATTTTACTATAGGAACGGTGGTTTTTTTGCCGCAATTTTTCTTCTCTTCTCTGAAAGAATTAGAACTGGCTGAGTTATTAATCGAAAAAGAGTCGCATATATTTTAGAATTTAACCCAGTTTGCTAAATCAGTTTGAATTTTGGTGAAGGTTTGAATTTAGAGATTTTGTTGCCTATATAAAATTTAGTGACTAAGGGATAGTGGTCGCTGCCATAAAAATTATCTAAGACTGTCCAATCACAATTGGGAGCTAGACTGGTAGAACAAAGTGTTAAATCACTATGAGAAGAAGTAGAACGAGTAGTAAAGTGTACCGGTGCACCGTTGCTTAAAATAATTAGACCGTTTGTAAAGATAATGTTCTCAATGTTAACGCCGCGTGTTCTATTGGTTCTATTGCAAGGAGCGGGAAGTTAATAAAAAGTAGCGTGTGTGGACGACTCCAGCTTTATTGGAAGTAGTATGGAAAAAATTATGAAAGTGTGCGCAATATTGTTTGAGTAGAAATGGAGAAAGATTATGAGGTAAATGTGGTTCTTGAAGTGAGATGATTGTAGGTGAAAGATTATTAATAGGACATAGAAGTTCAGTATTGTTATTTAAGTAAATAGCCATTGATGTTCCATTGAAGTAGTGATAATAGTAATATTGATACATTAATAAAATAAGTAATGCTATTAATATAAACAATTTGTTATAGGAATATAAAGTGAACAAATAATTATTTTTTTGGTGATTTTATCGTTGTTTGTGGTTTTGTTTTTTTTCATTGTGTTGGGTGTGATAATAATAGGTAGTTGCGAAAATTTTGAGTATACGTTAGATGTTGGTGTGAATTCTGCATTTTCAGATATTGTGGTTCTATAGTTGAATAATTTCCATGTTATATGTTGAAGGTTGTTGATTAGATGAAATCGTTTGGTTATTTGGGATTTTATCATTCGAAAATGTGATTGAGTTTAAGGTGTTATTGTAGCTGTTGTTGTTAGTGACTTTGATGTTGTTTGAGTGTTTTAAAACGTTGTTTTGAGATATGGTACTGCTGTTGATGTTTGAAGTAGTTGTTTCGGTGATGCGGTTTTTTATTATTTGAGCTAGAGTTAGATTTTGGATGGTTCTAGTAACGGGTTTTATTTTGTAGGCATCGGGATTACTATTATAAATATTCCAAGCATCACGAGTTGTGCATCTACGTTCCTATTTAACTTTGATTGCAGCTTTGTGCTTAAGGAAACTAGGGCAGTTAGAATCGTTCATTCTTTGCATAATTCAACATTACGACATCTGTTTTTTGTGTGGTCTATTTTTTGACAAGTTGTGCATCTAATCGGATTCGGGATATATTTTTCCACTTTAAATCTTTTCCAGCCTATATTAACATGATCTGGGCGTCTGATGCGATCAAATGTGAGAATTGCAGTACCAGTTGGTGTTCGAACACCTTAAAAAATTTTTGTTGACTTAATGACTTCAATGATTTTTTGTTCTTTCAAATATTCTGTCAGCTCTTCGGTGGGAATGGCGATAATTTTTTTGGAGTATATTCTTCCCTGAGTTGAGTTTAGTGTTTTATGAAGTGAAATTTTGACTGATACAGTATTAATAAAAGAAATTTTAAGAAATTTGGCACAAGACAAGACTTCTGAACAGTACCGAGAGATATGTTTGAGGCCTTCTTTAATTTGAAAAACATCATATGAGGCTATTATTTTTATGGAGCCATATACTTGGATCGCTCTTAATGTAATTATTAAGAATCTTGGGATGTGGTCTTCATTGGATTCGTGAATCGGGAGTGGGACAAAATACGTTTAAGTTTGCTGATTTCAACATCATTCAAATCTTGGTCCGGGTTAAGACAATTAAATCTGTTTTTGTTGGGAGGATCACTCCCATTCATATTTCACTTTACTGCGCTTTAAGTTAGGTTAAAACTTATATTTTTCACCACTCAAAGAAAAAGTCACTAATCAGTAAAGGTCTGAGAAATATCAAAGTAATTGAACGCTTATGCTTTTAAATGAGTGTTTTAACAATATATTTTAATATTTTCTTAGAAAATTCACAATTATATTAGTTTTTAGCGACTGATAATTTATTATATTAAGAATTATTACATTGAACTTGCAGTCATTTTGCAAAGACCAATATGATCGTAAAATTTTACTTAATTGATCAATGCTTTTTAGTCAACAAACATGACAAAGATAACAAATGGAACAATTTAACCTGGTAATTGGTGACATATGTTTCGGCTATTACCACATATATACACATTCTCATATGTATATACATAGCCTCATCAGACCAGTTTTTGGTTAATGTTGTACATGGGATCGAACCCCTGACCGTTCTTGAATTGCAATGTTATTTTTGACGGTCGCTCTTAACACTTGAGCTGTTGGGGACATGACCTTGAGGTGTACAATGTGCGCTTATCTATTTCAATCCACACACAATGTTCCATTTTTTGTTATCTATATACTTGTCACTTTCTCGCATTCTACACCTCAAGGTCATGTCCCCAACAGCTCAAGTGTTAAGAGCGACCGTCAAAAATAACATTGCAATTCAAGAACGGTCAGGGGTTCGATCCCATGTACAACATTAACCAAAAACTGGTCTGATGAGGCTATGTATATACATATGAGAATGTGTATATATGTGGTAATAGCCGAAACATATGTCACCAATTACCAGGTTAAATTGTTCCATTTGTTATCTTTGTCATGTTTGTTGACTAAAAAGCATTGATCAATTAAGTAAAATTTTACGATCATATTGGTCTTTGCAAAATGACTGCAAGTTCAATGTAATAATTCTTAATAAAATTCACAATTTTTATTTTAATAAAATGAAATTATTATATTTTATTTGACAACAATTTCATTCCTGTCAGGAGGAATGCATTATTCAAAAGTTAAGTTAGTAGTAAAAAGTGAATTTTCTTTTAAAAGTTCTCTATAGTAGATTCACAGCGACAAGCTCTCACCACGTCTATAAGTATTTCCACTGATTCTTTTTCGCCATGGTCTCTTATGTGATTTTCTTTAATTTCTACTCAAGTGATTAAGTTTCCGCTGCATAATAGCATTTCACTAGCCATACCTATTATTTTGTCTTTGATAGAACCCATTGTAATTTGTTTGAGCATCGCATCAAACGTCTCAAACTTTAGGATTAGTAGTTCAATTCTGTTTAAGACATTCATTAAAGAGTCAAACGGCGTGATAGCATTGAGAGTGGTGTTAACTAATTTGAACTTAGCAATGGCTTCTAATGAATCCATTTTTTTTAAATAAATCTCAAGCATTCAATCTTAAAATCAAAAAAAATTTTTTTTTTTACATTTTCTCTCTTTTAGGTATTTGTATTCAATAAACTTTAAACTACAGCACAAATGTGTACTCACATCTTAGTTAAATAAGCTTAAAACTGCTTTATGTAATATGTGTAAAAAGCTTTCCTCTTTTTTCAGCAATATAAGTTTTGATAAGATAAACTGTAATTACGAAATACTCGTTTTGAGTTCTATGTTCAAACTGATTTTATTTAATTCACCAAAATTATCATATAGGCTAGCATTCTTTTATTTTGATTTTTGTTTTTATTCTTAATCTAATTTTCTTAAAATGTAACACCCTAACGGTTCGTTCTCACAGAACACTCGTATTGCACGTACTTGCAAATGTATGCACTTCGTTCCGATCAAAAGTATTAATCTTGCATTTTGCGATCCATGGGAACGAAGTTTATGTATTTTAAAAATAACAGATGACTTTGAAATTGCTTACGTCATCGTCTGGATCCTATGAGAATCAATCGTAGGCTAAATGGTGGAATACAACACAACTATATATGTATATAAATGAATGCTTGACAAAGTATAACCGTGCGCTCCTAAATGAAATAATAAACTATAAAAGAGTCAACAATTCGCGTAGTACAAAAACTACAATTGTTATTTAAGGAAAACAGTGAAGTTGTTGTAAAATCGTGTGAAGACTTGACCTATTAACCATTGTTGCATTTTAATGTCCAATACTTATGAAAACTACATCAACAATTTCAATGTAAATTCTGTAAGTGATGTTTCAGATCCTAATTTTGAATCATACAATGGAAAAAAATCTAAGATGTCTGCGGCAAAGTTTCGATACGTTAATTTGTAATCGTTAAGCTTTTGATAGGTTACCTGGTTTGATCTTTGCTTCAGAAATTTGGATCATATTAATGACAACTTTGCTTTTCCTAACGAAAGCTATTCTACAATTGGTGTGGGACTTTTTGCAAAATATACTTTTAACTATTTATCTTGTAGATGTAATTTTAATAGTGCTGATTGAATTAAAATAACCGTTGATATCTGTAATGAAACGCTTACTTGCGTGTGTTTGTATCGATTGCATGCTTAACCTATTGATTTTTAATTGAAGAGCTTGAAATTTTTCTTAGTAATCAAAAGTCTAAAATCTGGTCTCCAGTTGGGCCATATTAATATAAATTTGTTGGGAAAAATGGATACTGTTGATTTGTACCTGACCATGCTTGCTGAACTTGACCTGCACTTTTTTTTAAATGTAGCTACAAGACCATCTTCTGCTGCATGTCTTGATCATGTAATAGGTAAATGGAACTGTCTTGATAATCTTCAAAACTGTCTTAACTTTAATTTAAATATCAGTGATCATTGCTTGACGGGCTTTGTGCTCAAACACAGTCGAAAACTGACGTCAGCGTGTCCTTCGTCCTTAAGTTACAAAAAGATTAGCTATGATATTTTGAATGCTAGTCTTTACGAAAACTGGTTTGAAGTTTATAACTGCAAGCATATATCTACTGCACTACTACTCAAATAATTCACTATCCTAGTTTAAAAGATATGCCAATAAAACCGTGGATGACTTGTGCACTGATTCATAAAATTCGTTTAAAATACAAACTAAGGAAAAACACCCATATATTAAATACCCATGCAATGCTCAACTTAAAAATCGTTATGAGAAATTTTCTTCGGAAGTTAAACGTGAAATCACTTTTGTTCGTGATAATTATTTTCGCCCAGAGTTTTTGAACTGCCAATGTGACATTTAAGAAGAGTGGCATGTTACTAATGGTATAATTAACAAACAAATAAAATCCAATGATCTTAAAAGTTTAAATATTAATAATGTATCATGCCACGATTACTCTGTAATCGCAAATGAATTCAATAATTACTTTTCTTCAATTGCGTCTTCTTCTAACACTGATTTCACGCCCTGTAATTGTATTAACATTGGCAAAGATATTTCTGAACCAAATTCATTTTTCTTTCAAGATGTCACAGCTATGGAGGTCGTAAAAATTATCCTTTCATTAAATAATTCAAATACCTGTGGGATTGATCAAATAGCAAATAAATCTTAGAAGGAAATTGCATGTAACATTTCCGTTATACTGTAACGAAGTTTTCGCCGGGGGGCGGATCGTTACAACAACATTTATTTATTATTATTATCTAAACTGTTACCAACTCGTTGATAAGACAAAAATACAAAGTCTCGGTGTCACTAGGTTCGAGAGTTAAGCTTAAGGTTCGATGTCACGAGGTCTGTATCAACGCGGAGTGATCAAAACCGCTACCAACTCGTGTATTAGACAAAAATACGAAGGCTCGGTGCTACACGGTTCGAAAAACAAGTTTTGGTTTGAAATTGCGAGGTCTATATCAACGCGGAGTGATCTAAACCGCTACCAACTGTTAAGGTGAATATACGAAGTCTGGGTGACACAAGCTTCGAGAGACAAGTTCGTAGGTTCGAAGTCGCGAGGTCTGTATCACCACGTGTGACCTAAACCGCTACGAACTAATTGATAAGACAAAAATAAGATGTGAACAACTTGAGTTCACGATACAGACTGATTTTTTTATAGCTAAGCGAGACCTTTATTAACACGGAGGGATCTAAATCGCTACCAACTTGTTAATAAGGCAAAAAACACGATGCGAACAACTTAAGTTGACGACATACTAGTAGACTGACTCTTGAATAACCACGCGAGGCCTTTATTAACAGGGAGTAATCTTAATCGCTACTAACTTGTTAATCAGACGAAGAGCACGATGTGAACAGCTTGGCTGACCCATCTCAACTGACTGCAGCTAGATTTCAACTGTCGTTAATACTGCATTATCTATTGTGTCGTTAACGTTGCTGTTCAGCTGGTTGCATTGCTTGGTTGCCTCGTGTATGAACATACTTACAGTTGTGCCGTTTGCTGTTGTATTCACTCATGTCGTGATTGCTTTGTCGTTGTTTCAAAAACATTAGCTTAAATTAGACTACATAGGTTAGGTTAGGCTAGGTAGGAGTGGCAGTCAGTTATGAAAAACCAACTCACTTAGACCAAATGTGATCCATTGTGATACCACAGGGTGTTTCACTATACCCTCTCGTCGAACCCACCAGATTTCATACTGAAACTAAATAACTGACCTATACGACCCAAGTGCTTTGTGGCGTTTTCTAGCAAGTGCGGGACAGGAGCAGAGAAGATGTTTTATATTATCCTCTTCCTCCACATCTCCACAACTTCTACAGAAGTCAAAAGACCTAATACCTAATCTCTCCGCATGTCTGCCGATGAGGCAGTTGACTGCGACAACTGACGAGACACTATGTCTAGTGTGAGAAATTAGTTCTGACGAACGCTTAGCATCCCATTCCGGCCAGATTTGCCTAGTTATATTACGAGTTGACCCTTCAGTCCATCTTTTATTAACATTTTTAACCATTTCTACTTTAAGCAAAAACTTGCAGGTAGTAAGTGACAGTAGTCCCCTGCCTAACAAGTTCATTCGCTTTGTAATTGCCGTCAATGTTCTTATGCCCAGGCACCCAGATGAGGTGAATGTTAAAATATTGAGCCATCTCGTTTAGTGACGAGCGACATTGTTGGGCCACTAGTGAGTTTAGGAAGACTGATTCTAAAGATTTGATAGCTGTCTGACTATCTGAGAAAATGTTTATATCCTTTTTGGATACAACATTCCTCCTTAGCCAGGATGCTACTCCCTCTATCGCTATAACGTCCGCTCGAAAAACACTGCAATGATCTGGTGACCTCGCAGCAAGTCTTAATTGGAAAAAATAAAATATTTTTGTTTGAAACTAGTTAAAAATTCTTTGGTCCATGAAGAAAATCAAAAATATACAAGTAAAGGTGTTATCTTCGGCCAGGCCGAAACTCACATACCCTACACTGCATTGAAAGTACTTTTTAAATAAATGTTAAAAATTTGTTGAAGAGGTTGAATAAGTCGAAAATAATGTAAAAAGGTTTAAAAATGTTGAAAATTGTTGGAAAAAACAGAAAATGTACAAAAATATGAAAAAACCTTGAAGAAAGTTGAAAGAAATTGATTAAGTCGAAATGTATGAAAAATGCTGAAAAATTGATGAAAAAGATGAAAGAATAAAGAAAACGTCGAATGAAATTGAAGAGAAAGGTAAAAGATTGAAAATGTAAAAAATATGGGAAATGTTGGAAAAAATAGAATAGAAATGAAAAACACGATATATACCACGTCCACTTCTACAATTCCGCCTACTTTTCGTTTAATAAACTAACCAAATTTTAGCACAATAGCTTGTATAGTTTGCGATATGTGCCGCAATTATTCCTAATATGTAGGGCGGTGACACACCCACTGATGCAATCCAGTCCGATTTTGATCCAGAAATAGCTTTTTATAAACAAACCTCTTACACCAAATTTCAGTATGATTGCTCATATATTTCGATAGTTATGTCACTTAAGGTATTTTAATTGTATGGGAGGTGCCACGCCCACTGTTTCTATTTCGCCAGATTTTTATTCATATGTACCTAATACCCAATAAACCACTTAAATCAAATTTCAGATCAATTGCTCCAATAGTTCACTTAAAATAGCACTTATATCTTTATGTTAATGAGGGAGGTGCCACTCCCACTGATGCAATCTTGTCAAGTTTCATTTAATTCTGAACCTTATATAAACTGACACCTGTAAACAAAATTTTATGAAGATTACTCTCATAGCACACTATCTACAGCATTAAACGTAATTCGCTTGTATGGGAGGTGCCACACCCACCGGCACAGTTGTGCCAAAATTTTGCAAGATGACACCTTTTAGCAAGTATATCCGCCTTATTAAATTTCATAACGATTGCGTTGTTAGTTCTCTTTTTATAACGTTTATAAATATTGTAGGCTGTGCCACGCCCTTACAATTCTACCCATTTTATGCGCAATTCAAGATCCATAAGATCTGTATTCGTGTACCAAATTTCATCACAATATCTTACACGGTTTACTAGCTATGGCGTTATAAATGTTAAAATTTAGGGCTGTGCCACGCCTCTTTAAGAGCTTTTGCAAACTTAGAACCTAGCCTAATCTTAATTTTGTTCTCATCTTCACCAAATCACCAATTTTCATCAAAATCGTAGCAACTTTTTTTCAAAATGGACTTGGGTATATTTACATAGAGTATGGGCGGAAGGCGTGGGCGTGCACCGATTTCACTCATTTTTATATACTAGCAGCTTGCAATAAGGTGTGAACAGTGTGCCTAATTTCATTGAATTAGCTTTCTTAGTTTTCTCGTAAACTTGATTTCAACAGACAAACACACAGAGAGACAGACAGACAGACAGACGGACACAACTATATCAACTCAGGTGGTGACGCTGATCAAGAATATATATACTTTTCCATACATGCCACGGCCCCTTCTATGCGTTACAAACGGAATGACAAAGTAAATATACCTTCTGTGTAGGGTATAAAAAAGTTATATGTATGTTTTGGTACCAGAAAATTTTTTAAAAAAACTCTTTTGGGCCAAGAACTAGCGATAAATAATTTTTATATATTTTTGTCTCATGGACTTTAAAAGGATATAATACATTTGTATATACTATACACACATGGACATGCATGTTTTTATAATAATATTATGTTTATAAATCAATTTCTGTATTTTTGTATTTTTTGTATGCTTTGTAATCAAAAATACTTTTTTTCGAACTTCATAGCCTGACATGAAATATCCGAGTTAAAACCCCCCCTTGGATGATTTTCTGGTGGTATACTCATCTTTCAAACCATTAGTGTAAACCATGATACTGCTTTTAAGGTTATCTTTAATTTTTAAGAAAGCAGTATGAAAAATTGAAGTGGGAGTAGACGCTCTTGAGCAAAATACATCTGTAAATCACTGATTTTTGGAGCTTTATTAACAGTTACTTTCAAATGCAGCTAGGGGGTATTGGAACTTTAAGGTAATGTCTTGCAAAGAAAAGTCTCTTCTATTTTTTATCGTTTTAGAGTTATATCCGAAAATAATATTGTTAATTTGCGTTGCTCTTAAGGCTCCCAAGGCCATTCGGAGTGAAGAAGAGAGGAATGTTTTTGTTCTATTGATAACGGATTTAGGAAACTAGCCGAAAAAAAATAAACTGTAATCTATTCTGAAAATTATTGTTGCATTGATAACTGAAATTAGTGTATGTGAGTTGCAGTTAAACTTATGATTAAATAGACATTTTATTATGTTGAGCTTAGTTGATAATTTAAGGTATAAATGGTCAATGTAGCGTTTTATTGAAGATGGCACTCAGTATTTTTAAGTTGTCAACGTTTACTATAAATAGTTTTAAGATTGTATAATACTCGTACAAGTGCAATTTTGTTTCCTACAAATATGTAAATGCTTACTTTTTGATGTTGATGGCTCAGCACCGGAGTAATTACATCAAAAATAATGTCATTAACATGTCGATGATGTCTAATCGAGGAACTTTGGATTTGTTGAATTTTCTCAAAATGTAAAAATCGTCCGCATAGGTGCAAAAATCGAATTGCTTATGAGATAAAATAGTATTACTCAGTTTGATATAAGCAATAAGAAAAAGGATTACAGAATTTGTTGACCCTTGAGGTATCCCATCGCAAATGGGAAGAGTTTTTGAACTGTGGTAAATGATTCGGGTTTTTATTTTTCTATTCGTGATAAAATTAATTACATATTTAATAGTATTTTTGCCAAGGTTCCATTCAATTATCTGGTTTATGATCGTGTGTGCTTTTTCTCAAAACCTTTAGTAAAGTCTAGAGAAATTATTGATAAAGGGTTTTTCATTGACAGGGAGTCGGCAATTTGATAATCTAAATAAATCACAGAATCAGTTACAGACTTGCCTTTTCTAACACCTATTTGTCGGCTATTAATAAGGTTGCCAGAAGTAACAAAGGGATGTAGGATTTTAAAGCAGTTTTGTCAGAGCTTGGTTTGTAAATAGGAATGATAGAACTAACTTTGTATGTTTGTAGAATGTAACTCTTAAATATTCTATTGTAGAGGTCTTAATTAAGTTTTATCTAAAACTTGTGACTTTCTGACTAAATGAAAAATTGGCATCAAATTTTGACACACATCATTTGGAAGCCAGGGCTACAAAGTAAAGTGTAGAAAAATTTGGAGGTGGCGTAATTTATACGTCAGGCCCCGAACTTATTGAGTGATGTGTTAGTCACAGACTTTGGTACACGTCCTGATGCTAAATTGACGTTAAACGAACACATTAACATTATCAGTAAGAAGGCTTTGATATTACTTGGATTTATAAAGCGGTTGCCAAAAGATTTTAATGGCCCTTCAATAACAATAACTTTATGTATCACAATTTTCCGTCCACACTTATATATATTATAATATACATACAGATAGAATAGAAAGATATATATATCTCCATTTTATAATATACATGTAGATAGAGTAGAATGAATTCAAAAAAATTTAGTTCGGTTTGCTCTCAAAAGATTGGACTGAGCTTTCAAACCTTTCTCCCTATGAGGACCATCTAAAGTTATTAGGTATACAGTTTTTGAGCACCCGTACAAATGCTGATATACTTTACTTGCATCAGCTTGTAACAGGGTCGCTTGCTACAGCAGAGCTTCTTAATTACATTCATTTCTACAATAATCGGAGGACCAACCAGTCAGTAGAACTAACTATACGGCTACAGGTCCTTTTAATCGCATGATTACTCTCATTGACAATTGCGATGGATATAATATAAGCTTGTCAAAATATCAAATCAAGCTTAGATTGAAAAATAGATAGAAAAATGTTCAGACATAATTTTACTAAGCAAACCCAACTTTGTGGGCCCTATTATGGGCAGACATGTGTGAATCTTAAAAGGATCCTAATAAGGAATTCCAGACCAAATATGGGAAAGACTGCAGCCCTACCAAGGAAAGCCCTATGAAGTTTCGTCAAATCTTGATCAGTTTTGCCAAATCAGTCGGGTTCACTTGATTAGAGATAGTAAGTTTTTTTTTAAATAAAACTGAGATAGCAAATAATTGTTGTCAAAAAATTTTAGAGCAAGATATGTAGCAAATAAACAAAAACAACTATTGTAATTTTCTCAAAACTAACGGTATAACTTTTGCAGTTTCAATATTATTATTTTTTGTGGTTCACTTAATTAGAGACACTCAGTGTTTTTATAATATTTGTGCGGTGAAGAAGTTCATTTGGGTTTTTTTATTTAGAATTCGTGGCGATTATCTGTAAATGCTAAAATTCCATTAAAATGGTAAAACGAAAATCATAACGGAACGAGTAAAAAGTCAAATTAGCATTTTGCTCCCTGAAGGGCTTTCTAATCGCAAAACTGGCAAAAAAATTTTCCGGAGTCCAAATGTTGTTGGCCATTATGTAACATTAGGTCGATCATATGGTAAAAACTATAACAGCGCAATATCTTCAGGATTCCATCCAAGTGCGCTCATTATATAATTAAGAAAAAAACGTACTGGTAGCGATCAATCGACGAGCGCTATGTTGATCGATTGTGCGTAGAAAAAAATAACAAAGTAATAGGAAGCAAATGTGGGGTAGCAAACTGAATTTTGCTTTTTAAAAATATGTGTGCAATCATTCTAAAAGCTATGACTATGTAAAATTTTTGATAAATGAGTTATTTGAATAAAGCGAAAAGTTTGATGATGTAAAATTATTTGATGTCAAAAATATTTTCCAGACCCCTGGAATGGCTTCGCAGACCCCCAGGGTTCTTTTCAGTTTGCAGAATGCTGCAATAGCTTTGAACAAGGTGTTTCGCTCAAATGACGAATTGCGGGATTGTTGTTACTAACGGCTGAACTAATTATATGGCTACAGCTCCTTCCAATCGCATGGTAACTCTTATTAATAGTTGCGATATTTATAACATTAGCTTGTCAAAAGATCAACTCAAGCTTAGATTGAAAACTAACTGCAGCTAAATTTGTAGCTTATTGGTGGTCTGTATTTTTATGTTTGTGTTGTCCGAGCCCTACAGCATGCAGGGTAAAGTTTTTCTAACATTTACGCCTTGGACCATGTAAAATTACGCACATAATTATTTGATCACATGGTCTGAGTGGGTATGTTGAGAAAGTGCGATAAAGCTAAGAAAAAATTATAAAAAAATAACAAATTAATTGCATGTAAGATTTTTTTTACCTCCATTATTTATGAAAAAGCCTTTTACTTGATTTAAAGCTAAAAAGCTAAGAAGGCTAAAAGCTGTAGTAGCTAAACTCTATTATTATTATTATGATACCCGATTTATGGGTATAAATCTAGGGTTTATAAGCTTTTATTGATTTTTACAAAAGTTATATCCACAACTTCCGATGGCTTTATCTCTCAAACTAAATCCTACCGACACTTGTTGAAGGCATATTTATTACATATTATTATTAAAACCACATAGAAAAGTTATTTTAAATTAATTCCTTATTGACCACAAAAAACAGTTTTTTGTGGTCAATAAGGAATTAATTTAAAAAAAATTATCTAATAAAATAGACCTCAAATTTCGTTTTCCTTTAACGATTAAAAGTTAAAAGTTCCACATAGAAAAATTTTATAAAATTGGCGGACGGGAGCTAAAGCAAACTTAAACCGAACAATGTATCATAAAGTATTTAAAAAAAATCATTAATAAGGTTCTTCTTATTTTCAGAAAGCTCAGAAACTGTTCTATTACCTGGAGAATCTTTGGAAATAAAAAACTTTACAGACTCAACCATGGCGTCTTCTAAAATAAAAATTAAATTACACCTACCTATTGCTGCACTTCAGTTGGAGTAAAATATATCAAATTAAGACTATTGTTAATATTACACAAGTATTTTCTTATTGCAGGTCGAAACAAGTTTATGAAATTATTTATAATCGTATAAACTCAGATCTTCTTATGTGGGAATCCTGTTCACCCATCTTCAAAACATCTTTGGATATGCAAGCAAAAAACGAAATGGAACAAAGTATTTTTAATGTTGGCCTAATAGATTCCTTGTACGTTCCATCAAAAGTCCCAACTGATCCATACGACAGCTTAAGTTCAAAAAAAACTTTGGGTTGCATGCTTACGTCCTCTTCTGAAAGTGAGGGTGGTGAAGATATAAGAAATGAACCTTGTTATAAAGAATCAAGCAGCATTTATTTTTCAACTAGTGAAAAATATAATACGATTAAAATCAATTCCAGTACGAGCACAGTGAGTCAAAAAAAAAGCAACATTTCTTTCGATGTAACAATGGGTAGAGGAGAACTAACGTTTGTTGCTCCAACTCGTGATGCTGAAAATCGTGTTCTTCCAGGGCAACTAGGAAAATTTTTAGTAAGGCTAAACACTTTCAGTTTATTCTGTGTCAATGGTTACAACAACAATGCACACCTTGCATACATATGTCTTCAATTAAAAGATCTAGAAGTATTTCATTGCGGTGAGTAGTTGCTTATTAATTTTACCGAAACAAACTAAGATATGTTCATTATACACCGAACGGAATTACAATGCGAAAAGAATATGTCCAGAAACAGAATATAATTTTGATTTTTTGTTTATTTACTTTTATTTATTTACGCTAAAACAAATCAAAGAAAAACTAATGACACGCTTAAGTCACACTTGATCCACTAACATAATTTGAATAGTTTGTTGTGGTGTGAAAGAGACTTCACGAGAAAACGCCAGTGAACAAATGTAGCATTCAGATAGCATTTTGTGGCACGTTTGTTTCCCCTTGTCGGCATGCCGTTTAAAATACGTATTGTAAAAGCTGGTATGCTGTGCGCAATTGACTATATTCTGTAGTGGCTGCACGAGGACGGTGTAGATTAATACAGTGGCGAGAAAATATGGAACATAACCACGCGACATGTAACGTTTAGCAAACTTTTCAGAAATCGTTTGCATCAAATCTTACAAAGCGCAGCTTCAGTTACATTTGAACAATCTCGGACTTTTTTTTATTCTGCGTCACTTGCGCTGCTATTTGATTACTTCACCGGGACTATGGAGTATTTTTTTTAAATATTGTCCTAATCATTTTTTGGATTGATACTTAATATGCAGTTATTTTTTGTGATGTTGCTTATACTCTTATCATGAACAAGCAATCCCTCGAAATTTTTCTCCAGTTCGCTGGATATTAATCGTAGATTATGTTTTGGGATTGAGAAAAAATTCCATGGAAAATGAGTTTTCGGCAATAATTTTTGAGAGAAAATTTTTCACATTTCTTGCAAATTATTTTGTCCAACTTTGTATCAACGAAAGTAACAAAGCTTTTCACTTAAATTTTCTAATATAAAGATGTTTAAAATATAACAACATTAATAAAGAGTAATTACAGTAAAAGGAGTAGTAGATTTGTTTTACAAATGTTGATAAAATTACACAATTTTTAGTATAGATTCTATATGAATTTATAGCAGACGTCCAATGTACCGAACTAATTAATGCACAAATTAGTCGTTATATTGAAAATTTGTTAAATCGAAGTGTTTTTTTTTTTACTAAAGAAACTAGATTTTGCTTACGCCATATTTACTTGCGATCACTTTAACTGGTATTCCTTTCTTACCATATTCTATTATTTTAACTTTATCACTTAACGTAAGGCGCTTGTATTGAAGCGGCATGATTTCAACAATAAATAGTGCTCGTTATTTAGAATAGTGATAACTTTTAGCGGTCGTAATTTAGAGACATCAAAATGGAAATTCGTTATATCATTACACGTTACATTGGATGTCTACTGTATAAAGTCAAATATGCTAAATCACAGTTGCATTATTAACTGATTGAAAGTAATTAGAAATATTTTGGTAGCACTGACTGAAAATTAAGTTTCACTCTCCTCAGATATTTAATATTAGCAAATTTCGCTCGCAGGAAAAATAATACGAAAGAATTGTATTCCTGTACTTAACATAGCATCAAACAGAGAATCAGAAAACATTATTTAGATTTCGTTCACTAAACATAAAATCTGAAACCTTTCAAAACCACTTCAGATTGATTACATGTTAAAGAAATTGTGTATAACGTGTCAGAAAGATATCATTTGAAAATTTCAGGAGACGTTGAATCTGGATCCTTTCAGAAACAGTTCAAAATGATTTTATGTGAAACATTATATTTCAAATATATATTGAAGATTTCTGTAATGGGTCGTTCAAGTAATACGTAACGCAATTTTTTAAGATTTTTGACTCTCTCTCCCCCATGTATCGCGCCGCAACGTTTTTCTGTGCCCCTCCTCCCCCTCCTTTAACTTTACGTAACACCCAAGTGACCATGCTTACTTACAAGTCACAATTATGTTGCGAAAAGTTCCGAAAAGTCGTTAAAATACCTTTGTTATTGCTTTAATAGCTTTTATCAGTTTAATAAAACATTTGCTGTTGCTATTCAATTCATTTGCGCTGTTGCTATTCAATAAACATTTCAAATTAGAATTTTTCCAATGATGTCTCTAAATTACGAACAATAAAAGTGTTCAGTATTCCAAATAACGTACGCTGTTTAATTCAACAATAACTGTTGAACGGGAATAACTTTGTTTACCAGTAAAGCTGATCGCAACAGCATTTGAAAATCTAACTTAACTTTTATGACTAGATATGTATATGTGTATATGAGTAAATAAAAGCCAGTTGCTTCAATAAAAAACTCTTCGATATATCGAATTTTACGATATTACGACTGACTCGTGCATTAATTAGTACGTTATATTGGACGTCTACTGTATAACGAAAGCGTTTGACTATACACACCTAATTTCAAATCTCTCCCCGCTAAAGAAGTTTCACTTCAAAAACAATGTTACGTTACGCGTTGATCGATGCTTCTTAACTTCAGTCTGACTTGAAATCTTTTGCAGTTTGGAGCTCTAATCTTATTATTATACCTTTATTTTGATAAGTGGGAATGATTTTTTCAGGAAGAAAAATATTGTGGAGTTTGATTATAAATTATTATTGTTTATTTAATTACAAACTTTTATTTTACAATTGTTTTACAATATTCGATGTATTTTTTTTTTTTAATTTACAACTCAAAATGGAAAAATACTAAAATTTGAATATTAAAAAAATGTGAACAATATACTTTTATACCGAAAGTATATAATAAGAAAGTATATCCCTACAATACTCAATGTTAGGTAAAATATTCTTGGAGAAGGATTACAATGAATTAATAAAAATATTTTTCAAATAGTATAGTTTATAAATTAATATGATTTTTAAATTATGTTATTTTAAATATATATTGAAAATTTTTGTATTTTCTACGTGATAGAACAATTAGTCAAAAAAGTTTCAGCCAATTAAAAAAACTTGAGGGCAATGATAGGCCCATTATAGATGAAATGACCAATATATAAACAGTATATTGCGTTTGAAAACCTCCTTACTTAAATCTATATGAATAAATGGAACAACATCAACATTGAACTCGACAACTTCTACGTTCACTCATCAAAGAAGAATAATTATGTTATTATAATATATACTGTACTTATTTTAGTTATAAGATTTCATTTTCAAAGTTAATAGCTTATAAGCTTTTACCCTGATTAAAGCTTGAAGCTTAAAAGTCGTGAAGGCGAACCACTACAGCTGTAGTCGTGAAACTCTATTATTATTATTTCTCAATCTAGTGGGCATCTTGCAGTTACGTTAGCTAGCCTGCTTTGATACAAATGCCTAGTCTTGATCATATTGAATATGATTCCTTGTACTTAGTATTGATGATGTCCATCTGACCTTTGAATATTGAATACTTCATTGATCAATGTTCTTTTCGGTAATGTCAGGAAATAGCGCATAAATCAATATCCTTTACAGTAACGCCGAGACTATTTTTGTATGTCATACACTTTACCATGCTTAACACTATTAACTCGCTGACTACCATGCGTAACACTATGAAGTGGAAGAAGTAAACTTGGCTTTTTTAATGGAAAGAAAGATTGTAGATACGAAAACCTAATTTTATTTTTGCATTACTACACGTGGACTTTTACAACTTTATACACATCTTTTTTTGCATTAAAAATAGAAATTTTTTATGTTAAAAATTGTAATTCTTGAATTTCTCTCTTCCGTTATCAGTTACGCATTTAAGTAAAATATAGAAGCTCGAATATTATTTTTTTTTTCTTCTTGAATTTTTTCTTCACGTCAAGAATAGCAGAATAAGTTCTAATATAGTTTTTTTATTTTGTTTAACACGTAGACATCATTCCCACAAAAGTGAACCCCAGTTTATTTTGTTTTTTGAAATGGCTGAGAAATTCAAATATACATTGCATAATATATCAACAATTTTTTTTAGGGCTCGTACCGGTCGATTCTATGACATCAATAAAGGACATTGATTCAGAAGTGCCGATATATATGCAATCAACATTTTATAAAACTCCTGTGGGCTCAACTAAAGGAAATGGAAAAGGTTGTGACAAAAGAGAAATGCTATCATTGGTTATAGAAATAAAAACCGTGCCCGAGCAAAAAATAAAAGTAAGTGTATGTCTAAAAATTCGATGATAAATTGCGTAAGAATAAATAAGACTCATTTTTGTTCTGGCTCAAGGTCAAGTATTTTATGTTTTTATATAATTTTCCAATATTTCGAAGAGTATTGTTTTTCATAATCAGGTGATAAAAGATTATCTAATTTGTTGTAATATTCTAATGTCTCTTTAGTTCTCTGATAGTGACAAGCGATGCTTTCCGAAGTATTGGGCAATAAAATCAAAGCATAAAATAGTTAACCTAGACCTAAAACATTCTTTAAATTACAAGAGGATCGTATGTTTGTGTACCTTAAAAAATTTATTTCGAGAAAACACCAGTCAAAAACAAAAATAATAGACCTGGGAATAAATTTAATCATTGCAAATGAATTTACAGTCAGTTATTTATATTAACTTAAATTTACAAATTGATTTAATGGTTTATTTTAACAAGCTTTGATTATAAATTAAAATCAACATTTTTGGAATATAGACAATGTTTCGATGCTCATATTAAATTCCCTATAGCGAAAAGCCAATGCAAATGTAAATTTAAGTAATACTTTTTAAAATTTCTCGCTAAACGTCATGTAACGTTTAGAAAAATCGACGGCAAACGTTTTGCTCTAAATTTTAAATAGAATTACAGAGTTAGAGGGACATGAACTTTGTATGTTTGGAATCACCTTATTGACCATCTGATACAAGAAAGCGCATAAAAAGTTGAAAGTTACTCAAATGTTCGTAAGATACGTGCGTCCTGCTATATAACTCACTTCATACAACTGCTCAAATTTTTCTGACGGTCGCGCGTGTTTTGAGTAAGCGATGACGTGCAGTCTGTAACTTCACTTTTGCGTTTCCGCCTACGTTCCACTCACATAAAGGGTGTTTTTTTTTAGAGGTTTGTTTTTCGAATAGAGATAAAACTGGCATTTTATGGTCAAATCTGGCAACTCTAATGTCATTTATGTTCAGTTTGGTTTGCCATTTCATCATGAACAGGTTGACAAAAGAACAACGCTTGCAAATCGTGCAAATTTATTTCGAAAATAATGGTTCAGTTCGCGAAGTTTACCGCAAGCTCCGTCCATTTTATGGTCGACATAATCGTCCATCAGAGCAATTAATTCGGTTAACCATGGATCGTTTTCGCACTACGTTTACTCTATGTGATAATACGCATCCGCAGAGACGTCGAACAGTGCGCACCGAAGAAACAATTGCCGCTGTAGAGCAAAATGTTGAAGAGGACCCGAATGAATCGATTCGCCACCGTGCACAGCAATTGGAGCTTTGTCCATCAACTTTATGGAAGATTTTGCGCAAAGATCTTGGCTTGCGACCTTACAAGATCCAGCTTGTGCAAGAATTAAAGCCGCGAGACCATGCAATGCGTCGTGATTTTGGTGTATGGGCCGAAAATGAGATTGATCTCGATGCTGATTTTCATCGCAAAATTTTGTTCAGTGATGAGGCTCATTTTTGGTTGAATGGCTACGTCAACAAGCAAAATTGCCGCATTTGGAGTGAAGAGAATCCACATGAGACCCTTGAGACGCCATTACATCCACAAAAACTGACTGTTTGGTGTGCTCTATGGGCTGGTGGAGTCATTGGGCCATACTTCTTCCGAAATAATGCTGGAGAGTCAGTTACCGTTAATGGAGACCGGTATAGAGCCATGATAACCGACTATTTTGTTCCCGAATTGGATGACATGAATGTGGATGAGTTGTGGTTCCAACAAGACGGCGCTACATGCCACACAGCGCACGTCACAATCGATTTATTGAAGGAAACATTCGATGAGCGCATAATTTCGCGGAATGGACCTGTCAATTGGCCACCAAGATCGTGTGATTTGACACCATTGGATTATTTTCTTTGGGGATATGTGAAGTCGCTCGTCTACGCCAACAAACCAGAAACGTTAGGGGACTTGGAAGCCAACATTCGTGGAGTTATTGCCGACATACGGCCCCATATGCTCGAAAAAGTGGTTCAAAATTGGACCTGTAGAATTGGCTTTATTCGAGCCAGCCGCGGCGGCCACATGCCCGAAATCATATTTAAACATTAATGGCATAAAATTATCCTTCCAATAAAGCCAAATTGATGGACATTAAAACGATTTTCTTGTGTTTTATTTCAATTCGAAGCTCTATACCTCTAAAAAAAACACCCTTTACTAGGATGACAGTCGCTTTTGCTTTTAAATTATGTAAATTTGTTAAACTACCTGTGTGTTAAATTTTATTAACTCCCTAACTTTTCTAATATGTTTGGAATTTTTTGCACTATATAAAAGTTACAGACGACATTATGGAGCATATTCTGTTGTTGGACTTACATATATACTAATGTGCTTCGCGATTTGGGATGTCGATAAGCTAATTTTTTGAAACATAGCCAGCCATATATCCCCCTCAGACCTCTTTAAATTTAGGGATTCCTTTAACAATTTGAAAAAGTAAGGCCACTTAGACGCATCCGCCTATTTCGCATATTGTCGCGGTTCAAATGCCACAGCTGCAAAGTAAAGAAGTTTTATTAACAGTTCCAGTTTTTTCACGACATTGTCAATGCTTTGAGGGTATAATTGGTTATGAATAGCTTTTCTCAATTATCGTCGTTCGGAGCTGGCTTTAAACTGTACGTAATTATCATTTTGAAAAATCGATATACATCATAAATACAACAAAATGGCGTTGAAAACGGAGATTGGTCGTAACTCTTTATGGGCTATTGTATCTAAACATTATTATTATTACTAGTAAAAAATGTTTTCTATTAACTCCTTATATAATTACATTATTGTATGCATTGAATTTTTTTCAGAGGTTGAAAATCACAAGTGGTATTCAAAAAACAACACTTCGATATAATCCCGCACTTCCACCGCACACTTGGCTTAACCAACTCATTGATTTTCTGGACGTAATGGTAAGTTTTAACGCAATTTGATTTAACTTATTAACATGAAAAAGGAAACTAAAGAAATAATCCTTTGGCGACGATGTATGTACCCACTAATGTTTTATAAAGAATTGTTAGACTTTGTTCAAAATTATATGCCGCAACCCTGAAAATAAAAATGAAGATGCAACTTTGGTTTTTGGCATTTTTGTCAGTCTAGTTTCTCGAGTCAATGTGCGAACACCGGTTCTTTGTACTAGTGAAATTAATTAGTTTTGAATAGTTTTTAAATAAAGATTTAATTAAAACTCACGCGAGTTTTGTTTTATTCGAAACATTGGCATTCCTTGCGGGGAACTGCTATCACTCGCGATTTCTTAAAAGCAATCATTTGGTATTCGTGTTAAATTAATACTAATACATTTTGCTCAGTTCTTTCACCAGTCGCAAATGAAATTAATTCTTAAATAGAACATTTTACATTGTGATCGGATCAAATGTGTACACTCTATTTGTGCGTATTTAAATAAAATAACTCACTCAATACATCTTGAGATTAGCCTTAACCTCATTGTTAGGACGTAATGGGTTTTTCGCCTCCGAAACATAAATAAAAAATCTTCTTCAAATAAATCGCCCCTTTAACTTTGTATGCACTTTATTGACTATCACGTGATACCGATTTAACTGCTACTATAAGCAAACATGTACAGTTTAACTAACTCATTTAGTTTTTGCATAAGAATGTTGATGCTAGGCAATAATTTAAAAGAGTGTATAACTATACAATATAAACTCGGTTACAAAACTTTGATATTCATTCAAGATATTCTTAAAATTCACAATTAAATAAAATTAAAATTAGATATTTGCGTTTTAGTACGCATCATGCCGGCGCCCTTGATGTGTCTGCCAATACATCAACCACCTTTACTAGTACATTGGAATGGGAGCTACTTTTTGAAAAGCTCGTCGAATACATCCCTTCTTAGTACGGACATCGACTACTCGCACCTGACCTGCTTTATCTGCAATCGCTTTTGTTGCTCTTCCCATTAACCATTGTTTTGAGGGCAAATTATCTTCTGACACCAATACTAATTCACTATCTGCTACATTCCGCCTTTTCGCTGCAACTCGTGCAGATACTCTGTTGACCATCGCTTCTAAAAATGCTGCTGTATGGCTTTGTTCTCGTTTTCAACAGTGGGCTTAGTTATACCAACTTGTGGTTCTCCTGTTAAAGAGTGCGCTTGTGTCGTCAACCACGTCATTTGGATCAGTGGACATAACCGTCAATGGTCGCGAATTCAAAATCACCTCGTTTTCTGCAACAACCGTGGTCAGCTCTTCGAAAGTTAAGATCGACTCGCCCAGTATGCGTGTCAAGTGGTATTTGGCAGATTTCACCGCTGCCTCCCACAGTCTGCAAAAATGAGGGGGGCGTGGTGGTATGCGGCGAAAATCAATATTATTAGAAACACAATATTTTGAAATTTTACCTGGCATTGTTGTTCGTAAAATGTTTTGCTGAATTCTTTTAACGCATGACGAGCTCCAACCAAATTGGTGCTCTTATCGCAAAATCGTTGTTGGCATAGGCCCCTACGTGCTATAAATCTCCTCAATGTCGCGATGAATCCTTGTGAGGACAGGTCGGAAACTACCTCCATTTGCACCGCCTTTGTTGCAAAGCATATGAGCAGTGTAGATTTTAGTGACACTGGACCACAAAAGTCAACACCTGTCGACGTAAAAGGTTCGACCATGTTAACTCTTTCGCTTGGTAGGTTTCCCATTACTTCTTGCTCAAGATGTAGTCGGCATTTAAAACATTGCAAGCACCTTGTCGTTACCGATCTCACCATCTTTCTAGCGTGCACGATCCACGAGCGTTGTCGAATAAGTGCCATCGATGCTTGCGTACCAACATGCATATTTGTTTCATGAATATAGCGAACATATCAGCGCACCCAATTACTGTCACCAGGCAACAATATTGGATGTTTTACATCATAGGGCAAATTGGCATTCCTTAAGTGTCCTCCAACTCGTAAGATATCAACGACATAGTAATTGTCAATATATACGCTTAAACTTTTCAATTTGCTAGAAGCTGGAACCTCTCCTTTCTGCTGCTGCAATCAATACAAAGTCCGGATAATTGCCTCGTCCAACATTTTTGTAGTAAGCTCTGGCAATGCTCCGTGCGAACCTTTTATTTTCCTAGCGATATTTAGTAACCATGATACTGTTTGACGCACCTTGACGAATTCACTTCGCTCTTCTAGCCAATTGACAAAATAATTCTCTTGCTTGTTCATAAGTAACGTCCTAACGCCTTTACGTCGCTCTTCGTTAACTTCACCTAGTTTGATTCGGACCTTGTTGACTGGCCATCTGTCACAGTTTTCCCTTAAAAATGGCGGACCAAAAAACCAAAAAGAATTTAGTAATTCTTCAATATACGCAACTTTTGGAAATAATATCTGCAGGGTTAACTCGCGATAGAACATGTCTCCAAATCGCGATCTTAGTCGTCGTTTGTATTGAAGCCACCCAGTTGGCCACAAAGGTTGTCCATGTTGACGGATGTGCGCTCAACTATTCGAGCATTATCTCTGAATCGCTCCAAGCCTGAAACTGTCGCCGATAAAATTCTACGTATAAAAAGTTCAACAGAAGATTGGCTAGCTGCTATGCAGGTGCAAGATTCGGAATTGAAAACCATTATTGGCATACTTCAACGCAAACTCGAATCGAACCAGTTCAAAAAAATGCAATGTGAGTACGTTATTAAAGATTCACGTTTGTACCGTAAATTTAATCAACAAGAACTGTGGGTGGTTCCAAAAGGCGTTAGATAAAGAGTTGTAAGGTCTTGTCATGATGATGCAGGACATTTTGCAGTGGACAAAACAATCGAACGTGTCATGCAAACTTACTGGTTTTCCCGAATGTGAAATTTCGTTAAAGGTTATATCGCCAGCTATATCGAATGTTGTTTTTACCATAAGCCTGTTGGGCCACCCGTAGAAGAGCTGCACATAGAGGAACTGGAGCCGTTAATGTCATTTCGAATCCTACATGCTGATCATCTTGGCCCGTTTATAAAAAGTAAAAAAGGAAGTACGCATATTTTAGCAATTGTTGACCGATTCAGCAAATTCACCATTATTAAAGCCGTTCGAAACACGAAAACTCAACCAGTAGTCAACGCTTTGAATGAACTTAGTTCATTTTTTGGATTACCAGCAAAAATTATCACCGACAGAGGAGCGTCTTTTACCTCTAAAGCTTTTTTGGAATACTGTAATAGCAACAACATTAAAACAGCAGTTCGGACACCCAGAGCCAACGGGCAAGTGGAGCGAATAAATTAATCAATGTTATCATTCCTTCGGTCAAATGCAACAAACGAGAAAAACTGGGACACAGGACTAAGGTCACTATAATGGATGTTAAACACCCAAACTAACTGATCAACAAAATTCGCTCCAAATGATATTTTATTCGATTTTCAATAACGAGACATCACTGGCAACCGCCTTGACGATGCCTTGCAAGATGATACTAGTAAATATGGTATCACGTCGTCAAGAAGCCATCCAGCACATGAAAGTCGCACGTTTCAAGTGGAAACAACGATTTGACAGGAAGCACCGTAATCCAATACTGTACAAAGAAGGTGACCTGGTAGTAGTCGAAAACTGGTGAATCAAAAAAGTTGGCAGTAATTGGAAAGGATCGCTACCTGATTGAAGACATGGAAGATAACCAAATCAAAAGCCGAAAATTATCATCAATGCGATAAAATCAAATTATGGTGTTTTCTCTTTCCAGAGATTGATGACTTCGAATATGATTCAGATCCCGAAGAAAACGAATCGCAACTCAAGGCGACTTGCAGCCAGGAAGGGCCGAGCTGTCACCCTAATTTTTAAAACTATTTAATAGGAACGACAACACTACAAAAAGACGACCGCACGAGCGGCAGTTACGAACAGACCGCCGAGTAGCTAAAAACGTGTGCGAAATTAGTTTAATAAAAACTATTTTTTTGAATGCATTAAATCTTTATTTTAATCGTGTCTAAGCGAACTTCAGTAGAGCATTTAATAAATTTCTTCATAGCTTGATTTTGCTTAAGGGTCATATATTCAGGTTAGTTATACATCTATTAGACATAAATGTGTACACAAATTTTTATTTTCGTATTAGGTTTAATTACCGAGTTATGGGTTTCTGAAGAATTGCCGAAGTTTAAGGACTGTCATTTTTGAACGCTGTTATTGGAATCAATGAACTTATAATAAAATTTAAACAATATTGCTTAATTTTTTTATGTATAGACATCCGGAAGTAAAACTTCGACATAATATTTTTTAAATTTTTTATTTTTTAAAATAAGCCTTAAGTATATAAATGTTTCACAAAAAAAAAAACTTTGACGTGATTGCAATTAATTAAGAAGATACATAAATTAAAGTACTTTAGAAAGTGCCAGGTCCAATACAAAGTGCGGCACATATGCATTCCAATTCATATGTCTCGTAAGCTAATGTAGATCACATTAAAAATTTTTAAGAACAATATCGGCATATTTTATGCTATATTTTAAAGTTAAAATAAAAAAATTAATTATTTCGAAATCGTTTAAATTCTGAAATGTTCACTTCCCGTTCTCCGTAAGAAAAAAAATCAAATTCCAAATCTGATTTCATAATTGAAAACAACATTATATTTTCTATAGCATCCACAAGGTTTAATAAGGTTTAATATTTTATTTAATTTGTTAAGTTTAAAAAACTGCTTTCGAAAAATCCATTCTTCATATAACGTCAATTTTTAGAGGTCCATAACTTGACAACTAAGCCTTAAATAAAAAAAAATAAGTATTTACACCTTCTAGAAGTACAATAAAGCCGAATACGGACAAATTTCAGAATCTCATTTTTTTGCCATTGTCCGCTTTACGTGAAATGCCCGTTAAGTTAAAGTCTTTTCTTTACAATTTTTTAAGTTGGGTCCAATCATATTTATCTGATCGATCGTATAAAATCAGAGATTGAAAGATTTTATCATTTCAGTTTGCAGCGACTTCAGAAATTTCGCAAGGTGCCACATGGGGCTGTAAAAATCTACATCTCTACTTGGTTTTATCAAACGCTGTGCTAAAGAATTTAATAGCCTAGTTAAGGTTAATCTGCATAATACGAGGACAATTGTGTGTTCCTATAAAGTACGTTTGTAAAGTTTGGTTGCCTTTTTACATTACATAGAATTAAAAAAAAATTGATTCATTTTGCTCTTTCTAATAAGAATCGTTTGAAGTTACTGCATATGCGGTTCTTGGCTGACCGCAAAAATATCGCAGATATACTTTATTTGCGTCAGGTTCTAACCGGGTCTGTTATTCCACCAGAACTTCTTAACAGTGGTCATTTCAATACTAATCGTAGAAATTCTCGTATATCTGCTATAATATCTGCTGCTCCTTTCAATCGGATGACAGTTCAATGAAATTAATACTTACGAATTTTATAATATTAGATTGTCGAAAGGTCAAACTTATTGTTAGACTGAAAATTAATTAAAGGTAACATTAGTTTACAAAATTATTATTTTTTCATGTACCATTGATGAGTGCTTTTTTTATGTAAGTATTTTTTCCCACTGATATCGAAAATGTAGGATATTTTTTTATGGTAAATTTTTTAAGATATTGTAATTTTTTTTAATTTTTTCGACATCTTTTCACTTTAAAAATCATGTCTCAAGCTAGAAACGTTCAATTTAATCTTTTTTAGTACCAAATTTAAGGTTATAACATAGGCGCACATGATTGGATCTCAAATTGTGTAAGCGATTCAAAAGATATCGGTGAAAGCAGGCCACATTTAAAAAAAAATAAAAATCGATGGGAAACTTCTAATTTTTTGCAAATAACAGAACTGGAAAAAATAAAATCAACTGTACTGTAAGTGAGCTCAATATAGAGAGATTAAGTAACCGAACAAAACTTGATGTATTTTGGCGCACCGCGCACAAGTAGAATGGCTTTTCAGCCGCACTGTTTAAAAATTAACTGGAAAATAAAAAGCGAGTAGCTCTGTGTTAAAAATTCAGTCAATTCTGATTATATTTTTCTAAATCTTTTGTTTTTATACCTTATTTATACGTATTTGTCTTCTTCTTTTTCTTACCTTTATTTCCTACTCTCCGCCTCCATTCCCTATTTTTCCTTTTCCTCACCAATTGAATCAAATTTTATTTTCGATTCCTGTACTGAAAATCTATACTGTATACAATAACAATCACACATAGGCTAGTCTTGACTCTTTGAAAAAGTCATTGGTATGTAACTCAAACCATTGTCGTTGTTGTTGTTGTTGCTGTACTGTTACCAGTGCATTTTAGTTCAATCACACACAGGCTAGCCTTGACTCTTTGAAAAAGTCATTGGTATGTAACTCAAACCATTGCCGTTGTTGTTGCACTGTTGCCAGTGCAGTTTAGTTGAGATATATAACACTTGCTATTTCGCTCGTGTTAATGACTGCGCTATGGCATGAGCCAAAGGGGTTGATACACAAATTTACTAATTTGGTATTTTGAACTAAAGTGTCTCAATTGTTTATTTCTAAATTTTGTGGGAAAATTTGGTTTGCTTATTTTAGTGAAAATGAGTTATGGATTTTTGCCGTCGCCGTCTGAATTGGTGATATTTGAGAATCTTGGGTTTTAGTGTTTTGTTTAAATTTTAATTTGTTTATTTTATTTGAAAAATATCTCAAATTGGAATTTATGAGTTTGGCTTGACGGTCTTTAAGGGTGGTATGCACAATGTTGTGAAATAAAGTATTAGTGACTTTAGAAGTACACTACACAACCGTATTATGACACAGCTAAGATTAGTGCTTCACCCGAGGCAAGGCGAAGTTCTAGTTGTTCTCGGTCTCGCCTCGTTTTATAAATTTGAGTCTCGCCTCGCCTCGTTCTCGGACGAGGTCTTGCAATCACATACCTCGCTTCGCCTCGCCGAAACCTCGCCTCGCCTCGGTAAGAACCGAGGATTTTATTAAACTGAAAAAAAAATTATCATTCCTGTATATTGTCGGTATTCAAGCAAAATTGACTATCTGCAAACAAATAATAAGCGGGTGGCGTTATTTAATCGTTTAATTATGTTTACATCCTCTTAAATTTGTGATATATTATTTTCGGTTGTTAAAAAAAATGGTCAATTTTGCTTGTATGCCAACGAAATATTCAACTAGCAAAGCCGCCACGCGTTGCTACGCCTCAAGAAGTGAAATAAAATATATGTTTTTATTTTTGGTGGATTGAATCATATCTGATGATTGATGAGCTATGATGAATTTAATTCTTTTCTTATATGGAACGGCGTGGCATTGTCCATTTTTATTCAAATCAAGCTAAGCTACGAACCTTTAACAAACTATAAGAATTATATGTACCAAATCTTATCCATTTACGTTATATATTTACTGAGATATAAAAAAAAAGTTTATTCATCTGCGTCAAGTAGTTGATAATAACAAAGTATGCTACGAACCTTCCCCAAATTATAAGAAACATAAACACATGCCAAATCTTCAGGCGATCGGTTGAACGGTTTTGGACATTAACAACAAAGTTTTTTACCGAACGTAGGGTTCCCCTTATTAAATCTTTCGTCATATAATAATAAAAAAAGAGAGTAGTAGCTGTATTATTCTAACTCTCATTTGATTAGAGATCATTTTAGTACTGCTGACTCTATAGACCGAAGATATGACGAAATATATGGACTCTAAATAAAAGTAGCCTAAGCTGAGCTTCTTAATGTGAAAGCAACGTGGTGTGAGTTCGGTGTGAATCGGTTAACCGGTCTTCGAGAAAATGATATTTAAAAAATATTTTTGTGTGAGGGTCACCCTAAATATGCACTCAAAATAAAAGTTTTATAGCTTTATCTATGCTTTCCAATAAATAAATATCGAGTCAAATTTCAAAAAATAGTATCAAAACAAAAAATACTGCACTTACTTCCGATACGAGCTAGTGGTAAAGTGAGGCTGCGAGGCACCTCGCTCTCAGAACCGAGAACGAGGCGAGGTGCCGGTGTGAGGCAAATTTATTTTTCCACCTCGCCTCGTTCTCGCCTCGGTTTTGCCTCGTTCACGCTTCGGTCTCGCCTCTTTCTCGCCTTGTTGAACGAGGTTGCCTCGCAGCTTTGGTGAAGCTTTAGATTGATTGAATGAATTAATCAAAATCCAACATTTCTGAATACACTAATTTTTCGACAATTTGTTGGGATTAATCGCTTGCAACTCTTTATATTTTTTGGTATTTTCGTATTATTAGTTAGTACCAGATTGTTTAAAACTTCCAATAGCTGACAAAATCATAATGCTCCGGTTACAGTGGAAAAGGTCAAAGGTAAAAAAGACACATTTATTTTCACTTACATAGTAAGACATAGTTGAAAAATCTGTACTTTTTGAACAATTTCCTTATGTGTGGACTGTTGAAGACTCCTTCCTTATTTTTTGCTTTAAAAAGCTGCGAATACTTGGCCTTCTTGGTAAAAGCCTTCACAAAATTTTTAATGAGGGAAAGTTTGAGGGAACGTTTATAAAATGTGGGTATTTTTAATCCACTCAACTCATACACAATAACTGTATTAAAAAAAGTTCCTTTACAGGACTATCCAATTTCTGGCTATCGACCATTTGGAATTGTAACAGAGATGCAGCTTCATTTATGGGATTGCGCTATAGATTACAGGTAAGTCTCCATATAAAATTACTATTCAAAATTTCACTCATGAACAGCTTTTAAAATCGTGTCGTGTAGTGACTTAAACAACTTCGAATTGCGTAGTGTAAACGTACGCATAAAAAATAGGATTTATTATACGCATATATTTATTGAACCTTGAAAATTTCCTACCTTAAGTAAGACCTTAACCATTTTCTAATAATACTTTTTCCAAAATTGTTTTATAAAATAAAAAGTGTTCACCATTCTCAAATATCATTATCCTTTGCACATGTTGTAGAAAATGTTATTCTGTGTCAAAAATTCTCGGATATAATTATTCGCATGTTTGCAATATATAGACTCCAACAAAGTTTTGTATATAGATTTTAAGTAATAAAAAAAACATAAATGGTTGCATTATCCACCTCTTTTGTCCTTTTGCTAAAATGCACAGAAATAACAATCTTCATCATTAACGAAAAATTTGTCTATACATTTAGTTGTTGCTGTTAAAGCGTTTTTGTATAAGCGGAATCAAATATCAAAGAGAGTCTTTTACTTGTCTTGCACGAATCAACAATACAACCCGCAGCTTAGTCGCAAAACTTTGAGTTCCAAAATTTTGAATTCAGATAGCGGCAATTGCGATATTCATTTTAAATAATGTTACTTGCGAAGCAATTTTTACATTTTCGCTTAAGGGAAAGTACGCGGTGTCAGAGTCATAAAAAGCTTAAAATGCATATCATTATTGTTAATTTGTTTAAATACCGCTAAAATGGTGAAATATTAAGGACTGTCCCAGAAAAATCTTACGTTTTTTATTTTTTGTATTATGCTCTACCTGATAATCTTATAGGTCTAAAACGACACAATATTTGTTCTATATAAAGTGACGTTTAATATGATGTATAACACTTGAAGGTAGCACTTTTAACGACAAAGGTGTCTAGTAAGCAACAAAAAGTCCGCGAACTGATTTTGTCCACATACCTGCAAAATCCAGAATTAAAATATTCAGCTATAGCAAAAATAGTTGGTACATAAGAAAAAACTGTCTACGGATATTTCTAATTATAAGAAGGGTATATAGTACCTGTTTCACGAAAAAAAAGGTTCAGACAGAAAACCAGAATTTTCTAATCCAAAGGTAGTGACGAATGTGAAGAGCCTTTTTAAGCAAAATCCCAACAGCTCAGTACGAGATATGGCGGCTAGAGCAGGTAAATCAAAATCTACTGTACAAAGGATAAAAGAGAAAAGAAAGCTAAAGACATATAGAGTTCAAAAAATACCAGACCGTTCTGATAAAAAGCCGTTAATGGCTCAGATGCGAGCCCGAAAATTGTATGAAAGGTACCTTACTAAATTTGATTGCTGTGTTATGGACGACAAAACTTACGTCAAAGCAGACTTTAAGCAGCTACCTGGGCACGAATATTATACTTCACCGAAAAGGGGGTATGTGTCCTGTAAATTCAAAGAAAAAAAACTGGAAATTTCCGAAACAATATATGGTTTGGCAAGCCATATGCACCAATGGCCTGAGAAGCATATTTTTAGTGACGTAGACGAGTGCCTTCTACCATTTATTCATGCACATGAGGGTACCGTGATGTTCTGGCCAGATTTAGCAAGCTCTCATTACTCTAAAGCTCAATGGAATGGTATGCAAGTAAAAACATCAATTTTGTTCCAAAAATTGGAAATCCGCCCAAGTGCCCAGAGCTACGCCCAATTGAAAGATATTGGGCTCTTATGAAAAGAGATCTTTGAAAGAGTGGTAAGACTGCAAGCAATTTACAAGACTTCAGACATAAGTGGAAAAGATCGTACCGTACTGTCGATGAAAGAACTGTGCAAAATTTAATAAAGAGCCTTACGAAAAAAGTAAGAAATTTTTATAGAAAAAAAAAATTGTTGCTTAGTTTTAAGTTATATTTATATTCTGCACACTAGCCATTATTAAAAATATCGAAAAAAGACCAAAAAATTACTGGTTATTTTTTTATAACTATAAAGCAAAACGTAAGTTTTTTCTGGGACAGTCCTTATATAAATATAATTTTGAGTTAAATTAATAATTTTGAGTTAAATTAATAATTTTGAGTTAAATTAATAATTTTGAGTTACATTAGAGTAGTAAATTAATGCATTATTATTTACCCAATTGGTGTACATTCAATTTCCTCTTTGGACATAAAACATTACCCAAAGCAATATGTCATGGCATAGGATCGTTTTACGGTTTCTTACGTTTGACAATTGTACCTATTAGTTGCTGCACCAGCTAACAGATATTGTAATGTGAGCGTAACATGCCTATGTTTTAGCATGGGGCTTAAAAATAATTGTCACAAAATTTGAAAGCTGAAATTTTGTGAGAACTTTCTTCAATATCATTACTTTACGTCTGTAAAGTTCATACATCAAAAATGTATAAAAATAAATAATTACTCTGCTTCCATGATAATGCACTTTGTGCACTATTGGTGTCAAATAGTAAGATATAAATCTAAATATAAGTACATAATGCGAATATTTTTAGAAAGCTTCCACATTTGTTGAAAGACTAGAGTTTAAACATTGAAGCAAGGTACGCAAACGAAAAATTAGTTCCTAATTTATTCCAGCTCACTTACAAGCGCGGCTGAGTCTCGCTTACCTGTCGTTCTTAATTTCATTTCTGATGCTTTTTAAAGTTGATTTTCTTTCACCTCTTTTGCAACTTCTTTGTTGCTATAACAAATTCTTCGCACTGTGGTGTACCTAACAGCTTTTGTTTTTTTTTTTAAGTAAAAGGGGTGTATGGTCCCTAATGTTCTTGTGTTTGCGCGCACACGCCTTTCGATTGAATCCGCATATTGGTATAAATGTTGTCATTAACCACAAAGGCTTCTTATAGATAGAATTCAGCCGCAAAGGCTAATTTGAAGAAATGAGAACTTGTTCTTGTTTAAAAATTAGTGCTGATTTTATTAATAATTTCTAAGCTTATTTATACAAATTAAACTACTATTTCTTAACACTATTTTTGCCGTTATTTTATCATAACTCCTCCTCAATTGAATTTTCCCGCTGATCATGCAGTTTTGGTTGCATAAGCATTTCAATTTTCAATATGCAAAATTAGGTAAGAGTGAAAGAGTCGCAAAGCTAATTGACTTCAATCAGTCGTTCCCAGCCTTGAAAATACGGCATATGGGTGTATGGGTGTATTTGATTTTACAGTGAGCAATGTGGGTTAAGTTAATTTGAATTAAGTGGAAATCGGTGAGAATCCTTAGTTTATTTGGTTCCCTTATTATTGGAATTTAAAGAAGGTGTTAGTGGTGGTCAACATTGTCAAATAAAACAAAATCATCCTCTCAAATCGTTTGTTTACTGCATTATCAAGCAAGCACTATTGGTAGAAATTTCAGAGGGCATCTTTAAAAATTGAGAATGGTATTAGTATATATATCAAGTTTTTTTATAGCAAGCGTCCGAAGTCTAAACAATTCTTAACAATGTTTTTATTGACTACAAAATTTTTTTTTTAAATACTCACAGTCAAAGTAGTTTTTTTTTCGGTTTCAATTAATTATCGACCTAAAAAAGTTTTGAAATGTAATGTAATGTAAAATGTTCGGTCGATTAAAAATCGATTAATTATTGCGTCAATTTCAAAATTTATTCTTGATTTTAAATTTGCGAAATGGGATTTTTTTAGTATCTTGACAAATTTTTAGCTGGATTCCCGGGGGCTGTCAGCACATGTTTAACACCGTTTTGTTTTGAAAATTGACGAAACTCGTCCCAAGTGAACTGTCGCCCATTGTCACTAACAAGTATATCCACAAGCCCATTAAGACTGAAAAGTTTTCTTATTTTATTTATTATTAAAGCTGACGTAATTTCCCATTTCGAAAATAATCAATTACGATAGACAAATAATAATTTTTAATTGGCCCAGCAAAGTCGACATGAACGCAACGGCTCTGAAGAACCTTTCCGCCGAGGTCTTGGCTCGTCTGTGTCCAAGGTTCTGCTACAGAATATTTATATTTGCAGGTTGGCTATTTCATTTAAATTTTTAGTTCAAAACGCGGGTGGTTTCATTTTTAAATTAAGTTATGTAATTTTACGGAAAATTCGAATATACATTAAGCGTAAATGTTTTACTTGTTAAACAAATGGACTAAATTCATATTTTATATTAAAAAAAATATTAAACAGTGATACTCATTATTATATATGCTCGGGCGCTGATACTCTGGGCTCTACTGACTTGTGACACCGTTCTCGGGTCGCTGCTTGTATCAACCGGGGAAATGCTTTTCTCCTTTTCTGACGCTACCTATTTTTCTCCTGTTGCTCGCTATGTCTCTCTTTGTTAATATGCCAGCGTTGGTTTTAAACCGGCGGCGCTCTAGCGCATGAGTGTCTCGGTAAAACTCCTATGCTAGGAAAATAAACCTCGGCAGAGCGACTATGCTAAGCTCTCGCAGCCAAGTACCTCGGTTAAAACCGAAAACGCACTTGTATGGTCGAACGTTGCATCGACCACCAAACCGAAGTCTAATTTCCGCTCCTACGCTGTGCTACCGGCAGCCGACGATTCTAAGTTGTTACACTCAAGTACCTCGGTTGGAACCGAAAACGTACTTGAATGCCGAATCACTGCTAGAAGAAAAAGAAAAGTTTATTAGTTAGTATTTACCACTGCTGATTGACTATGAACTATGTTTGCAGCGGCGGACCCCTGTTGACTGCCAAAATCTTAGATTGTAATTTTCGATTTCACCTCCTGCTGGTATTGATTGCATCATCTGGTTCTTATTTTCTGCCACGTCAGCTGTTTCGATTACTGGTGCCATATGACTTATTTCCTTAACCTAGCAACTTAACTACTAATTTATGCCCTTCTGCCAACTTCAAGAATCAGTTGTTCGCATTTGCGTCTGTTTTCTATTTCATTGTATAAAAACTTATATTAATTCCATTGTTTCTTTAATTTTTAACTTAAAATAATGATGATAAATACTGCGTTTTACCAGAAATAAGTAATAAATATATAAAGAAATAAAATATGTAACACGGTGATGCAGTGGCGCGTGCGATGGCGCACCATACTCGGTGCCTTAATTTTGAGGAGGAAAACGAGTGCCGACTTTCTACCTCACACTGCAAACTGAATCAGTTGGCCTCCGCAGAATTAAAGCGTTTTTCTCTGGACTAGCTTGTAGTTCTTGACAGGGTGCACAATTTTGTACTAAGATCTCTACATTCCTATCGATGCCTGGCCACCATACGTAAGAACGGGCTAGGGCTTTAGTTTTCATAATCCCAAAGTGGAAACTATGCAATTGATCCAGACTTTTTTTTATTAATTGTTTTTTGGACAACAGCTTTATACCCCTATAAGATTCAATCATATTCAACTGTCAGTTCTGTCTCTTTGTCACCAAATGGAATAAATCTATCCCTATTCAAATAACGAATTGTACCTTTCTGTATTGCATCGCATATTTTCGATAATACTAGGTCTCTAATAGTTTCTCTAGCAATGTCCTTGAAACTCAAACTTAAGCAATTATCTTTTTCTACGAAATGTATGTAGCTATTTTTTACGTAATTTGGTACTGTTACCATTTGTGGCATCCTAGATAAAGTGTCAGCGTCATTAGACGTACCTTTAATATATTCAACAGAGTAATTTCATCCTCACAAAACCAGCGCCCATCGCTGCATATGAGCGGATGGCATAATAGGCAACCCCTTATGCTCACCAAAAATAGCCAACAATAGCTTGTGGTCTGTATGCCAGATAAATTTGTTTCCAAGTGGATACTGTTTTTGTCAGTGCTCTTGAAACTTGTAAGGTAAAATACATGCAACGGCTTTGCTACAAGCGTCAGCTATCAAAATTATTGGCAACTCAGGATTGAAGTGAACCAATAGTTGATCTGATGCGACATCTATCTTATTATTTTTATAAGCCTTCTGACAGTTATGTGACCAATTAAATGTTGCACCTTTCTGCAAAAGTTCATAAAGAAGAGTCAATTTTTTGTGTAAAATTATAAATAAGCTTTGAGTAATAATTTACCATACCTATAAAAGCTCTAACTTCCGACGCATCATTGGAGATTGGGGTTCTTTAATGCATGAAATTCATTTTTAGTTAAGCCATGCTTGTCAATTGAAAACCCTAAGTAAGATAAGTTTTACCTTAAATTTAATTTGAGACCCATTAACTTGAGTTTATTTAAGACTTATTTTAAGGTTTTAATGTGCTGCTATATATTCTTTCCAGTCACAGTGATGTCATTTTGATACACATCATCGAATGGAATTCCTTGCAAAACGTTTTCCATTGTCTTTTGAAATATATAGCAGCTGCAGCTTTAACGCGAAAGGGAAGGCGTTTCATTTTTAATGTGCAAATCCAGGCGCACAAAAGTTGGGAACTTTCGCCTAGAACCAATTGGTTGCAAGCATTACATTAATCCAATTTCGTGAAGTAATCACCATCTTCCAGTGAAGCAAATATTTCTTCATTTGGCGGTAGGGGGTATTTGAAATCTACCAAAAATTTGTTTATTGTAACTTTGTCTTCACCACAAAGCCGCAAGTCACCACTAGGTTTAAGAACTGGTACTAGCGGAGTACCCCATTCTGAATTATCCATTGGTTCCAGTGCGCCTTAATTAAATGTCCTAATTTATTTTCTACCTTTTCTTTCCATGGCTTATGGAATACTGGCGTTGCATCTTCACTAATCAAGAGAGAAAGTTTTCTGGCATTATAAGTTCATAGCTGATCATTAAAAATATCTTCAAACTCATTTCTAATTTGTTCAATAATACAATAACTGAAAGGCTCATATCTTTTTTATTGCACTTACTTGTGAGCTTTTTGTTTCAGTAACAACAAAAATAATTTTCTTTGTAATGCCTTGATATGTAACTAAAGCGTCGTATAATACGATCACCACTATCAGTAACATACGGAACCTGGCAAGGTCTAAGATAAGTTTTATATTTAGTTTTATTGAAAACGAAGTGGAAACCAATGTACCGGGAGCACCAGTATCACAGGCGATATCCATGTTGACTCCATCGATCTCAACTGGAAGTGTATATAGTAAACATTGTTCAAATTTCAGTACCTATGCTAAGAAAAGAGCTATTAAATAAATCATTAAATTCGCATAAACTTTTATCTTCTGTGTTTAAGATATTTTTGTGACTTAAAATGGCAAATAGAAGCTATATTGCAAATTGCCGCGGAAGAAGTAGTAAGAGCACCAAAAATTGTGCTGCGACTGCGCAGTAATAGTAAAAGCTATATTTATAGCTATATAGCTAAAAAAGTAGCATATCGCTTATTGCTGTCTGGTGCGTAAAACAAAATAAAATAGTCGGAGCAACAGTTCAGCTACGCAAAATAAAATAGTCGAAGCAACAGTTCCCAAAGAGCTGTCGCAGTCGGCTATTGCTATAGCAGTCATAGCAGTTGCTGTCGTTGTCGACTGTCGGCTATTATTTTATCGGTCGTAGCAGTTGCTGTCGTATACGACTATAGTCATTTCACCTGCTATTGCTTGCATGTACATATGTTCATACATACATATCTAAGTGTAATTATTACTAGTTAGCACAGAAGAAATTTTTTTTGAATTTATTATTAAACACTTGTTTCCCGCTTTACACGGAAGATAGGTTTCTCGTAAAACCGTGTAAATTGGAAAATAATATTTTATTTATTATAAACCGTATAAATTGAAACAACTATGTATAAATGGGTATTTCAGTCTTTTATTGAACACAAAATATGAGTAATATTCGATAAAACAAAAATAGCAGTTTAATCAAACAAAACATAAAATTAGAAACTCTATTCATTTGCAAAATGAAAAATATAGCTCATAAAATCAATTACATATTTGCTGATTTATATGAACGGACGTATTGTTTTGGGATTAAATTAAAATTGAGTGGAAATAAATGCGTAAGAGTCAACATTTTTCGATTTGAGCATGTCGATTAATAAATCTACAATTACACAGGCCGACAAAATTAAACGAAAGTCGAGAACCAGAGATCAGACCTTGCATACCCGATGGTCTTTGATGCACTGAATCCGAATTCGAGCTCAGAATTGCTCCAATACGTCAAGTTTTTGAGATATTCTGAATATTGAATTTCTGCTTTACGGATGAAATTTTTGTTTCCGTTAGGTTGTAACGAAAACGACAAAATACTAAACTTCATTGAACGATACCTTAAAGAGAAAAAAAGATATCTCAAAAATACAAAAAGGTTTTGAAGGGCAAGAGTAATACTTTCAGATGCCGCAACCAGTTTTGAAAAATAAAATTCATTCGCAATGTAAAATAACCTCAAATATAGCCAAAAACCCTGTTTTTTGCACTTTTAGGTAAGGATATCTCGAAATCTTGACGTATAGAAGCAACTCCGAGCTCGCATTCGGATTCAGTCCTTTGTCCTTTGGTATGATAGGTCTGGTCTCTGGTCTCTGGTTTAAAAATTTGTCGGCCTGTGTATTTTGTTTTTCATCTTCGAATAAAGGTAAGCAGTTGATGTCAACATAATATCTTTAAGAGTATTATTAAGGCGGTTGCGATTGTCGGTCAAAATGACTACGACATCAACTGCTACGACCGGTAAAACAATGGCCTACAGTCGACTAGGACAGCAATAGCCTACAAACGACTGCGAGAGCTCTTCGTGAACTGTTGCTTCGACTATTATATTTTATAGCTTTTGTTTAGCGTGGATTGATGTTCCATAAATTTACTGACATCCAATAAGACACATTGCTAAGAGAATAGTTCAGAATCCAATTGCTCTTTGTTTTTAAAGCAATATGTTAGTATTTGTTTAGGTCTTGATATTGCTAAAAAATTGAAAGCAAGTTTCACCAAGATCTAATGGAAAATTGGCCTCAACTCCCTTTGCAATTTGTAATTTAAGAAAAATTTCTTAGATTATTACTATTTTTATGAGCTAGGACATTTGCATTCGGAAACTTCACGTAAAAAGTATACGTTTGATACAAAACAAACAAAAATTTTTTTTTGTGCATATGTTTGATGGCGGGTATAGAAAAACGGTTATGTAGAAAAATTTATGCTCGAGTGTTTTGGCTGAGCCGTTATGTCACGCGACGTGCTAACGCTAATGACTCACTCACGCTAGTGTTATATTTTAGACCAAAGCTTCTAAACTACTGAGCCGCTTTTGATAATCGAAGTGTCGGTCAAGGTTCGAAAACTTACTCCTTTTCGACTATATCCTTTAAAAAAAAATAAAACTTCTAGGGTTGCTATCAGTGCTGCAAAATTTTCTTTTTTCGAATTTTGATTAAAAAAAATAAAAAAAATTTCACTTTTATTTATATAAAACTTTTTTTAAAAGAACTTTTTCCATTTTCCTGTTGAACGCATAAGGAAGTAATAAAAAAAGTTAAGTAAGATAAAAAGTTTCCGGTTATTTTATAAGCCTATATACAAGAAGGACATACCCTTTCTTCTTTTAAAGTCGATTTTCAGCAAATGTTGCATCGTTTTTTTAATCCTTAAATGAAGCCAAATCACCCCTGGGGATTACTCTCTTCTTCACTTTTGACATGAGAGCTCAATGTGACTTCAAAGGCAAAAATGCAGTTATTTTGAAAGCTGCAGTTTGAACATAATGCATACTCAGCTCTTTGGAACGGGAAGAGGTATCCAAATTTTGATGACACCAATCAAAGGAGTGTGTTTTCCTTAGTATGGTTTGCCATACGTAACCGAATTTGGCCAAAAATCGATTTATCGATTGTACACTAGATTTGCTCAAAATAATCTCATGTTCTAGAATTATTCGGGAATTAAAATTCGAAAACTTACTCCTTTTCGAGTGTGTTGTACGCCGAGCCTGGTGTCATGCGGATCGTCTTTCTGAATCCTCTGAGTTCTGAAATTAAATTAGTTTTCGGGACGCGCCGCGGAGGTTGTGTTTAAGCCCACTCGGCTATGTTTTAGTAAGGCAGCTTAGTCGGCTGATGAGAATAACATAAAATGAAAAGACTTGTCGTCTCTTGTTGAGAGAGAGAAATTCTGATTTTTCCTTTTATTTATATCAATAAAACCGGTATTTTCCTTAACAGTATAAATGCCAGTATTTGTTACGCTCCTCCCCAGAATTTTGCCGATCGCCAATCAATTTGTTGATCGATCAGTTGCTTTGGTTTTCATAGCTACAACTACAACATGTACATAACGATTGAATATGTGCTGGCCTTCAAATCAGTGTCATATGATCCTGCTCATATTCATATGCACTACATTGTGCATTTGGTTTGGCCTTCAAATTGAATGTCGTTGCCTTAGGCAATCCGATCTATCATTATGCAGTCGCTTATATGTTATGGCATTGTTGTTGTAGTAGCGTATGTCTTGTGCTGAGTTTAGGTATGCACATACTATGAAGGGAAAAGGGGATGAAATGAATTTGTGTGAAGTGTAAATGACATTCGCTTATCTACAGAATTTTTGATTTCAAGTACCCGTCTTTGTTTGGGTTAGTTTTATGTTGCATCAAAAATTCTGTAGTTATGTAAAGTGCCGGGTTATTGTAATTAGCTTTAATTTATGATTTAGTAAGTAGGTGGTCTAAATGAAATTTATTGGGAAAGTATTGTGATGGTAATAGTGACTTTAGGAGTCCACTACACCCTCACCGTCAAGAGAAATTTTACTTCTCGAAGTTAAATTTATCAGAAAAAGAGAGTGAAAAAGGGGAAAATATGATTATGGGGAGTTCTGGCAAATACAATTTAAATTTAATAATATGTGTAGAAAATCATACATATTTTTGTTTTGTATTCTAAATATGTTCTTTAAATAATTACATTAAAAATTTATTATTTATAAAAATAAAAAGTATTCGTAATATAAAGTATTGATATGATATTAATTATTCGTAAAATTTATAATCCTATATGTGTATATATAATATGCTATATTATCATGATAATAGTGAAAATTTATTTTATGGAGATAATTAATTGATATCTTTATTAGTAAAAAAAAAATATTAATGAGATTAATAAAAGTTAAATTACTTACTATAATGTAATTTTTGGATACTGTCTAATTATTAAATTTTTTTAACATATTGTTGTGATACTTTTTTAGTTTGTTGTTTATTTCTATTATAGAATTTACTCCATTTATTTCTTTAATTACATATGGTCCCTTGTATGGACTTTGTGATTTTTTTCTTTGTTCTAGTTTTACAAAAACTTGATCTCCTACTTTAAAATTTGAAACGTTTACATTTTTGTCATACTGTGTTTTTCGTTTATTCTTCGCAATGTTTATCAATTCTCTTGCTTTGCTTAATGCAGTTTTTAGCTTTATTTTTAATTCGTTTGAGTAATCTTCTAAATTATACCGTGTTGTTGTTGTGTTTTTTTCAATCAAATCACTTGGTAGGGATGGCAGTTTTCCGAAAATCAACTCAAAAGGTGTATACTCTGTATCAACATGTGGACTTGAATTATATGCAAACGTATAGTATGGAATCCATTTATCCCATTCAAAATCGTCTGCAAATGATAATAAATATTCATTTAGTGTTCTATGATTTTTCTCTAATGAACCTAATGTCTCATGATGATAGGGGGTGGAAAAAATTTGTTCTACCTTCAGTAATTCACATATGTTTCTAAGAAGTTCATTTGTGAATTCTGTTCCGCGATCTGATTTTAGGTACTTAAATAAACCGAATTTAAGTATAAGTTGCTCTACCAAAGTTTGTGCAATTGTTTTTGCGTCCTTGGTTTCTATAGGATGAGCTATAACGAATTTTGTTAGTTGACATTGCATTGTTAGTATGTAGCGGTATCCGTTTGAAATCTTAAGTGGACCGACAGTGTCAATTTCCACTGTTTCGAAACTTGTGGTTGGAGTGTCCGTTATGTTCATATTTTCTTTCGTGTGCCGAATTTGTTTATTCCTTGCACATTTTTCGCATGTGTTTACATGTCGTTTTATCATTTGTCTCATGTTCTTCCATGAGTATCGTTGTTTTAACTTGAGCATTGTTTTCCTGATTCCTAAGTGTCCACCCTGGGGTGAATTGTGGAATTCTTTTATCAACTCTTTTTGCATTGTTTTATTTCTTATGTTTCGTGGGGTTTCGTATATTAGTATTTTAAGCGATTTTTCATACTTATTATTCCTTTTATGCTGCAGCTTATTAAATTTCTTCTTAAATGTTTGTTTATCAATTATTTCAAATATGGCATCTTTTGCCTCTAGCGCTAGTTCTTTTATATTTTCTTTATGCATCTTAGATGATAGTTTCTCCAATTTCGAATCTAGATTCGTTGGATTATCACCACATCGTACTAGTACGAAATCATCTGTATTGTCGACAATTATATTTTTCTTCAAATTATTCTTGCTTATATCAAATTTTACGCGTTTTACATTCTTGACGTCAGATATCGATGTGCAGTCCCATATGAAAAGTTGATCAGGCTCTTCTGAAGACATGCATTTCTCTTTTATAATTTTGTTCGCTTTATATTCACTATTTTGCTTAACTTCATTATCTTCTTTAATTTTCATACCCCTTGTTAAAATCAATGCTTTTTTAATTTTTTCATCCTCTTCTGAGGGAATCATTTTTATTAATTTTTCTGAATCTATTTTTATACGCGATAAGGCATCTGCGTTAGTGTTAATTTTTCCTTTTTTAAATATTATTTCGAAATCGTAGTCCGAAAGATCCAATCTTATCCTTGTCATTTTCGATGATGGGTTTTTGTGGCTGAATAGTGAAACTAATGGTCTGTGGTCTGTAACCACAATGAACTTTCTACCATATAAGTATGGCTTGAAGAAATTTATGCCCCAATGAATGGCTAATAATTCCTTTTCTATCACGGGTTTGTTTAAATCGTGCTTTTGAAGTGTTTTACTCGCAAATGAAATGGGAAGGTCGTTACCTATTTCTCCTTGTGATAAGACAGCTCCTAAAGCAAAGTTTGATGCGTCAGTTGTTACAATAAATGGTTTGGAAAAATCCGGATATTGTAATACTGGAGGTTCTATCAATTTTTGCTTTAGCGTGTCAAAAGCTTGTTGGCATTGTTCTGTCCATTTGAATGTTTGCGTTTTCTTCAATAGGTTATTTAGGCATTGCGCGATGTTAGCAAAATCTTTAATAAATCGTCTGTAATAATTGCAGAAGGCTACAAAACGTCGTACTTCGTCCGCATTTGTTGGTGTCGGATAGTTCTTTATTGTGTCATGTTTTGATGGGTCAGTTTTAATTCCATGTTGTGTAATTAAGTGTCCAAGATAAACTACTTCTGGTCTCAAAAATTTGCATTTTGCGGCATTTAATTTTAAATTGTATTTTGATAATCTTTCAAAAACTTTAACTAAATTGTTGTTGTGGTGCTGTAGACTGCAACCAAAAACTATTATGTCATCGACATAAAGAAATGCTTCTGAGCTTAGACCAGTTAGTGCAAGTGTGAGCATGCGTTGAAAGCTATTGGAGGATATTTTCAATCCGAAAGGTAATCGTTTAAATTGATAGTGTCCATCATTTGTGGAAAAAGCTGTAAGTGGTCTGGACTTTTTGTCTAAAGGAATTTGGTGGAAGCTACTTGTCATGTCGAGTGTGGAAAAATATTTTGCTCGACCAAGTTTGTCTAAAACGTCTTCTATCCTTGTCAGTGGGAATTTGTCAATAACTAGTTTGTTATTTAGCTTCCTAAAATCTACAACTAATCGCCATTTTTTAGTGTCATCTTCTGACTTTTTAGGTACTAGCAATAGCGGTGCATTGTATGGGCTTACTGATTGTTCAATGACATCATCTTTTAATAAGTCTTGTACCTGTTTGTGAATTTCTTCATCATGGGCTTGCGGTAGTCTGTAGTTCTTTATGTATGTAGGAGTCGGGTCATTTGTAGTCAATGTCTGTGTATAGAAATTGTTCATTGTTAATTTTTCGTCTTTTAAATGGAAAATGTGTTGGAAATCCCTAAAAATTTCCGTTAAAGGGTGATTGTCATCTGTTTTTAGTTCTTGCATGAGTTTTTTGAAACGTGTATTGTTGTAAGTGTTATTTTGGTTTAGTTGAATATAGTTGGAAAGTGGCTCTGTTTTTGGTGTTAATTTTGTTAGTTTGACTTCGGTGTCTGTTGTGTTAAGAAGCTTTACGTGGCATTTACCAGTGGCTGGTATGATTGAATTTGCCAAAAATATTCCCGGTTGAATTTCTTCGTTCAGAATTACACTATCCTCGTTTAAATCTAAGAAAATAGGATGTATAATTTCTGTACGCGGTGGTATCCGTATTGTGTCATACGCGTGTTTGTTGAAGTGTAGTGGTGTCACGATGTCTATGTCATGTATTGTTATCGTCAATGTTTGTGTCTCGTAGTCAATTTTGCATGCGTGTTTCGATAAAAAATCTCTTCCTAATATTCCGTCGGTTTGAATCGGAAAATGTTCGTCAACTGCGTGGAAATTTTGAAAAAGTTTCGCATGTTGAAAATCTAATGTTAAAATTATTTTGCCTAATGTTGTTATTTGTTCATTGGTTATCCCCGTGAGTTTGCATCTAGTGTCCATCATCAAATCTGCTTCAATATTGTTAAATTTGCAGATAGATATGTCTGCTCCTGTGTCGATAAGAAAGGTAAGTGGTTTTTTGGAGTTGTAACATTTTACTGTGATATAATTTGTTTTGATATCCGATAGGTTATATATCTTTAATTTTGCTGTCCCGGATGATCTTCCTCGATATCCGAGCGTTCGTCGTTTCCCTGATTTTCAGTTCCAAAAGCGAACATTCTTCTGTTGTTACGCTGGTTCGTGTTGTTGTAATTCTGTCTCCTATTTGAATTACGGTGTGCATTCGAATTGTTATTATTTTGTGTATATCTATATGTATTATTATTATTTCGTGGATTTCTATATGAGTTATTATTATTTTGTGCATTTCTGTATGCATTATTGTTGCTTCCATTGTTGTTGTTGTTTGAAATTTGATTTCTATTAAAACTGTTGGTTCGTTGACCTTGGTTTCTTGAATTATTGTAGTTATTTGGATATCCGCGGTTGTTGTATCTTGTACTTGTGTTTTGCATGTTATTGCGATGACTGTTGTAGTTGTTGTTTCGGAAATACAACAATTGGTTGCTTGTTTTGTTATTATTTTCTAGCTCGAGTGCTAGGTTTGTTGCTTCTGTTAATGAATTTGGTTGAGAAGCAAATATTGTATTTTTGAGGTCATCGTTTAATCCGTTTTTGAAAATATTTAGTGCATAATTTTCGTTCATTTTTATGATTACATTTTGTTGTGCTATATCACCTGATAGCTCTGAAATTTGTAAACTATTTAGTTCTGATATCAAGGATACCAACTTATCCTTGTATTGTGTGACATTGTTGTTCCGTTGTGTTAAAGTTGACAGTTTTGTATGAATTTGAGATACTGTTAACGTTGATTTGTATGATGTTTTTAGACTAGTTTTTAATTGGTCTAATGTTGTTATATTATTAGCATTTGCTAATGTTGTGCGTACATTTGTACTTAATTTCACATTGATTACTAGGTCAATAAGTCGTAACTTGTCCGCGGTATTGTATGTTTCATACATGATTTGTATCACTTTTAAAAAACTATTTAATTCTTTGTGATTACCTGTAAAGGTAGGAACTATTTTTAGAATAGTTTCTAAATTAAAAGGCGTTGTAGTGGGAGTAGACATGGTTGGTTCTGGTGGCTGTGGCGGAGTATCTTCGTTACTAGACATTGAATTCAATAGAGAAATTGTTTCTTGATACAATTCGTAAAATTGTTCAATTAAACGTTCAGTTTCTATACTATGAGTTATTGCACTTGAATGTGCATTGAAAGTTTTTAAATAAGCTTTTATTTGTGATATTTTTTCTTGTATAGTTTGTGCCGTATAACCTCTGTTGATTGATTTTCGTAAATTTCTATTTATTGTGTTCAATTGGCTGAATACTTGAAGTAAAATTTTCATTTAGAAATACCAGTGATTTGACTGATTTAAATTGGATTTTGTACGCGGTTTACGTGTTTTAAAACGTACTTTTTATAATAGGCATTGAGCTTGTAAAAGATGTAGAAAAGAATTGCTATAATAATTATTGTTATTATTATAGTGGTTGTAACTGATTTTACATTGGTGGTAGTTATCGCGGATCCTAAATTATTTTGGATGTTTTCGTTTATTACGATTTCATCTTTGTTTTTATTGTCAAACATTGTGATATTTAGAATTGTTTGAGCAAAGTTCGGTATCATAAAAAAAAATGTAAAGTTCAAAAATGTAAAAGTTCTGTTTTAAATTTTTACATATTTATTTATACAAAAAAAAATTTTGTTTATATATATTTTGTTTTAAATAATTTCTTTAAATATGGTGATCTGATGTTCTGCTTATCTTCTCTGAAAGTCGGATTTTTGTAAATAAAGTTATGTAGCGTTTGTGCTCGCTGCACTTTGTCGCATGCGTCTGTAATTATTCCTTGATGACTGTCAAGGTGTTGTTCGATATTTCTAACTTGTTCTTCGCAGATAAAACAGCATGTAGTTTCATCCATTACTTCAGTTTGTGTTTGATTTTGTATTTCAGATCTTTGATCTGATTTGCAAGGCTTTGCTTGTATGCGCCTTTCGCGATGGCTATTAGCCGGTACAGCTCCTGCAGTTGGGCTTTCTGTCTGACGTGGCGCCCAGCCCTCGTGTGTTTCCGTCTTTGTACGGAGTTTTGTTTGGCTATCGATTCTTTTTTGTTTTCTTGTTGTTGAAAATATTCCTCTATTGTGAGGCGTTTTGGTCCCGGAATGGGTGTTGGTGTGTACGTCGCTTCGGTAGCAGTTGCTGCTGGCACGTATTCTTCAATTTCTTTTTGTAGCGATTGTATGCGTAGGACCAGTGCGTCGAAATTTGCCTCAAAATCTTCGTTCATAATTTCAGTGGTCAATCAGAGTGTTGAATAGAGTTGTTGTGCTAAATTTCTTCTATTTGCCAATTTGGCAGGATCGCCATGTGTTGTACGCCGAGCCTGGTGTCATGCGGATCGTCTTTCTGAATCCTCTGAGTTCTGAAATTAAATTAGTTTTCGGGACGCGCCGCGGAGGTTGTGTTTAAGCCCACTCGGCTATGTTTTAGTAAGGCAGCTTAGTCGGCTGATGAGAATAACATAAAATGAAAAGACTTGTCGTCTCTTGTTGAGAGAGAGAAATTCTGATTTTTCCTTTTATTTATATCAATAAAACCGGTATTTTCCTTAACAGTATAAATGCCAGTATTTGTTACGCTCCTCCCCAGAATTTTGCCGATCGCCAATCAATTTGTTGATCGATCAGTTGCTTTGGTTTTCATAGCTACAACTACAACATGTACATAACGATTGAATATGTGCTGGCCTTCAAATCAGTGTCATATGATCCTGCTCATATTCATATGCACTACATTGTGCATTTGGTTTGGCCTTCAAATTGAATGTCGTTGCCTTAGGCAATCCGATCTATCATTATGCAGTCGCTTATATGTTATGGCATTGTTGTTGTAGTAGCGTATGTCTTGTGCTGAGTTTAGGTATGCACATACTATGAAGGGAAAAGGGGATGAAATGAATTTGTGTGAAGTGTAAATGACATTCGCTTATCTACAGAATTTTTGATTTCAAGTACCCGTCTTTGTTTGGGTTAGTTTTATGTTGCATCAAAAATTCTGTAGTTATGTAAAGTGCCGGGTTATTGTAATTAGCTTTAATTTATGATTTAGTAAGTAGGTGGTCTAAATGAAATTTATTGGGAAAGTATTGTGATGGTAATAGTGACTTTAGGAGTCCACTACACGAGTATATCCGTAACCAAAAAAAAAAAGACTTCAAGGGTTGCTACCCTACCCTGCTAATTTTTCGAAATTTCAGCAAAAAAATAAAGAAAAGTACCGAAAAAATGTATCGCTATTTCTTAAGCCTATATATAAGAAAAAATTCGTTGATCTATGCGCAAGCAGAGCTTTTGTTTTTCTCAATTAATCGCTCCAATTCTATACTCTTTTCACTATATTCGTATTATTTCTTGATATTATTATTTCTTGATATTGTCAATGCGACTTAATGAAATATCGCTTAAAAAATATATGAGAAAACACATATTTCATATTTTGATCCAAAAATTATCAAAATAATTTTTTTTGAAGTAATGCATGCATGGCAATGTTGCTTAGAGGTGCCAATTATTGAAACAAAAGTTGTAAATAATTGCTTATAAAATAAATACTTTGATAATTTTAGGACCAAAAAATATTTTATTTTTCTCATCTATTTTTTTAAACGATATATAGTATTCATATAGTGTATAAAGGTGAATATAGTGAAACTAGTAAAGTATTTGAGCTATTAAACAAAAATAACTAATATGTACTTTGCAGAGCTTTATGTTCAGTACGTTTAGTGCAAAAACAACAAAAAAATTACAAGCGCAAAATGCATTAATTGTTAAAGAATAACTCCAACATTTGTAAGGGAACAATAAATGGGCAACCAGCAATTGCATGTGAAGGGGGAAAGAATGTAGAGTTGTGTCGGACTGTGTTTGTGTTTTTTTGCTATGATTCTTAACTGGTCAATGCAAAAAACTAAGTATAGTGTGTTTGCAGACTCTTTAACATCGGCTAACAAAGCTTACTGAAGATATGACGTAGCTGTCATTGAAACTAGTATAAGCAGCTGTTCCTCTACAATTGTTGGAGTTATTCTCTAACAATTCATGCATTTTGCACTTGCAATTTTTTTGTTGTTTTTGCACTAAACGTACTGAACATAAAGCTCTGCAAAGTACATATTAAATTTTGCTTTGTTTCAAAAACACAAATAAAGATAGAATAACTAAAGCTCTACTCACGCAGAAGTCATTAAATTTTTTCCTTGTAAAAAAGCTTTAAAAAAAGAGGTAATCTTTTTTCGGTACGTGTTCAGTAGGAAAATGGAAAAAAACTTTTCAAAAAGAAAAAAATGCAAGATTTCCTCAAATTTCTTCAATTTCAGCATGCATGGCTCTCCGCAATTACTTACATACTATATTGTCATTTTCTGTTTAAAAAATTAACCAATTCATTGACTTTTTCAAAATAATTATGCTTTATGTATAGAAATCGGTATAAGTCAATAATGTTTTGACAAACTATTTTGGTACTTGATACAAAATAAATATTGAACTAAAATTATACAAATTTCTTTTGTGAAAAAGATCCGTGAATTGATTGATTTTTTTAGTAGAAAATAATAAGTATGAAAAAAGTAATATAATAAAAAGAATTAAGCCAGGGTAGTTGAAAATTTAATATAATTGTAAATAATATTCAATTTTACAATAGTAATCGTCAGCCAGCAATCAGTTCGTGGAAATATCGTCAGCTGAAGTATCGTCGGTTACGTACTTAGCGGTCATTATTTCCGGGCTCTATCCCTAGAGGCAACTCTTGACGTCTTTTTCGCCTCTTATCGATTGATTTTTCAATTATAATGTAAAACACTATATACACTACATATACAAAGATGATATTTTCACCTGATCGGCTGACGAGTTTTGCGCCCGCATTCAAGTGACTGATGGCATGATTCATAATTATTATAAACTATATGCAGAAACAATTTCAGCCGGCCTCTTTTTATTTTTTTTTTTAATTTTTACGCCCTTCCAACTCACCCGTAGTTACCGTAGATTTTATAAACATTTTGCAACTTTATCCAATTTACAAAATGTATTGCATTTCTCATTTTTTTTTTTGCAGTTTTATACTTTTAAATTTTTATTACACTTAATTATCTCTTCTGGAATTATTAACCTAAAATTACTTTGAATGAGTTACGTAAAATTTACAAGTTTTTAAGTTTGCAAGAGGTATTTTTAATATAAATCAAATATATAAATCTAGTAAATTTATTATAGTAACTTGTTCGTGCTTATGTGTAAAAATATCTTCTATTTCTTCCAAATGAAGAATCATTCTTCCTTTTAGTAGTGTAATTGTATTTATACATAAATTGATTTGCTATTAAGCGCTTATGGGGATAAATGTTTGACAATTTGAGTTACAAAACATTTCCAAAATTGTCTAAAATATGGAGCAATTTAAATTTTTAAAAACCAAATTTTCATTTCCTTTCATTTGCCTATCGATTTTAAGCTTTTTTATTTTAAAATTGATGTTTATTTAATTATCTTTCATATACCACCCATACCTTCTGATTTGGAAATTGTTGTTAATATTATTTTTGTTGTCAATCCAATATTTGAGCTTGACTTTAATAAATATGCTATATGTCCGATAGGAAACATCTTATTGAAAAAATCGAAACTAAAATTTGTAGAAGTCTTATATGAAAAATCAACTATTGTATCTGAACAAATTAACAACGTCTTGCGAGTTACCTGAAACCATGCTACAAGCAGCCTCTTTTCCACTCTTAAGGAAGTATATCTCAAATTCCTAATGTACTGAAAAAAAAAATTGAGATTTTGTCAAGAAGACAAAAATTTAACATATCTACCTGCGCGGATTTCTGAGTAGAATCTTAACCAGTTTTTTGCAGACCTATGTTTTCTTAAGTGAATAAAAAAGATATTATTGAGATTAAGTAATCTTGACTATGTTAGTTATAATTTTAACTGTTGGTGACAAACCTTTTTGCAATAAACTAAAATTTAGGAAAACGGCAAGTTCATTACTTTCGCATCTCTAACTTTTCTAACCAGGGTCATTCCATCTAGAATGGGCCCATCATTACCCTGAGGTTTTTAAAATAGGCTGAAACTTTTTTGACGTAGAAGGTAGAAAGTAATGTGATAAATTTTTTTCGGCCAATATAATTGTTTAAATAAAAAAGTCTTAAATTGTGTTCAAAAAAGGACGTAAATAAAACTACACCATTCATTGCTTTCATATTATTTTTAGGTAGTTGTGTACTGGTAGATGACAAAAAAAATTATATGCTGAAAGATAAAAAAATTTACTTTTTTAAGAAAATATCTATGTCTCCAATACTTCATGACTGATTTCAGTCTGTATAGGGTTAAAATTTTCAGAACATATAAGAGTAACATCTCTAAAACTTTCATCCACGTTGTTTCACCTTATTTGATTTAACGAGCATTTTAACTAATGATTGCTCATTTTGTGGTTAAATTAATAATTGATAAATATAAAATAAAACTTTTTCAGCAGGCTCTAGGTCCAATTTTAATGAAAAACTATCAAACAACACACTTCAACGACTATACAGCAATACAAAAACCAAAATAGACAAATACGACAAATCAAACGTAATTTATAAAATAACATGCAAAGGAGACGGGTCCCACTTATGCAACAAAACATATGTGGGGACAACTAAAAACAAACTACGGACAAGAATTTCATCACACAAATCTGAGCATAAGTCACGAGACAAACCAATGGAGCAGAGAACAGCTCTTTCGGCCCACTGTACAAAACACCAACACTTTGCTGACTTTGACAACGTAGAGATATTACAACAAGAGACAAATTACATCAAACGCTATACTCTAGAAATGCTCCACATAATTAATACACCACACCCACAACGATTAAACTTTAAAACGGACACAGAGAGAATTGCTCAAAGCTACAGATATATAATAACAAAACAAAACAAGTAATATTAGTGGACGAGAGATCACCATTAAGATCAGCTGTGATTTGTTTACAAAAACTTAAAATTTTGTGCAATATTTCTGTGCAATATTTATGTTTTTGTTTTGTCCACCGCGTTGTTAGTTTTGAGTAATTATTTATTTTTAAAGTAATTATTTATTTGATCCTGACATACGTAAGTTATTTTTTGTGCTGTTTTTGTTTATATTATTTTATTTTAATTGTTGTAACATTTTTTAAACAGATTACCCTGAAGATGACTACCAATGGTAGTCGAAATATTGGTAATAAAATTTAATATGATAAACAAAAAATAGTTTTTCATTAAAATTGGACCTAGAGCCTGCTGAAAAAGTTTTATTTTATAATAAAAGAGGTCGCAAAATCATCACTTAATTGATAAATATTTTATTATAAAATTTGTTTTCTTAATATTTTTTGTAACATGATTTATTTTTTTAAAAATTTAAATTCGAATGAAGAAAACTTCTGACAAATATTTTGAAATTTAAAAAATCAAAAACATTTATTAAAAACTAGGAATAATTAAATTTTTAAAGTAAACTAGAGCAAGTGTTAATGTGGGACACCACATATTTCCCCCTTCCTGTTAAATTTGATGGTGTTGTTGAGAAGATTGAAGTGTAATTTTTTGGTAGTTATGTTTCAAGGTGAGATTGTAGTTGTAGCATTGTTTTTATATTATTTTAATGAACTTTGATGATTTTTCGATGACTCTGAATGACCCATCGTATGGATGTTGTAATGAGTGACGTATTGTATCGTTTCTTACAAAAAATAAATTTACAGCCTTTTAATGTTTGTGGATCGTGTTGTTGGCATCTTGTGTCATGATGTGTATTGTTTGATTGTATGTTATTTATGTTTTCTTTAAGCTTGGACAAGCTCTCTAACGGTTTGAATGGTTCTACTTCTTGAACTGTTGGTTGATGGTGTAGTGTGAGTGTTTGAATAAAAACCATTTCAGCTGGTGATGTTTTAATGTCTTCTTTAATAGCTGATCTGAAACTCAAAAGAATTAGAAGAAGTTCCAAATACCAGTTTTTTTTTATTATTAGAGGCTATTAAGGAGGCTTTAATTGTTTTTCGGAATCTTTCTATTATTCTGTTTGCTTGTGGGTGACATGGTGAAGTTGTGATGTGGTGTTTTTATAAATTGTTTAAATGTGTGAGAGAGGTGAATTCCTGGGACCATTTGTTGATTTGTGAATTCATGTTGGGCCAGAAGTATCGTTGTGCAATTAGTCGTCTGGAAGCTCTAGCTCCGGGGTGAGAAATGTTGTCAATTTCTTCGAATGCTTTCTTACGCAGAATTTGTGGTATGTATGGACGGGTAACTTTTGTTGAAAATTCGCTCCAAACTTTTATGTTTGGGGGTGGAATATGTATTTGTTCGAATTTGCATATGATTTTGTTAAGTATGTCATTTGTTCGATGTGTAACTGTCTTAGATTAAGATTGATTGCCATTATGTCGTCGGTCGCCAATGTGGCGTCGACTAGTTTATTACATCAAATGGTGAATTTGAGAAGTTCCTGAGTCTCTAGGTGTTTAATCGGGGGCTGGACAAAAAAGTTGAAACACTAAAATTCAATTTTGGGGGTTTATTATAATGTAAAATATTATAACTACAAATTAAATACAATATACAAATTTGATGTATACAATACGTGTTGTAATTGTGTTATGTGGAGTTCGAGTTATTGTTTTTGTCCAACGTTGAGTTGCTGTGTTGAGATGATGGTGGTTGTTTTTGTATTGAGGAATTTGATGTTGATTGTAGAATCTTGTTGTGTTTCACTGTTGTTTGTTGTGTGATTTATGTTAAACTGTTGTAAACTGTGTACTGTTTTTCACTTGTTTAAAACTGAGATGTTAATTGTAATTTATGTTAAATGTTTTTTCTTCGCTTGCGGGAGGGTTCGCTGACTTCGGGATCTTCTTCTAGATGACGAATGATATTTGCACGTTTTACTCGTTGGTGTTGTAGCCGATCGGCTTGGGGCATTCGTTGCAGTCACAACGAGTAAACGGCAGCGCTTTGCGGTGGATAGCAAAGACGAGCAGATATGTAGGCTACACACTAGTTTACGTTGTACGTAAACATTCTGCCCGCCTTGCAGTATCAAGGATCTGCAAAGAAACTCAAAAAATTATAAAATGTGTGGGTACATAAAATTCAAGATACTCAGGGCAGGGTCTAGGTATTTAAGTGGGAGGGTCACAACTTAGCTATCTGAAGGGTCTTGACGTGTCTGGAAGAGGGCCTGAAAGAATCCAACCAAATTCAGTCTCTTGTGCCAAAAGAGACCCAAGAACATTGCGTTGAACACCAGGACAAATTATCTGTGGGTAAAGATCACTGCCAATGATCAGATCAACAGAGCGAGGTTTGAAAAATTCTGAATCTGCCAATTGCAGTTCACCAATATTTTCAAAAAGCTTCGGGTCGACAGAGTAAGTCGGCAACTCACTTGTCATATTCCTCAAGACTAACGCTCGAGTTTTCACTTTAAACGATGGGTTCATTGGAGAGCACAACATGAGATCACAAGCCGTTGATGGTGTTGCAGACACTGTTTGGCTGAGGCTTGTGACTTGAGCTGAGACTGCTTGGGCTTGCAGTCCAATTTTCTTCCTTAGCTTGTCCGAAATAAACGTTGCCTCGGATCCAGAGTCTATCAGTGCTCTTGCCATGTACTGAGTTCCATTGTTCTCCACACTTACAATGGCTGTACCTAGTAGGACCTTCTTCATTGTTGTACCACAGTTCGCTACTAGGTGGTTTCGTTGCTCATGACGGGTCGGGTGAGAAGTGGACTGTATAGTTGTGGTAAATGACTGCCGGGTCTTATTGAGTTTTGACGACACTTTGGCTTGTGAACTCGTGCAAGGGATCGAATCTGGGTCTGTCGTTCTATGGAGTAAAGAATGATGTCTTTTTTTACAAATACGACAAACATATGCACTTTTGCATGCTTTTACTCCATGCGACACAGCTAAACAATTAAAACAATATCCATTTTGTTTTACCGATTCGATCCTCTCCTTGACATTCATGTCAATGAACCGTGGGCACTCACGAAGAGTGTGTTCATCTTTGCATAGCTTGCAAATAGAACCATCAACTTTATATTTTGGGACGAAGGGTTTTGGGGCAATATTTTTTTGCTGGTTATAAACAATGGGTTGGGGCTTTTTTGACACACTCATGTGGAAAGAATTAACACGCTTTTTCAAAATGTGTTCAAAATTTGCAACTTTTTGCCGACTAGGCTTTGAAAGTGAAGCCTTTATATCGCCAACAGACTCAAGGGTTTTATATTTACGGGTCAAAAAACAATCGAGTTCCTTCCAAGTTGGAACTTTAGAAATATCCTTTAAAGACTTCTCAAAATCTTCGAGGAACACATTGGGTAATTTTGTGGAACATAGATACACCAGGATAGGGTCCCAGCTATCTGTATCTATTTCTAAACTCTGAAGCGTCGTGATACAGTTATTAATGGTTCGCTGTACATTTTTAACCGAACTACCATTCTCAGAAATTTGGGGCAGATGAAAAAGCATTTTAAGTTGTGCATTTATTTGCATTCGTGTATTTTCATAAATTTCTGAGAGATTTCCCCACGCGATGAAGAAACCATCATTAGTAAGAGGGGCATTTTTAATAACATCACTAGCTTCGCCACGGGTTTTTTGCTTCAAGTAAAATAGCTTTTCGACATTACTTAACCTTTTATTGTTAATATATAATGCCGTAAACAAATCCCTAAAAGAGGGCCAACTGACGTAATCTCCGTCAAAGACGTCAATATCGCAGGGTGGAAGATGAACAGCTGGGGACATATCAACAATGTCAACTTTTGGTTTGGGTTCTTCCTTTTGGGTCTTAAGAGCCTCAGAATGCTCATACATTGATGTAATACATCTAAGGTAGCTAGAATACGTCTTCTTGTATTTGTCTTTTAGCTTTTCCATATCAATTTCTTTGTCTTGATTTTCCCGAAGCTCCTCATATGCAGTTTGGAACTTCTGCCACAGATATTCCAGTTGCTTTTGCTGGGCTTTGAGACTGTAAGAACTGTGTTCTGAAATTGGGGTCTCCGAGTGAATCTCCTCAAATTCAAGCACATCGTTCGCAAAGTGAACAAAAGACTTAAGAGACATTGTATAAAGGGTCTTTGAAAAGAAAACAAATAAAAGTTATGAAATTTAACTTTAAATTTATACAATGTCAAATTTGAGTTCGAAAAACCAAAACAAATTGAGCGAAACTTGCCAAATATTGAAAAAGAGACAAGAATTTTCAAGTATGGATAATAATGAGCTAACGAAAAATGGGTTAAGTAAAAAAATTTCCAAAAAAATCTTACTGAATTGCTTTTAATTAAGCAAATTGTTGAGAAATTCAAGCAAATATATTGAAACACTTCAAAAAATCTTGCAATTACTTGAAGTTTCTATAGAGTTAAAACGGGTTAACGAAATTTTGAAAAATTTTCAAGAATTGGGGTCAGGCGAAAACGAAAAAGTCGTAAATTTACGAAATTTTCCAAAAAAGCGCAAAAAGCCACGAAAAAATCGTTTAAATAATTTTTGGGGCACAATGGGTTAACAAAATTCACAAAGGGTTAAGAATTTTCAAAATCTATTTCAATTCCCACAATTTGGGAAAAATTTCAATAAAAATCCGGATTAAAAATTTTCCGGGATTTTTTACACCAATCTGGCAACTCAAAAAGAGACTGGCTTGAGAGTAAACAAAAACAAAAGTACAAGTTACTCAGAACTTGTACTCAGCAATAAAATAAACAAACGGCACAGCAATTGGGTTTTCAATGCAAAAAAAAATATATGTACGCAATATGTATGTACGTATGTTTTGATTGTTCCGCACAAATCACTTAAATTTTTTTTGCATTGAATGTACGCAAATAACAAGAAATGAAGAGTAATTATATTTCAGTGCAAAATCAAAATATATATTCAAAATTTGGGAGGGGTTGGGTGGGTTTTTTATGCAAAAAATTTTCGACTCGTCAAACGAAATGCGAAAATATTTATTCACTTATCAAAATGCTGCACAAAAAGATAGATTATGCTTTTTGTACAGACAATTTTGATTAAAAATTTTGCTCTTCAAATTTCAAGTAACTCACTACTTTGGGTTCCTTTCTATTTACACTATGATGTTCTGCCGTGTTTGTGTTTCAACTTTCCTGTCCGTCCAGAGCTTTGATGCTGCTGCTCCAAACTACGACGGCTCGAAGGACCAAATGTTTAATCGGGGGCTGGACAAAAAAGTTGAAACACTAAAATTCAAATTTTGGGGGTTTATTATAATGTAAAATATTATAACTACAAATTAAATACAATATACAAATTTGATGTATACAATACGTGTTGTAATTGTGTTATGTGGAGTTCGAGTTATTGTTTTTGTCCAACGTTGAGTTGCTGTGTTGAGATGATGGTGGTTGTTTTTGTATTGAGGAATTTGATGTTGATTGTAGAATCTTGTTGTGTTTCACTGTTGTTTGTTGTGTGATTTATGTTAAACTGTTGTAAACTGTGTACTGTTTTTCACTTGTTTAAAACTGAGATGTTAATTGTAATTTATGTTAAATGTTTTTTCTTCGCTTGCGGGAGGGTTCGCTGACTTCGGGATCTTCTTCTAGATGACGAATGATATTTGCACGTTTTACTCGTTGGTGTTGTAGCCGATCGGCTTGGGGCATTCGTTGCAGTCACAACGAGTAAACGGCAGCGCTTTGCGGTGGATAGCAAAGACGAGCAGATATGTAGGCTACACACTAGTTTACGTTGTACGTAAACACTAGGAGAAACCTTCGCCGGGTGTAAAATTGAAATATTTTTGCAAAAATATTAAGAAAAAAGAAAAAATTAAGTCTATGCTGATTTTTCGAAACAAAATAAAAATTTAAAAAAAAATCAATGAATCTAACTCTTTTGATTCTTACCTTAGCATTTCAATGAATTCGTTGAATGACGAAGAAATGGTAAGCGGTGGTGAAAAAATTTCAACTTCACAGAAAGATTTAAATGCAAATGGCGAACAGCTAAAAGATCAGTTGCAAAATGTGCACGTTAATGTGATTTCAGAACCACGAAATGTTTTAAGGACAAATGGCGCACGGACGGGAAATAATTTTGAAAATGTGCAAGGTATTGAGTATGCTTTTGAACAAACTGTACTTTTTCGTTTGGCTCATACTGGTGACATTAATGTACTAGTCGACATTTCAGGTCCTAAAGCAATTTAAAATCAAAAAACTTAGAAAGGTTTATATATGTGGGAAAAGATTAGAGACTTTAATCCTAAGGGAATAAATACAATCAGAACCATTGTGATCTCATTGTATAAAATAAACTTTTGCGAAGTAAATTTAGCCAATGCGTTTGTCACCAGTAAGAATCTAAAGGATAGGAGCATCAAGGCATTTTTCCCGAAAACTTTTGTCGAATCCTTTGGTGTGATCAGAGATATTCCCCTATTTTTATCTGATGACGATATTAAAAAGAATATAATAAGCGATATTTAGGTGAGCTCCCTGATGAGGTTTACCAAAAGGGACTTAAATGATCCTTCAAAGTTTGTGCCAACATACTCGGTCAAGGTTGGCTTTTTTGGAGGTGACATTCCGCAGGAGGTTAGCCTCAAATACACAAAGCTGGCGATCAGTCACTACTTTCCACCGATGAGACAATGTTGAAACTCTGGGAGGTTGGAACATACCCAAAGGGGTTGTAGGGCCAAAACTAGGTGCCTTTAATGTGGAAAAAAAATGTCTGCATACCAGACTGTGGTGTTTTTCGTTGCATTTTGTGTGCAGGTAGCGATCACTTGGCCTCCAACAGACTTAAATGTGATGTTTGGACAAAGGACTTAGAAACTAAAAAAAATCATGACTATTTAGAAATGGTCAAGACGAGAAGTGGTGGAAACATACCGTACTAACAATAGTAATAAATTCCAAATTTTGGATGATTTTGAGGAACATTTTCTGATTCTACCAAATTCTAACAGTAACATCAAGGACAGTGAGGTTAACAAATTGTTAACTAAGTCCAGCTATAGAAATGTAGTTAAAAAGTATAACAGAAATATTCCACAAAAAATGGAAATAAATGCATCTCCTCATAGTAGAAGGGAAAAGGCTGATACTCCGTCTGCTATTTCTGGACCAAAATATAATAAGGTGTTCTTATTGGAACGAACGGTGGCGAGCTTTCCAAACTCGTCATGGACTCTTTCCAAAAGGAAGGTAATCAAAATTGCATAAATGCAATCAACCATTTCAAATCCAAAATTGATAAATTGTCTGTGAACATGGACTGTGATATAATATCTCAATCTCTTGACTCTCAGTCCAGAAATGAGAATATTACAATATAATTGGCAATCTTTGAAACAGACTAAAAATCATATTAAATTTTTTGCTAGTGAAAATTGATATTTGATATTTTTGGCTTAGTGAATTCTTTTCGCTTAATCCTGCGGATCAAAATAATAAAAGTGTAAAGTTACAAAAAAAAAAACACGTTTGGATGGTCACAACTATGATAAGGTGTTTTTAAACTAAACAAAAGCTCTTGAATACAATATCTGCACGCATTGCGGAGTGATTAAATGCGCTGAACATATTATTACACGCTGCATTCGATTTGTTGATTTACGTAAAAATTATAACATACGAGTATTCAATGAATATATAACGCTAAAAACCTTAAATAATTACTCCTTTTTTTATGTTTTAGTAATATAGCTCGTATTGATTTTTAGTGATAGAACACAATCGATTTAATTATTTTTGTTTGAAAACGCTTGTATACGTTTTCAATGTCGTTTATACTATAAATGTTTTTGTACTTGATATTTCAAGCTATCTCTATTTGTCTAAGTAGAAGGAACAACTTAACATAGCTGTTTGATTTATCATGAAGACACAAACTATATATGGAGGGTTAACCTGACATTTTGAATATATTTCGCCAACACTTATTATATATACGCTCGATGTATATAACTCTTGAATAATCCGGAACAAACCTCAAAAAAAAAAAAAAGTCTAGTCCAATTAGAACTTCGTTTATTAATCTTTGGTATGTTTGCGCTGAGTTCCTCAAGCCGAAGAGCATTCGGAGGAACTCAAACATTCCGAAAAGTGGAGTGATTGCTGTTTTATGTATGTCTTCAGGAGCTATTGGTATTTGGTGATAGGGTCTCACTAAGTCTAGTTTTGAATAAATGGTTGTGTTGTGTACATTTATTGAAAAATCGTGTATATGTGGTAATGGGTAGCGGTCCGCTACAGTTATTGTGTATATTCTTGTGTAATTTACGCATGGTCTCTAGTCGTTTGCTTCACGTTTAGGAACTAAGTGTAAAGGAGATGCTGTCATTGAGTTAGATGGTCTGCAGATTCCAGCTTCAACTAAGAATTCAAATTCTTGTTTAGATATTTTCATTTTTGGCAGGTCTAGACGTCGAGGTTTGTTGTAAGGTAATTGTCCTTGTGTTGTAACATGGTGTACTATTTTGTGTTTGATTGGCGCAGTATAATCTGGTTCTGTTCTGAGTGCATAGAATTTTTTGAGTAACTGAGTGTATTTGTTACTGATTGAGAATAACTTTAGTTATGGTGTTTCTGTGTATGCCAAAATTGCGTTTATGGATAGTTTGCTGAGTGGGTCATTCAATAAGACGTTTGTGTTTAAAGTCAATGGGTTAACCGTATTTTGTTAGAAAATCAGCGCCTAAAATTTGTTTAGAAATGTATGCGATCAAAAAAGTAAATCATAGATCACGTCTTAAATTTAAATTAAGTGTTAGTAGTTTTTTATCGTAAGTTGATATTAAAGTGCCGTTATCGCCTGTCAAAATAATCTCTGACTTTTGTTTGTGATTTTGGAATTTGGAAGAAGGGAGTACAGAAACTTTTGCTCCACTGTCAACTAGAAATTTTAAATTGTTTGTGTTGTCGTGATTGAAAAGTTGACGTGTAAGTGTTGTGAGACTTCCGTCATCAGTCGTCGCGTTGATGTAGTATTTTAGTTTAATGGATTGTGTTGAACGAATGAACATGGTTATTCACAACGTCTATCGTCTTTACCAAATTTATAATGATATCTATATAGACGGTTTGGGGAACGTTGACGAGAGTTGTTTCGGAAGCCATATCTGTTCCTAGAGAAACCTCTTGATCGTAGGTTTGAAGGCTGGTATGACCATGATCATGATCTCGTTCTGATTTAATTGATTCTACCTCTAATGTTAACTTGTTGATTTTATCAAGAAGATGTGTGTTTGTTTGAATGATTGTATTGCTATTGTGAAATCATTTTGTGTGTGGTTTGGTAAATTTGGTTGTTTTGCGTATTGAAAAAAAATTTTGTTAGATTATTACTTCCCATAATCTATCTGCTAAGTTTAGAAGTTCTTCTAAATCTTTACTGCTTGCACTTATCAAGGCAATGATAAGGTTTTTTGGTAACTTTCGGATCCATAATTTCCGAAGAAATTCTGAATATACCAAGGAGCCTGCTAGTAGCAAAAGTGATCTGTGTAATTGAAATAGATTTCGGTCACCATCTCTGTGTCAGAAAATAATCTATCGAGACGTTTGTTTTCAATTTAAGAGTGATGTTCAAAGAGTACTCGTTTTAGTCCTTCATACAGATTATCTATTGGAATTGGATTTCTGCGTGAATGAACCTAGCTTCTTGACAATTATTTCAGAGTTGTGGTAATTTAATTGAAGTAGCATGAATTTGCAAGGTGTTGTCAAATGGGTGTTGAAATTGATTAGAGAATCTCCGTCTCCATGGTGAGAGGAGTGGGTATAATGGGTTGGGGTTTGTGTAACGTGGTAACGACCATGTGTTGGGAGGTGTTGGGTTCTATTTAGGTTTATTGAAGAGTGAGGAGAGGTACGATTTAGATTCATTAGGATTGCAGGAAAAGGTTTATGATTTGGGTTGGGTCGATAAGAAATTTAAGTGAGAGTGGGAAAGATTATTTGATTATGTATTATATGTATATCTATACTTAATATTTCATGGCCTCATAATGGTGACGGATTGGATGATGATGATCGCTGATTGTGGACGGAGATGGATGAATCTGGACGATGATTATCGTTGATAGTAGACGATGATGTATGAATCTGGATGATGATTATCGTTGATTGTGGACGGTGATGGATGAATCTGGACGATGACCTTCTGATGATTGTGTTCGAAAGATAAATACAATTTTTGCAGTTGAAAGGAAGTTCAATGAATTTGAAGATTTTAAACAGGAAATTGAAATTTAATTTGAATGTATGTGCGCAAATGTGTCGGAATATTTTCAGTCATAGTTTTAATGCATTTAAATTTACAAATGCAATTCTAATAGATTTCGTTAAATAATTCTGATGGTTTCAAAGACAACGAAAATGTTTGTACGTTGACGTCGATGTTGTTAGTTGGTAGATTTTCGTAACTTTTTTATTGTTGATGCTTGTTCGTAGCCACGATTGCCAGTTTTGGTGGTTAAAATAATTATATTTTTGTTGATAAATATTTTATTGCAATATTTCTTTTTAGTATTTTTTGTAACATGCTTTTTTTAAAAACTTAAATTCGAAAGAAGAAAGCTTTGGACAAAATTTTTTAAATTTAAAAACTGGAAATATTTAAATTTTTAAAGTAAATTAGTGCAAGTGTAAATGTGAGACACCACATACACATTGACTTCTCGCTAAAGCATTCGTTATGTTACGTTTTCTCTTCAAAATACACTTTGAACTAAAGGGTGTTTTTTTTAGAGGTATAGAGCTTCGAATTGAAATAAAACACAAGAAAATCGTTTTAATGGCCATCAATTTGGTTTTATTGGAAGGATAATTTTATGCCATTAATGTTTAAATATGATTTCGGGCATGTGGCCGCCTCGGCTGGCTCGAATAAAGCCAATTCTACAGGTCCAATTTTGAACCACTTTTTCGAGCATATGGGGCCGTATGTCGGCAATAACTCCACGAATGTTGGCTTCCAAGTCCCCTAACGTTTCTGGTTTGTTGGCGTAGACGAGCGACTTCACATATCCCGAAAGAAAATAATCCAATGGTGTCAAATCACACGATCTTGGTGGCCAATTGACAGGTCCATTCCGCGAAATTATGCGCTCATCGAATGTTTCCTTCAATAAATCGATTGTGACGTGCGCTGTGTGGCATGTAGCGCCGTCTTGTTGGAACCACAACTCATCCACATTCATGCCATCCAATTCGGGAACAAAATAGTCGGTTATCATGGCTCTATACCGGTCTCCATTAACGGTAACTGACTCTCCAGCATTATTTCGGAAGAAGTATGGCCCAATGACTCCACCAGCCCATAGAGCACACCAAACAGTCAGTTTTTGTGGATGTAATGGCGTCTCAAGGGTCTCATGTGGATTCTCTTCACTCCAAATGCGGCAATTTTGCTTGTTGACGTAGCCATTCAACCAAAAATGAGCCTCATCACTGAATAAAATTTTGCGATGAAAATCAGCATCGAGATCAATCTCATTTTCGGCCCATACACCAAAATCACGACGCATTGCATGGTCTCGCGGCTTTAATTCTTGCACAAGCTGGATCTTGTAAGGTCGCAAGCCAAGATCTTTGCGCAAAATCTTCCATAAAGTTGATGGACAAAGCTCCAATTGCTGTGCACGGTGGCGAATCGATTCATTCGGGTCCTCTTCAACATTTTGCTCTACAGCGGCAATTGTTTCTTCGGTGCGCACTGTTCGACGTCTCTGCGGATGCGTATTATCACATAGAGTAAACGTAGTGCGAAAACGATCCATGGTTAACCGAATTAATTGCTCTGATGGACGATTATGTCGACCATAAAATGGACGGAGCTTGCGGTAAACTTCGCGAACTGAACCATTATTTTCGAAAAAAATTTGCACGATTTGCAAGCGTTGTTCTTTTGTCAACCTGTTCATGATGAAATGGCAAACCAAACTGAACATAAATGACATTAGAGTTGCTATATATGACCATAAAATGCCAGTTTTATCTCTATTCGAAAAACAAACCTCTAAAAAAAAACACCCTTTATATCAATATCTTTATTTTTCTCCGAAATATCGTAAATTGAAATTTATTATACAGGTCTCCATACAAATCAAATTAAGTTTCAGTAAGAGAATGTGCAATAAATTTCAACTTACGATATTTTAGAGAAAAAGAATGATATTAAATTAATTTTACTTGTATTTTTAAGAAAAAAAGTAGTGCTTTTGAACCCAATTAATTATTGGTTTCATAACTAAAAATTACATTTCGATTTAATATAACCTCAAATACCCTAAAAAGTTGTTATTCTCACACTTTTAGGTTTGAATATCGCAAAAACCGAAACCACCAGAAAAATTCTGACCTCGGATTCACATTTAGCACGTCTAAAACCGTTGGAAAAGTAGGTTTGGGTTTTAGGTTCTGAGAATTGACAAAATTTTGTCGAACTGTGTTATTAATCACAATACACATTTTTGATATTGGTTAGTGAAGTTGATAATGAGAAGTGTGTGTGTATGCAGTTGTGGAATATTTATGGAAGAAAAGTAATGGAGTTTTCAAATTTTATTTTTGATTTCATAACTCTTTTTTAAATAAGGTATAAAACATGAATGAAATTTTAAGAGATGTTCTCCTAATGCTCCGATATTTTTGAGCCTTAACAGACTGAATTCGATCTTGGAGCATTGGAGAAATTCATGTTTTCTTCAGAAAGTCAATTTATTTATCTTTTAGCTGTAGATAACGTTTAGGCATTCAGATTTGCAGTTTTTTTGTCATTTACTAGTACACAACTACCTTAAAATAATATGAGAGCAAATTTGAATTGTGTTTTGTTTGTCTATATTACGAGCTTTTTTGAACACAACTTAATTTTTTTTTTTTAATCAATAATATTGGTTGAAAAATATTTATCGCATTATTTTCTATCTTCACTCAACAAAGATTCACCGTATTTAATTAAGTTCAGGGTAACGATAGGCCCATTATAGATGGAATGACTTACCTCATAAATAAACTTTAATGTGTTTCATAATAGTAAAATTTCTGTACTCTAAAATTAATAATTTTTTTTAGGCCGAAATATTTTCCATATAGATCAATTGTTGAAGTGGGTACATTTAATATTAGCAGTAATATAATATCATCAATGACAGGCTGTACCCTTAGATTTGTTGCTGAAGAGTGTGTTTTATCGCTAGCACCCTTTGTAAGTACTGTAAAATAATAGTAGAAATAGTTATGACAAAATATATTTATTTGCAGGATATTTCTGAAAATGTGTATCCTGATAACAAAATTACAAACCTTCCATCAGGAGAGCTAGTTCCAGTCTTAAATATTGGTCTTCTTGACATTTCTTTACGCCTCAATGACAAAGCAACGGAAAAATGTCCAAAGTTTGATTTAAGATCTTCTATTCAGGGCGTACATCTGCGAACGTGTTTTGATTCGGGAAGTGCATTAGCGCAGCTAATAGCATATCTTTCAAACGATGGTGATGTTTTAAAAATTGGTGTAGCAAGTGAAAGCAGATCTACTTCTATGCTCTCATCATTTCAATCTGATTCGGAATTACTAGAAGTGAGAGATAAAATAATATCTCCGGAAATTTCAAAAAAGCAACAAGAACGTGTTAATAAACTTATGGCTGATGCTGTTCAAGAAACTGTTACGTCGCTAAACGTAAATACAGAGGTGTCACAAAATACTTCAGATCGAGGGTTTGAAATTTTTTTCTTTCCTGATGAGGGCAGTCATTCTTCTAAGCGAACCGTACCAGCTCAAGAAAGTGCCAAATCTAAAGAAATGTCTGAATTCTATTTATGTGAAACCCAAGAAATTGAAAATTCTGAATTAAACGATATTATTAATTTTGAGGCAAATGTGATGTCAGCCTCCCACCTCTTGTCAAATGATAACGAAGTTGAAGCGTTACCTCAAATAAAAAAAGATCTTGGTGATGTTACTTCAAATAAAAAAAAAGAAAGCTTAACAACATGTTTTGATGATGATTATTGCCTAATTGCTGAAGAAGAAAAATCTTACATGGTACGTAGAAATTAGTTCTTTAACAATTGACAAGTGCCGTTGTATTAAAACACAGTGTAGCTTACACATAAACTTGTAAAATTATCTAGCATAAAATATTAAAGTAAAGGTGGACCTCATGCATATTTAACCAGATCATATCAAATTAAAAAGACTAAAAGTATCGAAAACGTATTATTCACTTCTAACATGAATATTCGGAGAAAGACGATTCTCTCAGCCTATGTTTTTTCCTTAGGACAAATTTTTGCAATCTAAATAATTGAGGAATGGAAAACCTTATTTCCAGTCAGTGCTACCAAAATATTTCCAATTACTTCCAATCAGCCAATAATGCAATTGTGCTGAATAAGTTCGTAAAAGTTCAAAAAGAATCTGTCCTGAAAAATTGTGTAATTTTATTAACAAAATAATGTGAAGTGCAAAAGAATAAATTCAAATAAGTTTACAGAATATGTGGTGAAAACTGTGTAATTTCATCTACATTTGTAAAAAAAAATCTAAAGTAGTTCGTCATCTACTCCTTTTCGTGAAGCCTTTGGCGATATCCAAATTGTATTCCATGTACTGCTCTTTATTTGTGTTTTTAGATCTTTTAAATATGTATGTTAAAAAAAAAAATTATTAAATAAAATTCATAAATTTAAACAAGGTTAGTTAAGTTAGGTTATAGTGACGGATTGGAAGCCCCACATCGACACTTTGGTCCATAGTGATACTACATCTCTCAATATTTAATCAGTTAATAATATATAATAGGCAAAAGTATTCGTCTGCCTGGCGAAATCGTAAATTCTGTGGAGTTTTAGTTTTGCAACGTCGTACTGTAGGTTGGCTCAGTACAAAAATCATGTCAAATGAAAAATTTGAGAAAATTTATAAAAACTTTATTCGACTTAGAGTCAAGAAATATGGCATCGTAAATGTTATCCAGAAATTTATTTTTAAAATTTTACGATTATAGTTTGTAACCATAGCTAAATATTATTTAAAAAATTTTTTCTACTTAAAAAAGGATGTGAGTCTTTCAACCAAACGACCTAAGTTTTTCAATCAAGCATACTTAGCCATCAGTTGAAATTACCGCAAAGTTTTAGTTAAGTTACCATTTTTAAGCATTTTCATTTAAAGTTATCGATGACCTATAAGGCAGTGTCCAGTTGTTACCCCTGTCAAGAGGGTACTGATCCTATTAACATTAGGCCAAAAAAATTTTGTTATTATGCTAGTGTCCAGCTGTACCCGTCGATGTGTTAGCTTTTGTTAACATATAGATGTTCATTTTTGAATTGAAGTGTTATATAGGTGCTGTGATACTTATAGGCATTGTATCCAGATTTGCCTGTATTACCTGTATTTCTGTTGATTTGCCTTTCTGATAGACATGTTGCAAGTTTGAAAGATAGTCACTGGGAATTTCCTCTATAATATAGGAATCTATGATTCGTTCCATAGTCTTGAGTAGAAAAGACGTTAGACTAGTCGGTCGATGGTCTTTCTGTTTTACGCGTCTGCTAATACCGCCTTTAGGAATAAAAATGCCCCGTGGCATCCTCCATTACTGCGTTACAAGATTGAACTTTAAGCATCCCTCAAATATTGCTTTTAGCCAGTACTGTACTAGGTCCTGAACGTTTTGTAACATTTGCAGGAATTATACCTTCAGGTCCAGCAGATTTGTAAGGATGGAAAGAGTTTTAAGTTCATTTTATACGCCTATCTGAAAAATTGTCAGGAAAATTGTTATTCGCTGCATAAGGTTCATTGTTTGAGCTCAGATTAGAATTACGTGTTCTTCCTGGAAAGTGAGTTTGTAACAATAACTAAATTGTTTCCTTAGGATCAGAGGTCGATTGTCCTTCTTCTAATTGTAAAAGTGAAGGTGATAGATTTTTTTTAGTAAGAATCTTTCTAAGTCTAGCTGCTTCAGTGGTTCTTTCTATGTTTTCGCAGAAATATTTCCAACTTGAGCGCTTAGTGCTACGTAGTAAGTACTTAAAACTTATTCGTTCTGCTTTATAGGCATTCCAAAGTGGTATATATGAAGTTACCTTTTTAGCATTTTTAAAAAGTGTTTGTACTGTTTTTTGCTCTTCTGATAAGCCTTTTGTCCACCAAGGATATTGAATTTTTTTCTGAGATTTTCGAACAGGACATGTTATAAGGAAGCTTTGACTAGAACAGCAGAAATCTTTTCATTAGTGTCTTCGATTTCGATTTCATTATTAATTTTTGGAGTGACGTTTTTAAGTTTTTACCGAACGATATTTCTAAACTTAGTCCATTCAGTTTTTTTCCGGGTTTCTAAAGGCTTTACGGACCGAATTCGCATTGAAATCTATTTCGAAGCTGATGTATTTGTAATCAGATTAATAAGGCCTTATTAAGAATTCTCCAATTAATAGGGTCCCATATCATGTTACTAGAGTATATGGTTAGGTCTAAACTACTTTCGCTGATCACGTCTATATAAGTAGGTTCTGTGCCGCGGCTACCTATACATAGGTTAATATACTAAAGAAGAGACTCACCTCGAAAGTTATCATCTTTGCAACCCATGCACATGGTTATGTGCATTGGCATCATTTACCACATTCACTCAGTCATCTGGTGAAGTATTCTTATCATGTGTTATATAAGAGGACGCTATCAAGTGTTTTCTTCTTCTTCTGTACTAATTTAAAACGGTTGTAAAGTCGTTTGTACTAAAATTTGGTTTTATAATAATATTTAGTAGTTTTTTGGCCATAATGGCCAACCGATTCTCACCCTCAATTTGAGTAAAAAAAATGTTGAAGTTTTGTGACACCAGTCCTTTTATTGTCCCGCTGTTGTCGACCCAAGGCTCTTGGATGAGTGCCACATCATAAAACCCTATCAAGGGTTTGGTGTGGAACGGCAGATACCGCCCTACTGTGATGGAGGTTTATTTTTAGAAACCTTATTACTGTTATCTTGTATTAGAGTGACATTCAGCTCATCCATATCTTCATAAGCCTCTAGTTCAGAGACCGAGGCGTTTCTTTGGTCGTTGGGATTCTTATGGCTGTCTCAAAGAGTGCCTCTATCTCTAGATCAGTTTCAACCTCGTCCAAGGCTATTAAGTTCTATTTGTGTTGTCGTCCTTTGAGTTTCGCTTTTTTAGACGTACGTATACGCAAGCCATATCTCATGCCATTTTCCTGAACCTGGGGTAAAGAATACCTTCCGGTTCCTTATTTATTTACAGGATTAGCGTGCTACCTTTACCTTTTTCGGTTCCTTCGATTACTTTTAGGACTTTCCAGTTTCCAGTCAGAATGTCTGGGTTCTGCTTTCTCCATCGTACTTGGACATTGGTGAATTTTCATTGGCGTCCATAAAATCAAATATCTTATGAATTGCTGTGGTCAATTAAACCTACTATCAAGTCTTTCTTTATTATGCCGTTCAAAGTCTTTTGCCCTGTCCAGGAAGTTGATGATGGCCCATGCCGACTTCTTTTTGACATTTTTGGGGTCATGGAAACTTCCTCCTTTGGCCTCAGCCGTTTAGCAGTCGGGTTGGCCAACACCTCTTTCTCTATGCGGTTTATAGTTGTCCTTACTTTCAAAATGTTCACGATTTCGCCCGCTCTAGTCTTTCAGACTCTTTTAGCGAAAGCTTCTTAGAGTTTCTAGAGCCTTGCCACAAAGTTGGAGAAAAAATTTTTTGAGAAATAACATTTATGTTCCCTCAAATATTATTGTCGACATTTCTTTTTCTATTTTGTTTTCTCATTCCCAAAAATGTTTTATGATTGCAAAAGAGGGAGCTGGAGAAAAATGTCGAGAGAATGCTTATTCATGATAGGGGTGTTTATGTCGAATGATGTCGAGAACTATTAAAATAAATCGAATAAGCTGATAAAAATCTAAAAGTACTGAAAAACATGAAAGAATTCTATGTTGTCGAGCAGCAACGAAAACAATCAAAAAAATCTAAAAATATCGAAAAAAATTGGAGAAATCGATGTTAGTCGAACAGTTTAGAAAAAAGACCTACAAAATCTAAAAGTATCGAATGAATTCGAAAAAGTAGATAATAGTCGAAAAATATCAAATTAACTTTTTTGTGTAATAACATATTTTTATGGGTAATCCTTAATCTGTTACATCGAATTGCATCAATTTACAATCTGATCCCATAAAAAAGAAAAGCCCACAACAACTTTTTCCAAAAAAAAAAAAAATCATTCAGTGAAATTGGTAGCTAAAATGTGGTATTAATAAAGATAAATTTATGGAAAAGTGTTCGACCCAGGGAAGTCTTTATAAAGTGAACTTGTAGGTAATTTTATTTTCCACTTAAGTATGTATAAGAAAACCACATGCAACAAGCGCTTGCTCTGAACTGGCTAATAGTATTGGTTCACTTACTTTGCGTTAATTACCTAATGAAATCACTCATTTGATAGCTCTGGATGAGGGCATCATTCTTCGTAAGTACCATTCTAACTCAAAAGGCCTTCAAGATAAGCCCACCTCCCTTACAATTTTTTACTACCAATTAACCAATGAATTGAAATTTTCCGTATGACTAATATAAACCTAATTAGAAATGCATCATTTGTAGTTGTTTAACGACATGTTTGTAAGTATGTATGACGAAAAATGTTAATTTTGGATACTTATATTAGTATTATTACTATTTATTATTATTATGAATCTTAATTTTTTTCCGGACTAATGTAGAATATTATTTTTGATATGAATATTATTATAGTATAATGTTAACATGGTTAATAATGGGTGTTTATTTTGAAAATTTTGAAGATGTATTTTTTTTTTTTGCCTGTGCTTTAGCATTTTGGTTTAAAAAATTTGCCGCAATATTCCTAGCTAAAACCTGTAAAGGGCGCGGACAGAGTTTGTGTCCGATTTCGTTGGAATTTTACGAACACCCGACTTACTAAAACGTAAAAAACGTCTGTCTTAGGTGCCAAAATATAGGGTTTTAGGTATTTTAGTTCTATGGGACTGGGTGGCACTGTTGTTAACCACGTCCACATTTTTCATGTGGGTGAAATTATATATATATACTAGCTGACCCGGCAAACGTTGTTCTGCCTTCCCTGTTCATGTCACTATCTTCAGCTCCATATATGTCTCCATCTCCGTCCCTATCCCTATCCCTATCCCTATCCCTATCCCTATCCCTATCCCTATCCCTATCCCTATCCCTATCCCTATCCCTATCCCTATCCCTATCCCTATCCCTATCCCTATCCCTATCCCTATCCCTATCCCTATCCCTATCCCTATCCCTATCCCTATCCCTATCCCTATCCCTATCCCTATCCCTATCCCTATCCCTATCCCTATCTCTATGTCTATCCCTATCCTTATCCCTATCCTGTTTGTCATTAAGAGGGTAAAACTAACCTCCCTATACTGTTTGTCATTAAGAGGGTAAAACTAAACTCCCTATCCTATTTGTCATTAAGAGGGTAAAACTAACCTATTTCACTATATCGGTCATTTGTAACTTTCGGACCACCCTTAACATTTAGGGGGATGAAAAATAGATGTTGTCGGATTCTCAACCCTAGCCGATATGCACGCAAAGATTCACGAAAATCGGGCGAGCCGTTTCAGAGTACTTCAGTACCGCACACCGTGACACGAGAATTTTATATATTAGATATTAGGGTGGGTGGAAAAAATTAAATTTTTTTTTTTGGATCCGACACACGAAACTAGTTCTTAGGTACATATAGAAAGTACTTACCAAATTTGAGCTCTTAATATTAACGGAAGATTGTACTCATCATAGTTTTCCATTTTTAATTTAGTCTCATATAAAAATGGTCATATTTTATCACCAATAGATTGTTAAACAAGTTGCATTGTCAATATTTATAGGAAATTAAATGCTCTACAAAAATGATCTCAAACACTTTTTTCTTTAATCTTACCATTTGAAAAATATTCAGGGTCAAACATTGAAATATTTTAAGGATAATAATATTTTTGTTTAGAATTTTGTAACATACTAAAAAATAATTATTGCCAAATGAGCTTCAATTATTTCTATAGGAAATTGAACGCTCTACAAAAAACGTCTCAGGTGGTTAATCAATTACTCTAACCATTTAGAAGATATTTGCAGTAGAATCCCAATGCCTATTGATTTTAATAGTTTTTCAATAAATATAGCGTATAATCTCTGATTTATAACTACGCCGAGAGGCGCTATTTCCCCATCAATTTGTTCTGTTGCTTTGCGAGATTCGCTCTCTCAAATTCCACGGCCGATGTAAACAGACTAGTTACGACCTGTATCGTAGAATATGCACCAGGCGCCGCACAGTGGATGGATTTGTATAAAACGGCGGCCATATATAGTAATAGTTGCGCTAGACTCTTGAAACTTGGTACAGATGTTTTTAAGGAGAAAACAAAAATTTGTGAATATGAAAAAAAATTGGTTCACGGACACGCCTACCTCCCATACAAAGGTGGGATGTGATTGAGGGTTTTTTCTACAATAGGTATCAATTTCCATAAATTTGGCAATGCTGGTTTCAAAAATGATACAAATTTTGCGATATCTTTTATAGTTTACAACTAATTGGAGAAAAATAGATTCAAAAGCTTATCTGTTCTGGTTTTGAAAAACATTGGAGATTATATCTTTTACCCCTAGGGAGATAAAAAGTAACCCTTACCACTCCACTCTACTTAAGGGAACTTCTTTCCAAATTCAAGCAACTTCTTTCACACTGTGATAAAATTATTGCTAAGCCTTGCAAAATGTGAAGAAACAAAAATATTTTTTCCTTCAAATGTTGCAGTAGAAAAATAATCATAAAAATAAAATACAGCTGAAACGAAATCTGGAGATATATATTAAATTTTTTTTTTCCTAATGTAGTTTTCGAAGGAACAAAATATATTGACTTTTACGAATTGCTCTTATTAATTTACTTGTATCAGGATTTACCAAAATCGCATATTGGCTATGAGTTCATAAATTATAAATTTCAAAAAATTTTTGCTTAAGGTTTTTTATTCTATGTGTTAATTATGCTGAATTTTTTAAAATTAGGGCTTTAAAAGTCATAATTGAGAAATTTTGTAAACTTTGACAGGCAAACAACTGCTTTCAACTTTAGAAATGGGATCTCATTTCTTCATCATATATGTGACAGAATAACACAACTTTATCCCTTTCAGACACATTGCTGATGTTTTACAGTTAGATAACTACCTTTTGCAAAATGGTCGTGTAAAAATGCGCTATAAACTTAGTAGGTAATCTGGCAAACTCACGTTTTGGAGTTTTGAACTCAGACTAAACTGAAAAATGGCACTTACAATCAGAGAATGAAAAAACAACTCTATCGTATGGTTCGATTTTCTTCTGTTCTATCAGCGTTAACTTTTTCCCCCTGCATTCCGTATTTCATTCATTGATTGAAACACGAACACAAACCATTAGACTTAACCAAAATAGACGTGACGAGTAAGTTCGAGTATATGTAAGCCAATGGTAATAGCCAAAATAAACAAACGTAACTGATCGAAAGTGAACGAAACATTTTGACGAGACGAGTTGTTCCGTAAGAACCGATTTTCAAAGCGTCACTACCAGCTGTTTGCCGGCACACAACAATATTTTCAAAGTAAAATTCAACAATAAGTAATTAAAATGACAGATTTTTTATGTAATTGCTACTGTGAGGGATGAACATGGAATTTATCTGAAATGCCATTCAAAATATGTAAATAAAAATGAGAGTAACAAAGCATGGAAAGGGTAGCTGCAAAATTTTGTTTCTTAAAATTTGGGAATAATATGAACAGTTTATGTATGTACCTATTTATTGTTTCAATCAAGTTTATTAAATCCTCAGTAATTTCACGCATTTTTTGCTTTTGGCACAAAATTTTTGGTTTGCTAAAATATTTTTTATCTATGGGAATGCAGAACAGCTGATCTGTTTCGATTCGTTGCCTAACGTAACATTTTGGGTTAAATGTCAAAACAGACGTAACGAGTGCAAACGTTCGTTCAGCTGCTATCGTCTCGTCACGTCTATTTTGGTTAAGGCCATAGCAAGCGACACGAGAGAGCGCAACAGAATGGTAACGTTCTGCACTACGTACAAAAAACATTATTCGCTTTTTTGTGGATTTAACTCGCGAACACGATCGTTACCCGAACCCGAACCAAATGTACTGCTCGTTTTTGCCGTTGTTTGTAGGCTGCTTTGATTGATTGCAACATATTAGGGTGTTGCCTCTATTTCTCTAGTTAGTAGTTGATTTAAAGCAAATGAAAAATGCCGCGACCAGCAAACGATTTGTTGCACAGTTTTTTCGAAAAAAATAATATAAGTGAAATTATATGTAATAATGGAGATTGTGGTGGAAAAGTATTAACGAATCATACTGGAAATTTAGAGCGCCATATGAAAGCTAAACATTCGAATGAATATGACAGCTACATTCAAAAAAAAACGTGCCAAATATCAAAAAAAAAATCCAATGAAGGTAAAAATTTCATGTGAGGTAAATAAGCGCAATATTGAATGTGCCATTGTAGAACTATTTACGTAAAATGGAAGGCCTTTTCAAATGGCACAGGGTCGTGCGTTTAAAATTTTAGTTGAACCTGTTTTCAGTGCATTATATATGACGGTAAATAATCACAACATAAATGTTCGAATAAATGCCTTTTTCAAGGAAATTAAAGTTGAAAAAATATTTGAAGGGAAAGTTAATATCATTAAAAATAGATGCGGCTACAAGACAAGACTTGAGTGTGATTGGAGTAAATGTTCAGTATACTAAATATAAATGCATCATGATAAATTTTGGCATAAATCAGATTTTAACAATAACTACAGATAATGGAGCTAATATGCTTAAGTAAGGGACTTAAATGAAGATTTACAAAACGTTTTAGAAGAGGAAGACAATACTTTAACTGAAGAAAGCTTGCAGGCAATAACGTCAAATTTTTCTTCGTGTAATATAATGAGCATCCGTTGCAGTGCACACACACTACAACTTTGTGTGAACGATGTTTTAAAAACACCCGAAATCAAACCAAAAATTGACAAATGCAGATACGTATCAAAAAATCTACGAAATCAAGCCTACATGAACATTCTAAAAAATGGCCGTTACAAAAAACCCATATTAGACTGTGTCACCCGGTGGAATTCGACTTTTGATATGATGGAAAGATTATTGGAACTTAAGGACATAATAAATTCACTAAGCTCAGAAAATACTGACTTGACAATAAGTACTGAAATGTGGAATTTTATAAGCGAATTCATAAAGACTTTTACTCCTGTGTGCATTGCTACAATAAAATTACAATCAGAGAAGTTGTGTTTTAGTGAGATTTACATTATAATAATGGATATACTATTTCAACTTGGAACTCTCTCACCTACCAATACTAAAACTTTATTAAAGGAAGCCTTAAATCAACGAAAATCTAAACTTTTTGACAACGACTTATTCAATGTAGCTATTTTTTGGATCCGAGACTTAGAGTCTCTTTAAATTCTGATCAAGTACTTAGGGTCAAACAACTTATAATATGTTTAAGTAAACGGATATATTCGTTGAAAGGTAAATAACTCAACATTAATAGTATTTTCTTTTATAATTAAACATATATGTATACATATGTAAGTGTTGACTAAATTCAAATGAAGCACACTGTTGCTTTTCAACGATGTGTTTAGGAAATGAGCATATTTCTAAAAGTAGTCCGTAAGGTTTTGTTTTTTTCTTTGTTTTTAACAGAAAACTCTGCCGAACTTTTGTATCAACCAGAAGAAAACCTAGACGCAAGCAGTAACAGCATTTCGCAAACACCAAGGACATTATCTGAATATTTGCAGAGCCTAGATCCTGTACCCTCAAATGCGCCGGTTGCAATATCATTATCCCATATAGAATTCGATATTTTACTGTACGAACGCATGCCAAGACTAGGATTGAACGCAAATGTACTAGAATTCTGGAATACACAAAATGACTTTTTGTCTGCTGTAGAGAAAGTTGTGCTGGCCATACCATCGACTCAAGTTAACGTGGAGCGCTTATTTTCTGCATTGAAATATATAATTTCTGATCAGCGGAACAGATTAACATCACTCAATTTAGAGCATATTTTGCTAGTGAGAGTCAATGGAGAGTTTCAATATGAAGACTGATTTTTTTTTCGTTTCAATTCACTCATAGTTGCGTAAATTTTAAGTTCTATTTTAAAAATCAATGAATTCTGTGATTTTTTTTTTGTCAAAAAGATACATTTTATAAAACCAATTTCTGTCAATTTAATTAAAAATTCTGATGAATTTCATATTTTTTTATCCAAAATAAAATTTTTAAATTTTGCTTTCACCTAGCGTTATAAAACTTCCAAAACATGGCATCACTAATACGAATCTAATGACAAAATACGAGCACTACATTTCGTACAGGTTCGGGTAGCAGTCGTGAGTCAAAATCACAACAAAGCGAATAAAGTTTTTTGTACGCAGAGCAGAACGTTTTCATTCTGTTCCTTTCTTTTATTTCTGCTTCTTATGGTACGGGTTGGTGTTTGAATCAAAGAGTGAAACAAAGAATTTTATAGGTAAAGATTGCGTTGTGCGTTTTAAACGTTACAATAAAGTGCGGTTTTTTTTTATTCCCTGCTTACAATAGAGGAAATAAAAGATAATGAAGACTGTCTTGAAACTTTGACCGATTTCTGCAAGTTCATATGAATATCAGTTTCTGCTAATGACTGTTATATTCGATGAAATTATATTCAATTAATTACTAAAAAACAAATAAAAAGTTGGCTTTTTTGAAAAATTTCAACAAAATCGAACACAAAGTCTGTCCGCGCCGTTTACAGGTTTGAGTTAGGAGCTCAAATTTTGTGACAATTATTTTTAAAGCCCATGCTAAGGCATAGGGAAAAAATAAAATAAAATGCATCTACAAAATTTTCAAAACAAACACCATATAAATATACAATGATTGCAAAATTCCAAATTAAAATTATTTCACTCTAACTCGTGGTAGGTATGCGCCTAAGACTTATATTCAGTAAAAATTGTTGTATTTTGTCATTCAATAAAGTTTCAAAAGTGGAGTACTTCCCCTCAGTATTTCAGGAATAGAACCAACTAAAATCTTTGAAGTATGGGAGGCAATACAAAATTATGCGATGCACCAGAAAAATTGCATAAGCGAGAACGTTTTTGTTTATAGGGCCAAAAAAGGCTCTGTTTTCATGGTACTTGTACTTGTACAATCTTTCGAATAAAAAATTAATTGTGAAATGAAAATAAATTTAGAAAATTTTGACAGAACGGTATGATCTAGCCATAATATCGAAATTCCTTATAAATGTGATTAATTTGAAAGTCGGGCAACGAAATGAAGTTGAATAGTATGTCCCACACCGGCTTCGCTAGCTTAGCCGATACAAACGAACTGTTTCATTTGAACAAAAACTAGCTTCCACCAGCAGCTTTGTTTTAAAATGAATAAAATAAAGTTTTAAGATTTCCTCCTGCAAACGGTAAAGGCGTTAGATAATTTTGTTTCATGGTCCTTCAAGTCGGATAAGGATGTATATTTTTTTTTGTGAAAAGCGTTCAGTTGCTTTAAGAACGGAATAGTGAAATTTTAGTTTTATTGTGTGACAAGCGTCCCGTCGCTTAGAGAACTGTAAAGTGTAAAAAAAATCCTGCAACTCTAGCCAGTAGTTAATTGCACTCCTCTAATGTACAATCCTAAAAACTGCAGCCAGCGGACAAATTCAATTTTATAACGCATGCCCAACACCGTACACAGAATCCTCGTACTCTGAGCAGAAACTAACGTGAACTCATTGACAACGACCAAACATTGCACAATAGTGTTTCTCATATTCTTGCCTGTCTCCCTTAAGTTCCATTTCTGGTACACTTATTTTTTAATTACTTCACAGTGGGCTGTAACCAACTTTTAATATAAGTGTGAGTTTCTCCAAAAACTTTGATTGGGGACTATTTAAGAAGTAATTTGGTGTCGATGTATGAAATACAGAAGAAATCCTTTGAGCTTTTTTTTTAATTCCATATATACTGTTTTGCCATGATATTACATACGTATGAAATTTTAAAAATTTCCGATTGCTCAAATTTTGATACGTCAAAGTACTTTAATATAGAGCACCGCAGTTCATAATTCAACTCTCTAGGTGGTCGGGATCTTGAAAAAAGTCATATTTTAGCATAGAATAGCGTACTTCGTCCGTTTTGAAAATTTTAGTTCTAAAAGCCCACAAATCGAAATTAAAAGTTATGGACACCACTTTCTATTCGTTATGTCGTCTACTATACACAAAATATAATTTTAAACTTCTAGACCTTAAGACCTACATGTGCGAACGGATTAAGTGGAAAAAGCCTAAGTAAAATATGACAACTTTGAAAATGGTGCCCAAAATCGGGCTCCACTCTGCTAGCACCTCATCTGGCGAACTCTGATATAAAAAAAATTGCAACTAATAGGTCACAAATTGGTCATAATTGGTCAGCTAGTCCGATTAATTGGTCAGCGAAAGCACATATTGTAAAAATTTTTGAAAAATTTCAAGGTCATCTGCATATTTTGGCACCTCACCTGGCAAATTTTAAAATAAAAACATATGCATCTAATAGGTCACGATTTGGTCAGTTAGTCCGATTAATTGGTCACCAAAAGAACATTTTTAAAACTTTCTGGATCATCTGAAAACTTTGACACCTCTTAGGACAAAAAAAAGGAAGTAAAGAAATCTATAGGGTTTTCAATGCTGACAATTGGTCAGCTAAAATGAATAGTTGGTCATGCATAGAAGCTTATATGAGTAAAACAACGGAAATAATTTGTCTGTCGCACATAAGCTTACGAACTACTCAACGGATTTTCATATTTAATTTCAAATGTTTCTTTTAGACTGTGGAAGGTTGTTAGCATAGTTTGTTTTGGAAAAAAATAGGTTGATGCCTCCATAAAAGAAAAAAAACAAATTTCATCAATTATTTCACGTAGATGATACAAGAAAAATAAGTTTCAATAAAAAATAAGACGTGCCACGCCTTTTATATGAGAAAACACTGTAAACCGATCGTCTGTAGCAAATAAACTCGCGAACTACTAAATAGATTTTTATAATGGGCCGTGCCACCCTTTTTTTATGCTTCAGCAACTATGTGACGCAAATGGATAAGTTTTTATACATATGTATTTATGTAAAAGATTATGATCAAAAGTATATTTCGCTTTAAAAATTACCTGCTTCGCTTTTACATTCCATCGCATGCGTCCATACAACAATGAAATGAACACTGTGCTAGAATTGCGATTGTGTGCGTGGCCAAGTGATGTGAATGTTTTGTGTTGATTGGCTGCGAGCTATTTATTCCATTCTTATTGCGAACATTCCATAACGTCGCTTGATGTTTGCTTTGTTCAACATCTTAAATAACATTGCCAAAATCAAGTGGTTCATACTTGGAAGTAAATTGAATCATGTTTACATTACATTATATTAATAAACTGTTTGTTGTTTTAGGAGAATTGCAATTGCATTTAAGTGCACTCTTTGTGTTTAAGAAAACAACTCTAAATTTTTCGTCATTTTTCTGTACTTTGAAGACATGAACTTTTTGTGTAGAGTTGACATTGAGTTTTAATCGAAAATAAATAATTTTTCTCAATTGCGATATGATATGCATTCAATCAAAAATATTTCGCATGAAGTTGTTATGGTCAAAATGGAATCATTTCCATTATTTTATGAGATTGCCATTTATAATGATTCTCTGATTTCTATTTACAGTTTTTAACGTTACTTTTAAAAATGTCAATGTCTCATATAAATTTAGGATTTTTTTTTCAAATTCAATTTTAAACGTCGAGCAGTTAATTTTTTTTAATTCAAATAATTAAAATTTTCCGCGCTTCTACGCGCTTTATCTTTCGCGCGGTGATATTTTGGTCCCCTTGCCTATTCTTCAATCGATCCAACGAACTCTTCTGTCCATAATTTTTTATACATACGGGGCAGGACAATGTCTGCCGGGATAGCTAGTATATAGTAAACGTGTTGAGTTTAGCTTCTTCGTCAAAACTGACTTCACTTTATTTCTTTACAAATATTTTGAAAGTACATTTCAGTTTTAAAGTACATTTTAGTTTTTCCCATGCTAAATTATTTATTTGAGTCAGCAGACCTGCATGGAAAAGTATCCTATTGCTCCCACTTCAAAATGTTTATACAAAGCAGTTTGTATAAATACACAACTATACTTATGTGTAGTTTCAAGTTGCCGTTTATTTAATATGAAGTGGTTGCGGATACAGTGGGATGGGTTCACACTATCGCACAGTGGTGTGGTTACGATTATGTGACTCCTCCATCCCAAGACATTTGCAGTCCCTGCAAATCTGCAAACACTCATTTTTGTTATACATTTATATTTTTTTTTTATATTTTTATACATATATTTTTTCATAAGAAAGATAATTATAAAAAAAAATTTACATTACTTTTTCATAATGTTATCAACAACTGAGGCCATCAGTCTGACAACACACATTTTTTTTTTCTTTGTAAAAACTTTATAACATTGGTGCAATAAAAGATACAAAATATAACAATCTTCTTTTTTTCTTTTATTTTCCTTTTTTGTTTTATTATTTAACATCAAATGGGTTAATTTCCCTTGCCCTAGGTTCATCATTAGGTGTCATGTTAAGCTCTACTTTAACTTCACTTTTTTATGCCCATTACATTGGCTATAACTTATGTAAACAATAAACACTAGTATAATTATAATTAAAGTGGTCCCTACAATATTAAAACCATAGTTTATATTTTTATGGAACTTCAATTCCTTAATTTCCTTAATATTTTCAAATTGATTAAATTTTATTTCTTCAAAATTAATTTTTTCTTGAAATGAATGAATGAAACTTCATTATTAGGGTAAAAAAACTTATCTTGTACAACGGTTTTTTCATTGTAAAATGTTTCATTTAGTAATTTTAATATACAATCATTAAAGTTTATCAAATTGTTTTTATTCAATATAATATTTCTAGAATTGCAATCTTGGGTTAGGCTTACATTAAATGCATTTTTTATAATTAGTAAATCGTCATTTATGATTTCAATGCTAGTTTTATTATTCTTAACAAGCTTACAATTGTTCAAAATTACACAATTCTTGCTAGAGTTCAATTCTTTCAGATTAGCGTTTTCTTTATAATTATAAGTCAATCCATCTAACGTCACTATATAGTCTATAGTCTCTTCTATTTCAAAATGGTTGTTGTTTGGTATTGGTACAATTACTTTAAGGTCCGTTTTCATGTAACCAACTGGTATTTTTAATGCAAATATAAGGGAGTCGTTCTTGTACGTCATTAACCCCATTCTTATGTATTTAAGTTTAAAAAAGTCGATTCTGAAATCATCTATTTCTTCAGTAGTAAGAATGCCTGGGTGAACCACATGGTTTCTTGCTGCTGCGATATTATCTTGTATTTGGGTTACTTTACTCTCTACCGATTTTAGTTTCAGTAATTGGTCGGAATATAAAAGTCTTCTGACTATTTCGCCATTTCTCGTTTTTATGTCTTCAAGGGATTCTTTTATGTTAAGCCTATCTTTATCTACTGCTTTCCTTATTGTTTCGATAGATTTATTAAAGTGCGTATTAACTTTAATTTGTCCATTTAATGTGGTGATGGCGTTATGACTGTTTTCGTCCGTAAGTCTTAGATGTTCTAATATTTCCTCCCTATCGTCATTGTCCATTAGACCAAATAACCATTTATAGGCGTTACCTGCAACATTAATAAGACCTCGTTTCTTTCTATAGATACTGTTTGGCATGATGGTCCTAATTTTTGATTTTATGATGCTAATTTCCGACCTAAGAATTTCCTTACCGTGTATGTCTAATCCTTCTACATTGGACTCAATTTGATTGATCAATTTTAAAATTTCAAGTGGTTTAATAATATGTAGAACCGTGTTCGTTGAATTGACAAATTCCACTTTCCCCAATTGAATCATAGAATAGCCAATATCATCGTCCAAATGGTCAATACGGAGTACTGCTGTGGTACCCATTACAATCAATAGCAATAGTGTAGTGGTGCTCATGTTTTTAGTGGGCCTCGTTAACCTGAAATTTGTATTTTCTTTTTACCTGTGTTTTATGAAATTTTTTAAATTTATTCTCTTTAAAAACTAGTTGGTTTCTTCTTTCGTGTAGTTATTGATTTTTTTGTATCTAGGTTGAGATTTACTAACCCTATAATTTCTCACATAATTATTTTCAAAATCATCTGGTACATTTTTTGCATTTCTCGCGTTGATGTAATTAATTCTATTACATTTTACCCCGTGAATTATTTCCGAAAGTTTGAGTAGCTGTTCGTTTGAGAGAATATTATTGAGCATTTCGATGGGCTTATGATTTGTCGTAGAGTGAATTGTGTTATTGTAAGCGATAACTGCTTGTGATACTTTTTCTTTTAAACTCATTTTATTATTTGGGTCGGCATTGAAAAGCCGTAAGTGTTCGTTTAAAGTTAAATTAAATTTTTCTACGTCCGAATTCCCTGTCTTTTTATAAGGTGTGGTGAAATGAAAATCTATATTATTATCTTTAAGGAATTCTTTTGTTGCCACTACGTCCAACTCATTGTCAGTAACCAACATGCTAGGTTTTCCTAAATATTGTATTCTCATTTTAATACCCTCTACAAGCGAAACCCAAGATCTATCCTTTAATAGGTGAACGGTAGCGTACTTTGTTAGCGTGTCTATACTAGTAAGGTACATTACATTTCTCTGAGGGTACCAGATATCGAAGTGAACGATTTGATTATGTTTTGAAGGAGTTTCCGTAATATGTAGGTTGTGTTTAATTGGATTTCTGTCAAATTTAGCCCTTTGACAGACATCGCAGTTATTAACGTATTTCTGAATTACTTTTTGAAGATTTGGGTAATAGTGCGTTCTCTTGATTTTCTCAAGTATTTCACTTATACCTCTATGGTTATTTTCTAAATGTCTTTTCTCTATTAGTTCCAAAATTTTACCCGAATCCGTAACATCTTCTAAAAGAGTGTAAGACCTCAAAATCTTTAGATTATTGTTATTCCCAAAGTATTTGGCGTAAAACTGTTGAAATTTCAAAAAAAGTTCATTATCATGGCAAAATATTACAACTAATCCCTTCGACGGTAGTATTTCTTTCATTATTTCTAAAATGTTACTGTCCTTTGTAACATTGACTGTGTCCCGAATTTTCTTTTTATACAAAATTTTTCTTGTTATCGTTTGTTTTTCCCCGTACTTTAAAATTAATTGTGTCTTGAAGATATTTATCGGATTTTCCGTTATCCTGATAAAATCTGTGCCGTCAGTTTCTGCACTATGGACAGTATTATCATCATTATGATCATTTTCATATCTTCTCCTTAACTCGTTCAGAACTTCCTCCGTTGACATAACATCTTCATTAGAGACAACTCCACCAGAAACATTCGTAGCTATGTTTTCCTCATATAATTAATTTAGGTGAAAATCATAATTTTCAAAATTTTGTTCGGTGGGAATTCTTTTTAGTCCATCTGCAACTACGTTTTCTTTCCCTTTTATATATTCAATATCGAAGTTAAAATCATTAAGTTTTATTTTCCATCTCTGGAGTTTTGAATTCGGTTCTTTTAAGTTATTTAACCAAACGAGAGGGCGATGATCGGTTTTAATAAGAAATTTCCTTCCAAATAGGTACGGTCAGAAGTACTTTGTAGCCCAAACTATAGCTAAGAGCTCTTTCTCTATAGTACTATAGTTTTTCTCGTGGTCATTTAGTGATCTACTCGCATAGCAGATAATTTTATTATTTTGCATTAGGACTGCCCCAAGAGCAAAGTTGCTGGCGTCCGTAATCAACACAAATTTCTTTTCAAAATTTGGATGGACTAGTATTGGGTCCGATTTTATCATTTGTTTTAATTTTTCAAATGCTTCAATATAATCCTTATCTTTGAGATTAATTTTTGCATTTTTTTTTAAGTATTTCACCATATGGTGGGCTATTTTGGAGTAATCCTTGATGAATTTCCTGTAGTATCCTGTGATACCAAGGAATGATTTTATATCTTTTTGGGTCTTTGGTAGCGAAATTCGTTCTATTGCCTCCACTTTTTTTGGAGTCGGTTTGATACCTTCCTCGCTAATCACATGTCCTAAAAATTCAGTTTCTTTAGCTAAAAATTTGCATTTATTAAGCTGTACCTTAAGGTTGGCTTCGTTTAGGCATTTTAAAACTTTGTTAAGTGACCCCATATGCTCTTCTATGCTAGTAGAAAATATAAGAATGTCGTCTAAATATACCAAGCAAGTTTTCCCTATGTGCTCTTTGAGGACTTCATTCATGAGCCTCTGGAAGGTTGCAGGCGCATTTTTTAAACCAAATGGCATACGAAGGCATTCGTAGTGACCATTTGCTGTTGAAAATGCCGTTTTGTGGATGTCTTTTTCGTCCATTTCTATTTGGTGAAAGCCCTGGGCCAAATCGAGAGTTGTGAAGTATTGGCATCTTCCCAATTTATCAAATATATCGTCTATATTTGGTATTGGAAATCTATCCTCGATAGTGATGCTATTCAATTTCCTATAGTCGATTACAAGGCGCCATTTTTGTTCGTTTGACGCATCCAGCTTCTTTGGTACAATCCAAATAGGGCTGTTGTAAGGAGTACAGGACTCTCTTATTATGCCCTGTGCTAACATTTGTTCTATTTGCCTGTCTATTTCTGCTTTGTGGACTTCCGGGTATCTGTAGAGTTTTGCGTACACTGGAATATCGTTTTCTGTATTTATTTTATGTTTTATTTTACTTGTGACACTTAAATTTGTATTATCGTTATAAAAAATCCGCTTGTATCCTTTCAGTAAGTCCAATAACTGCTTTTTTTCAAATTCTTTTAAATGTTCTGTATTAATGCAAGTTAAAGTATCTTTCTCCTTTACTTGGCTAGTTAAAATTGTTGTCACATCCTCCGTGTAACAGTTATTTTTATAGTTTTCCTCTTCCTTGGTCATATAAAACACAAGTGAGGTTTTATTTGTTTTCAGTAATCTATTTGGGTAGTCTGTTACGGAATTTAGTTTTGCTAAAATATTATTGCCTATTAAACCATCGAAATTTTTGTTAAAATTAAACTCGAAAAATTCGCACATCAAATTGTCTTCTTCGAATTCTTTAAAAATTGGAAATTTACAAAGTTTTTCAGCCCGATGCTCATTTCCTAATGCTATTACCTTTACGTTTACTCTAGTTTTTCATTTGGGGTTACAAATATTTTCATTTATTAGGCTGAATTCTGCGCCAGAATCAACAATAAAATATAATTTTCTTACAGGGGTTTCTATTACTATATAGGGTAGTTGTTTGATAAGTTTGTTGGAAAATCCAACCCTGAATTGCTAGAGTTTTTCGAATTTCCCGACTGGTTTCTAGAATTGCCTGAATTTTGATAATATCGTCTTTGTGGATCATTTCGATTATTATCATTGTTGTTTCTATTGGTGTTGTTACTATAGTTGTTTTCATTGTTGTTCCTATTGGTATTGTTGTTATAGTTATTGTCATTGTTGTTCCTGTTGGTATTGTTATTATAGCTATTGTTATTGTTGTTCCTATTATTGGAGTTGTTGTCGAATCGTCGTTGGTTTTGCGTATTATAGTGTTTTGTTTGTTGCCTATTGTTGTTCTTATTATTGTAAGTGTTACTGAATTTTGGTTGTGGGAACTGGTTTTGAGTTCTATACTGTGGGGGTCCGTATTGGGTATACCCCTGGTGTCTAGCCGCTACGATGATATCATAAGCCTCTAGTAGTGTGCTAGGGTTCCTAGCAAAAATCATTATTTTTGTTGGCTCTGGTAGATTGTTGCGAAACACTTGCAACGCTATTCTATTAATTTCCTCTCTCGAGTAGAGGTCCTCATTATGTGTCATACTTCTATTTATGACTTTGGTTGTATTTTTTTGAATAGTATAGAAAAGGTTTTCTATGGTCCCATTTAAAGTTAGGGTTTTCAATCTCCCCATCAACTCCTGAACCGTTTCTTTTTCCCCGAAGTTTCTTTTTAATGTCTCCCTAATTAATGCCCACGTGCTTGTGTCTTGTTCTCTATGTAAAGCTTCCCTACATTTCCCTACACATTTGTTTTTTTATATATTTTAAAAGAATATTTTTCGATGCCACGTCAAAGTGATCGAACGAGGGTAGTAAACTTTCTATTTGCTGGATAAAATCCGGCAATAGAGATGGGTCTGTCCCTTTGACCTCCTTTATATGCCCTATGCAGTTTATTAATAGGTTCATCTGTTGAATTATATTAGCTTCCATTTTTTCTCTTCTTTTTGGGAATTGAATTTTCCTTTTTAAAATACCACAAACCACAATTTTTATATATATAAAAGAAATATTATATAACTCTAAATATATGTATAACTAATAACATAAAAAAAAAAAAAAATTTTAAGTAGTTACGATCTTCTTACTTCTTGTTTCTATTCTCCAGTGACTTTTGGATGAATTCCTCTTCTACAGTGACCTTTTTGGATAGTAGAAGATATTGTTGTGGTATCGGCTTTTGCACTCGATTAAAATTAACTGATTTATGATCCTTGGTTGTTCTGTTTGCTAACAGCTTTGATTATAAGTCGTAAGTCCCTTTGTTAATTCTGCTACTGCTGTTGCTCTGCCATACACATACACAGCCTTTTCACAAAGAAACGAAGCAATCGAAACAAAATTTTTCTTCAACGCCACATTAACTGATGGAAAATTCTTCCAATATTCTTTCAGGTTTTTAAACAATTTACAACAGTCGTACCATGATTATATGGTTCAATGCGATTAAAATATCAACTTTTGCTTGCACAAGTGAAAAAATTTATGTGAAAAAGTCTTTCCCGTCTTACAGAAAAAAAAAAATAAATTTCTCATTGAAAAAATTTCTTTATTTTATTTTTTTCGAGCAAAGTGTAAAAAAAAATTTTTTCTCTTTAAAAATTTTTTTATTTTTCTCGACTGCGCCAGTAAACGTGTTGAGTTTAGCTTCTTCGTCAAAACTGACTTCACTTTATTTCTTTACACATATTTTGAAAGTACATTTCAGTTTTAAAGTACATTTTAGTTTTTCCCATGCTAAATTATTTATTTGAGTCAGTAGACCTGCATGGAAAAGTATCCTATTGCTCCCACTTCAAATTGTTTATACAAAGCAGTTTGTATAAATACACAACTATACTTATGTGTAGTTTCAAGTTGCCGTTTATTTAATATGAAGTGGTTGCGGATACAGTGGGATGGGTTCACACTATCGCACAGTGGTGTGGTTACGATTATGTGACTATATGCATAAATATATTTATAAATATACTCGTATTTATACATATGTATGGATATTATAAAATTTAATTGTTACGAGATAAGGCTGTATGAAGTTTGTACTACTCGTATAAAAAAATTGTTTTGTTGTATAATAATAGATAAATTTTTATATTTTTTATTCATGGTGACGAGCTTATTAGCTGAAGCGACGATTTCGGACGTCCATACTTATAAATGCTCTAGCAGTTAATTCATACAAATGGGACCTTAAGTCGTTTTTAACACACATTTGATTAAAAGCATTTTTGAATGATAAAAAAAAAGCGCCGACCAATTAGTAAAATTGGTTGACAAACTATTCCCAGATGTTCTAGCATACAAATTGATTGAAATAATAATAATAAATTATTAAAAACCATTTTAAACATTCAATATATGTAATAAGTTTATTCAACTTTCTCATTCGTGATATTTTTTTATTTTTATTTGTATCTGATTTAAAACGTCTGAAAAATTTTTTAATTTGGATTAAGCAATTTTAAGCACTTTAAGTGCAATCTATTGCGCTCTTTTAAATCATCAAAATAACAAAATATTACTGAAATTAGAAATTAATTGATTTACATGGCAACCTTACATAACAGTCGAGGTTCCGCGCATGCTCTGTAGCATAGAAAATTTTGATTTAAAATTTCTAGAGTTTTTTTTTCCTTTTTATGGATATCGACTACTAATAACATACCAAATAATTCCCTGTTCAAGTTTTTGTAGCAACCGTAACATTTAAAAGAACATTAGTTTACATGTTGTTCAACAGTACTTCTATATGTTCTAAAAATTTTGAGCCTGAACAGCTTGAACGAGGCAGGAAGTATTGGTAAAATTGATCTTTTCTTGAAGAGGTAAATTTTTTTATCTTTTAGCTTTTACATACGTATATATCGTTTAGACATTCATTTACTCAGATTTGCAGTTTTTGTATCATCTGCTAGTACACAACTACCTAAAAATAATATGTAAGCAAATTTGAATTATGTTTGTTTGTTTAAATTCATCAATAAATTTTTTTAACGCAATAAAAAATTTTATCGCACTTTTTTTTTCTTCTAGGATGACCTTATCACTCAAAAAAGTTTCAGTCTATTTAAATAACCTCAGCGTAATGATAGGCCTATTATAGATGGAATGACCTTATTGCATTTCGCGAATCCGGCATAAACCATCGCCATATCGCAAAACGAATTATCCTGTCTACGAAAAAAATTTCAAAGAGGCACATATAAAGCCACTACAGGAAAAGATAGGAAGGAGGCCTATCCCGCGACTCAGCTATTAAGATTAAAAAACAGTCGTAGAGACTAGTTTGACCACCGTAAAGCGTGATATACTTCGTGCTAAATATATAAAGTCTAAAATAGAAAAAAAAACTTCCGCATAAAGTACGTCTTCAATTTTGTCAAACCATTATATGTAGGGCAAAAATTGCAGACGATTTTGGTCCTTCCGAACCATCACAAATGGAGACGTTGAACCCATTCCTGCGATCTGGACGGGAGAATCGGAAGCTTATATTAAAATCCACATTGGGCGTACAGCACTTAATTTTAGAAAAATTGATCCCCAAATCCTTTATATTAGGGTGTGATTTGCTGTAGCTCTAATTGCATGTGGCAAATTCCCAAACACACGGCATGAAATTCTTCAGAATGCCTTAAAAAACTTGTTTCATTGTCAAATGAAGTCGAACAAAACTGAAATAGTTCTTTTTGCTAGGATTCAGAATCTTTAAATTATGGAACCACCTTCGCTAAAAGGCGTCTAGTCCACTGTAGGCTATACTCTTGTAAAAAAGCGTGGGCGGAAGATGAGGGCTACCACCTTGTATTATTCACTGGCTTTACACAGCGGTCATTTAACTGATTCTGTTAAATGACATTGAGGAGTGGTAGCCTGTCTTAGACAAGGTCACCTTTTACAAACAATTGAAAAAGATACAAAGGGTCGCGTTTATCTGCATCAGCGGTGCTCTCAGGACTACAGCGACTGATGCCTTAAGGGTTCTCTTTCATAAAATTTGATTGAAAAAATGTTAATTTTTTTGGAATCTTTTTGTAACGATTAGGCTCAACAAATTGTCGAAAAAATTAATACATTCAGAAAATGTGGGATATGGATTCATTAATTTTGCGGTTGATTTTCTTCTGGCACATCTTGATTTTTGCATAAAATAATCAGCTCTACGTGTATGCAGTAAAATTATTGAAGTGAAAACTTCTTATGGCACGTTGTGCACCTCCATAAGAAAGCATTCGCGGTTGAGGAAAAAAGTATAAACTCGCGCTACCGAAACCGTCACCTCATAATAATCTATATATTTATTCCTAAGGCTAAAAGGTAAGGCTTAGTTGACGCGATCTAGAACAGCTACACCAACAAATATAATATAATATATCAAATTGAAGTGCTCATCCAGCAGAGTTGCGGAAAGTTATTGGATCCAAAATCCGTTGACCATAAGCGGAGGTATAAGCGTGGAAAGATTCCCTTTTTTTTCAACTCTTTCAAGCATTGCACTGAATAACTGCAAAAGCCTCGCCATAGCGAGGAGAAAAAAATCTACATGCCTACTACTCTCTCTCTCTCTCTATTTGTTATTGTTTTCCAATTAAGCGGTGTTTGTTACTAAAATATGAAAAGCAATAGCAATGAATAAGTGTGTGTGTGCGTAATGTAAGTGGATCTTGATATTTGATGAGAAAGAACAAGGGAAAAACAACTTCGTGTTACATATTTTATTGTGGTATGGAAACTTTTATTTTGGATTCATATTTTTGAAAGATGTGATGCATTTTTTTTCAATAGATGTAATGAATATTTTTTGAAAGGGTCTCCATTTTTTATTGTTAAAACTAAATAATTGATATCGAGCGCACATGGGAGTTTGTGAAAAACTCTCGGTTTTTGTGTGCGGGCATTACTTTGAACTAAATTTGACTTCACCTTTGAAACCAATATTCTCATATCTACTGTTGAGCATTCCACCCCATTTTTAAAAAATTTTGACTGCATGTTTTAAGAACCCTCAGATGGATACAGTGGGGATTTCAATATAAACTTTGCATATGATAAAAATATTCCATCAATTGACTTTTTTGGAAATGAATTTGGTTTAAACATGTCAAATGATCGCAATCTTAGCACAACAAAATACAAAACTACTATTGATGCGGTCTTTACAAGATATTTAAATAAATTCGAATTAAAACTGTTCGTATCCTACTTTAGCTACCATAAACCAATCGTATCAGTTTTAGAAATTGGCAATAACGCTGGCAGTGATGATGGTGCAAAAGTTGTTGAAATTATGGATGAAAATTGATTTTTCCTTATTTTTGTAAAGTAATTGTAATAATACTGAAATGTAATTTTTTCATTTTATGTAAAATTATTAAAAAAATAATTGTGTAAGATAGCGCAATAAATAAATATTGTAATTTACCAAAAACAAGATAGTACTTTATATTGATAAACAAAACAATTCGTGGAAAATTATTCCATAAACATTACAAAACATCATGAAAAAAAAATTCCAAAATATTATTTCAAGTTTTCACTTCTGTCGGCACTCCCAGAGTGCAACCCGCCGATTTTTATACCCTACACAGAGGGTATATTCACTTTGTCATTCCGTTTGTAACGCATAGAAGGGGGCGTGGCAGGTATGAAAAAGTATATATATTCTTGATCAACGTCACCACCTGAGTCGATATTGCAGTGTACGTCTGTCTGTCTGTGTGTCTGTCTGTTGAAATCAAGTTTACGAAAAAAACTTTGCAAGCTAACTCAATGAAATTTGGCACACAGGTCAAACCTTCTTGCAAGCTGCTAGCATATAAAAATTGGCGAAATCGGTTAACGGCCACGCCTTCCACCCATACTCTATGTAAATATACCCAAGTCCATTGTGAAAAAAAAGTTGCTACGATTTTCATGAAAATTGGTGATTTGGTGAGGATGAGAACAAAATTAAGATTAGGCAAAGTTCTAAGTTTTCAAAGGCTCTTAATGGGGCGTGGCACATCCCTAAATTTTAACTTTTATAACGCCATAGCTCGTAAACCGTGCAAGATATTGTGATGAAATTTGGTACACGAATACAGATCTTATGAATTGTAAAAGTGGGCGTGGCACTTTTAACAATTGAAAATTTGGATTTCGTATAACTCCAAATTGGCACATACGATTTTCATAAAAGTCTTAGAGATGATACCACTGAAAGTAGTCATCAATGCAAGCTTCGTCAATATACTGAACAATTTATTTTAAGGGCGTGGCACAGCCTACAATATTTATAAACGTTATAAAAAGAGAACTAACAACGCAATCGTTATCAAATTTAATATAACAGATATACTTGCTAAAAGGTGTCTTCTTGCAAAATTTTGGCACAACAGTGCCGGTGGGCTTGGCACCTCCCATATAAGCAAAATACGTTTAATGCTATAGATAGTGTGCTATGAGAGTAATCTTCATAAAATTTTGTGCAGAGGTGCCGGTTACTATAAGCTTTGAAATTCAATGAAACTTGACAAGATTGCATCAGTGGGCGTGGCACCTCCCTCATTAACATAAAGTTGTAAGTGCTATTTTAAGTGAACTATTGGTGCAATTGATCTGAAATTTGATTTAAGTGGTATACTAGGTATTAGGTACATATGAATCAAAAGCTGACAAAATAGCAACAGTGGGCGTGGCAACTCCCATGCAATTAAAATACCTTAAGTGGCATAACTATTGTGTTTATTCTTTTGTAATCTCCGCATGGTCTCCAGTCGTTCGCTTCACGTTTAGGAACTAAGTATAAAGGAGTTGCTGTCATTGAGTTAGATGGTCTGCAGATTCCAGCTTCAATTAAGAAGTCAAATTCTTGTTTTGCTATTTTCATTTTTGGCAGGTCTAGACGTCGAGGTTTGTTGTAAGGTAATCGTCCTTGTGTTGTAACATGGTGTACTATTTTGTGTTTGATTGGCGCAGTATAATCTGGTTTTGTTGTGAGTGCAGGGAATTTTTTGAGTAACTGAGTATATTTGTTATTGATTGAGAATAGCTTTGATAATGGTGTTTCTGTGTATTCCGAAATGGCGCTTATGGAAAGTTTCGTGATTGGGTCATTCAATAAGACGTTTGTGGTTTAAGTCAATGAGTAAACCATATTTTGTTAGAAAGTCAGCGCCTAAAATTGGTTTAGAAATGTATGCGATCAAAAAAGTAAATGGTAGATCACGTCTTAATTTTAAATTAAGTGTTAGTAGTTTTTTACCATAAGTTGATATTAAAGTGCCGTTAGCGCCTGTCAAAATAATCTCTGACTTTTGTTTCTGATTTTGGAATTTGGAAGAGGGAGTACAGAAACTTTTGCTCCACTATCAACGAGAAATTTTAAAATGTTTGTGTTATCGTGAATGAAAAGACGACGTGTAAGTGTTGTGAGACTTACCATATTTATAATGATATCTACATTGACGGTTTGGGGAACGTTGACGAAAGCTGTTTCGGAAGTTATATCTGTGACTAGTGAATCCTCTTGATCGAGAATTCGAACGATGGTATGATCTTTCATGATCTCGTTCTGATCTAATTGATTCTACCTCTAGTGTTAACTTGTTGATTTTATCAAGAAGTTGTGTGGTTGTTTGTGTGAATGATTGTATTGCTATTGTGAAATCATTTTGGGTGTGGTTTGGTAAGTTTGGTTGTATGTGTATTGCGGAAATTTAGTGTTCGGTCATTACTACCCATAATCTATCTGCTAATTTAAGATCTTCTAAATCTTTGTGGCTTGCACTCGTTAAGGCAATGTTTAAGTTCTTCGGTAATTTTCGAATCCATAATTTCAATAGATATTCTGGATCTGCCGAAGAACCTGCTAAGAGAAGTAGTGATCTCTCGAATTGTGATAGTTTTCGGTCACCTATTTCTGTGTCAGAAAATAATTTATCAAGACGTTTGTTTTCACTTAAAGAGTGACGTTCAATGAGCACTAGTTTTAGTCCTTCATACAGATTATCAATTGGATTTTTCTGTAAGAAGTCTAAAACTGTGATAATTCTGTCTTGTGTTAGTGCGGTGATTAAGTATTCGTATTTAGTTTTGTCTGTTGTTATGATTTTAGTGTTGAATTGAATGTCCGTTTGGATAAACCATGCTTCTGGACAATTTTTATAGAATTGTGGTAATTTAACCGAAGTGGCATGGATTTCCGAGGGAGTATCGAAGGGGTTGGGTAGTGTGTCAGTGTTGGAGGTGATAAAGTCTCCGTCTCCATGGCGACAGGGGGGAGGGGTAGAATGGGTTGGTATTTGTGTAAGGTGGCAAGGGTCATGTGTTGGATTAGGTTGGGTACGATTCAATGTAGGCTGAGGGGGAGTACGATGTAAGTTCATTGTAGTGTGAGGAGGGGTTGGTTCAATTACAAATTTAAGTGTATGAGAAAGTTCTTTAATGTGAGCCTAATAATGTTGTGTACCTACGTGTAGTGTAGTGCCTACGAGATGCAAACGATAAGTTTCTTCCCTCCCTATCGTTTGACATTCGTTTTGAAAACTAAATACTTATCCTGCTACTGCAGTTGTAGTTTTGGTGTCACCGATTGTGGTTGTTGTTGTTATATTTGCTGTGTTTGTCGTTGTTGTTGTAGCTGCGCTTGACGTTGTTGTTGATGTTACTGTTGATGTTTATGGATTACTGCTGTTCAGGTGCAATAGTTTTTGAACGTATCCGTTGTGCTACGTAAATATTGTTGTCGGTAACTTCGGTGCTGTTGTTTTTGATGGATTTTAACTGTTTGGTGTAGCGAAAGTGAAAATGTTGCTTTCTTAAAAGTGTAAGCTAAGTCCATTGGAATATCAGAAAATGTTTTTAGATATTTTCTTTCTTCAGACGCTGTTGGATGATGTCGCTTATGATCACTTCCGGTTGTATTAGTTTATGACTATGCCAGCGATGTGGCATCGTTACGGGATGATGAACGCCGCACGTTTTTAGCTGATGTTAAACTATTATTACTTTTTGATTGTTGTCGATGAGATCCTGGTAGGATCGCCAAAATGGTTCTCATAGGTTCTTTATATATATTTGAATCATTTTATTTTTATTTGCTTGCTTCAGAAGAATTTTATTTTAATTCAATTATAATTTTTTTTGTTTACATAAAAACAAAATTTTTTAGTTCTTTAAATTTTTTTTTTGTGTATAGTATTTTGTATGTGTTGTTGTTTATTTATGTTGATGTTAAGTCACCACAACAGGACGGCACAGGACCAGGAAACTCCTCCAGTATCTGAAAGAGGGTGTTTGCCAAGGCCGCATTCACCCACTACTAACTGGTCACGGGAAATTACCTCGTCCTCCGCCGTCATTTACATTTAACATTAAAATTTTGAAAAACAGAAAAATAAAAAATAATATGAATATAAAACTCAAAAAATCTACAAAAACACAAATTAACATAAATAATGAAAAACAGTTGCAAACATAACCCGCTACCGATACCGTCATTAGCATTTAAGAAACCATTAATTTCTTCTTTCTCTTCTTATTGTTAGATTTGTAGATTAGGTGCCTACATGTGAGGGCTACATTCTCCGTGTCAGCTTTGTAATCTATTCTTTTAGTAGTCGGTATGCTTATGATGTGTAGCATTTCCAGCGTTGGTCTCTTATATGTATTCTCTATTTGTAGTTTGCGAACATTGTCAAAATCGGGTGTGTAATAACACTCCGCACAGTGGGATAAAAGCGCTGTCCTTTGTAAATTGTCTGTATTGCATAATCGTAGATTTGTGTTCACTAAGTCTGGTTCTTAAAATATTTTTCGTGGTTCATGCATAAATTTTCCTACAGGTTTTATGTGAATTTCCATTACATTCTATACTGTAAATAAAGTTGATTTTGTCCACTTGCCTGATTTAGCAACCTCTCATTATTCTAAAGTTACGATGGAATGGTATGCAAGTAAAAAGATCAATTTTGTACCAAAAATAGCAAATCCGCCCAACTGCCCACAGCTTCGCTCAATTGAAATATATTGAGCTATAATGAAAAGAGATCTTCGAAAGATACAAGACTTCAGACTTAAGTGGACAAGATAGTACCGTACTGTCGATGAAATAACTGTGCAAAATTTAATGAAGGGCCTTGAGAACAAAACAAGAAATTTTTATAGAAAAAAAAATTGTTACTTAGTTTTTAGTTATTTATATTCTGAACACTAGCCATTATTAATAAAAAAGGAAAAAGACCAAAATAATCACCGTGTATTTTTTAATAGCTAAAAACCAAAACTGGTTTTAGCGACTGATTATTTATTATATTAAACATTATTGCATTGAACTTACAGTCATTCAACAAAGACCAATATGATCGTAAAATTTTTACTTAATTGATCAATGCTTTTTATTTAACAAACATGACAAAGATAACAAAGTGAACACAAATCAAAGCGATTACGCATTACAGACAATTTACAAAGAACAGCGCTTTCATCCCACTATGCGGAGTGTTCTCACACACCCGATTTTGACAATGTTCGCAAACTACAAACAGAGAATACATATAATAAGAGACCAACGCTGGAAATGCATGTCGAAAAGTTGATTTCCAGAGAGACATAAACTTAGCGGCAAAGTTTTGCTTTAAGGTGTCAAAAGTATGGCTCGGAAAACTGGAACAAAATGATTCATTTGCAATATGGTTGTTTTTAAAAGACACGAAGAAACGCAACTTTTTCCGTGCTTCCTCTATTTTTTTTTTCAGATTACTTCTCAAGTTCAGAGATCCCACAAAGAGATTAGACTATGCGCACGGGTACTTGGTCTGGCCACAGTACCATAAATGACACCGTGCTGTTATTATTTTGACCGTATCTGTATATCATGTGACTATTAGGAGCGTAGGTCATTTACAAATGGTACAAAGTCCGACTGATTTTTTCGATTCGTACTTCTTAAAAAGTATTAACAAATGAAATATAAATTTTATTTGTTATTAGTCGACTGTTATTATTAATTAATTAAACAATATTTTGATCGAATTGTACAGCCTTAGCAGAAACCGATATTTTTGTGTGAAATTTCACAAATCGGTCAATGCTTTTTTAACAAACATGACAGAGACAACAAATGGAACAATTTAACCTGGTAATTTGCAAACTGAGGGCTTTTTTATATAAGATTGTAAATTGCTGCAGGAATGCATAAGTTACAGCTAATTCATATAATAAAGTTAACGGAATGTAGCATCATACCCCGTTTATAGTATATTGTTTTAAAAGCTTACTGAAATAAAAAAAAAATAGGGCTTCGGGGTCTTATCTTCCATTATTTGTATATTATTTATATTTAATTTTGATAATCAATAATTCATATCTACTTCTCTCTGATTTGTAGTCAAACTTTGGCATAAAAAATGTTGAAGTTTCAGATGACCCTTTAAGGATTGTCGATAATCATTTTTGCTTGCCATCTAGTAAACAGGATTTGCTTAAGTCTCCGGAAAATTTTCCAATGGCGGAATTAAGGTACACATTATGTGAAATGACGTTTACCTGGCATTTATATGGAGGGAACGACTTTTCTAAGGATGGATTACAGCAACTTCATCAAAAATTGTATGTTAAACTTACCTTCGATCAACTAAATTGTAGATTTGACTTTGAAATTTTTTAGACATGAAACTAGCAAAGGCCAAAGAACTTACATGTCAGATGCGTACATGCATGGCGTTTCGTACTCGAAAAGTGCGCAAAGTATTACGTATGAAAAAAAACCAAAAGAAAAACTTACTTGGAAAACCACCGGAGGATGTGATCGTAATTATGAAATTCTTGTAGAAATACAACTTTCGAAAATCCGGTTTTCACATGAGGTATATCCTACTCAAGCAATTCAGGCATCTCGACAAGTTTTAATTGTTAATGAGGTGGAAATACGGGATCGTCTGCAAAGTTCAGAAATAAACAAATTCTTGTATCATCCTAAGTCAAAAATTTTACCAAATAAGAGCAATCAACACATGATTGTTATAAAAGCCTTACATGTGCGACCTAATCCAAAAGTAACTCTTTCTCAAGAGTGTTCGTTGAGAATTTCGTTATTACCATTACGCCTCAATATTGATCAAGATACACTAATTTTCTTAGTACAATTTTTTACTAATCTTGGAGATGGCTGCAGTAATGATAATTTTGAAGTTGGAACTGATAGGGACTGTAGTACTTCTACTTTAACACATGGAATGCAAGCTCCAGTTATGACGGTAGACGATATTCCTGATGCAGTTCAAGATTTACATGCCCGTCGTTTAGTTTCAACAAATTTAGATCTCCTAATGGAAGGAAGCAAGCTGTGTGAACCCACATCTATAGATTTAAATGCAGCAAAATTATACAAAGATGAATTTACACCTACTTACTTCCGGGAAGTGTTGTTTAGTCCTGAAGTTCTTATTCGGTTTGACTATCACGGACGCCGCGTTGAAATGTCTCGTGGTCCCGTAGCTGGATTGCTTATGGGTTTAGGACAATTGCAGTGCTCGGAGATACGATTAAAGAAGATAAATTACAAGTAAGACGAAATATTTTTAAAAATAAAGTATATTTCTATAGTCTAAGTGCTGAATTTAAATAAATAAGAGCTTTATTGTCGTCTTTATGCCAAAAACGTAGGAGCGTTGTTTAGTTTTTTAATTAAACTAAATTTCGTTACTTGAAAACTATATTATGGGCCGAAACTGGGTGCAAATACTCAACTAAGTTGGGCAATAGGCTCGTCTTCCATCCTTCGAATGATTTTAAAAAAACTGCACATACATATTTTATAAAAATTGATATAATTTATATGATTCTTAAATGGCAAGCTTTCATAATAGTTAGGACAGACCTCAGCTTAAAAATCACTACAAAAATTAGGTAACTTATATGATTCGGCCAAGCGTAATTTATCGGAGTGGACTCCTTAACAGTGCAGTTTTCCATTTTTGACCCATCTGAATATTTTCACTCAATTTTAAAATTTTTTATATTCAATTCAATTTTATTTTTGATTGAATAACTACATCCTGTAGTTCGTAGGGAACTAGTGGCGGAGGTAGATAGACATACTATTTGTATGCAAATAAATCAGTAACATTTATAAATTATAGAGAAATATGAAAAAATAAACAACAATAAATTAGTTATAATTCAATTCGTTATTCATATGTATGTGGTGTCCCACATTTACACTTGTTCTAGTTTACTTTAAAAATTTAATTATACCTAGTCTTTACTGGTGTTAAAATTTATTAGAGAATCTCCGTCTCTATGGTGAGAGGAGTGGATAGAACGTGTTGGGGTTTGTGTTGGGAGGGGTTGGGTACGATTTAGGTTTATTGAAGAGTGAGGATTGAAGAAAAAGGTTTACGATTTGGGTTGGGTGGATGTATTACGATACGAATATATTACCCAAGAATTTTTTTTTTTAAATTTAGAAATTCCTGGAAAAGGGTGAAAGATTATTTGATTATGTATTATATGTATATCTATACTTAATGTTTCATGGGCTCATAAGTTCATGGGCTGATATTTCATGCATATAAAGTGTTTGGCGATGGATTGGATGATGATGATCGTGGATTTTGGACGGTGATGGATGAATCTGGATGATTATTATCGCTGATTATGGATGGTGATTTATGAATCTGGACGATGATCTTCTAATGATTGTGTTCGAAAGATGAATACAATTTTTGCAGTTGGAAGCTCAATGAATTTAAAGATTTTAAACAGGAAATTGAAATTTAATTTGAAAGTATTTGCGCGAATATGTCGGGATATTTTTAGTCGTAGTCTTAATGCAGTTAAATTTACGAATGCAATTCTAATAGATTTCGTTGAATAATAATGATGATTTCAAGGACAACGAAAATGTTTGTACGTTGACGTCGATGCGGTTGGTTGTTGATAGATTTTCGTATTTTTTTTATTTTTTATATTTATTCATAGGCAGGATCGCCAGTTTTTAGTGGTTAAAATAATTATATTTTTGTTGTTGAATATTTTATTATAAAAATTATTTTCTTAATATTTTGTTTGTGATGTGATTGATTTTTTTAAAACTTAAATTCGAATGAAGAAATCTTTTGACAATATTTTGAAAATATTTTTTAAAAACTAGAAATTATTAAAATTTTAAAGTAAACTAGAACAAGTGTGAGTGTGGGACACTACATATACATATATGCATAAATTCATTCTAAGTGAATAACATATTAATTCAACATAATGCAGATTGTAGATAAAGTGATTATGATTGAACAGAGATAATGGAGTCAATATCATCAAAAACATTTTTAAGAGCCACGATTTCACATCTTTCAGAAACTTATTATTGTTACGAATAGAACAAACATTGCCAGTTAAACTGTTCAAAAGTCTGGGAGCAGCACAGGAATAAAAAAATATAAATGTTGAGGGGGAACTCCGACAAAGTTTTGTTGGTTATTCATTCTTAATTATAATTATCACAGCTTTTGTTTAATAAATATCCACATCCATGAATATACACTTTTAGAATCTTATAATAATAATAGAAGTGTGTATATTTTTTAGTTTTTGAACAAGGGTAATCTGGAATGAAATCTTTTGATATTGCAGATAGTACGAATAGCATGCTTTTGTGTAATAATTTTAATTTTAATTTTATTTGCATGTGTACCGCCCGAAATTACGAAACCATATTGCTGTTTTGAGTGGAAAATACCATGGTTAATTCAAGTGAGAAATTTCGTGGAGCATAATGACTTTAAAAAATAAAGCTACCTGGTTGCACCCCTGACATACTTTTTCAGGGCTAGTGTATGATCTGACCAAATCATCGCTCAGTCAAGTAGTAAACCAATATATTTAAGTGACTTAACACATTCAATTGAAAAACATATAGCGGAACAGTTATTAACATCATTATATCCATTCCCATGAAAAGAAGAGCTACAAAGATCCTTTTAACTACAAACTACAACTCATTTCCAGATATGCTGAATTATATCATTTGGGTCTTATTAATCAAAACAAGCTTGTGTGGTGTACACCACTGCCTAAGAATATCTAGGTCATGGACTCTAAAAATGCGAATCATTTGTTTTCTTAAGAATCTTTTTCGAGATATTCCCAAAAAACCCCGTTTTTCTACACTTTTCTTATTTAATTGGCCATATTTCTCATATACTTCTCGAATCGAATTCGAGATACATATTCCCAATAAAAAAACCCATTTCTCAGCACCTTTCTCATTTATTTGGCCATATTCCTACCATTTTTTTTTTCAACCTTAACACACTATTCAAAATTTTGTCTTCTTTCTAACGGTTTGCTGTTAATGAGAATCGAATAAGATTTTATGGAGTTACAACCGGTCTTAGTAGAAAAATTTAATTTTTTTAATATCTTTTTAAACGTCACAAAATTTCAATTGCTTCGTTTAGATCCAAAAATCTTTTTCTTTGTCATTTTACATACTTGAAAACAGTGCTGCCACTTCTATTGCTGAGACACTACAACTCTCCTCCACTAAAAGCTCAAAATTGTATTGTAATTAGATAAGTAAAATATATATATAGTAAATGCAATTTCCAAAATTAGTTAAGAGTGATATCATGAAATTTAAAAATTAATTCAATTAATCCTAAAATTTAGAACTAAAAATAACATTCAAATTGTCACGTACTTTGGTTTTTTCAGAAAATTTTACTAAAGTGCTCCATAGAGGGATTAAGTAAGGAATGGTGCTGGAGGGGTAGTTAAAATATAAAGCCTCGCTCAGCTTTTGACAAACATCAAAAATACATAAATTTTAGGTTAGAAAGTCAACATAAGAACTGTCCCAGAAAAAACTTTCGATTTTTATTTTTTTGTATTACGAGTATACTCTACCTGATAATCTTATAATTTTCAAAAGACACAACATATATTCTATTTAAAATGACATTTAATATGATGTATAACACTTGAAGATAGCACTTCTAGATGTCTAGCAAGCAACAAAAATTCCACTAACTGATTTTGTCCACATACCTGCAAAATTCAGTTAAAATATTTAGCTATAGCAAAAATAATTTGTGCATCAAATAAAACTATCTTTACGGTTATTTCTAACTATAAGAAGGGTCTACCTATTTCACGAAAAAAGGGTTCAAGCAAAAGACCAGAATTTTCTAGCCCAAAGGTAGCGGCGAAGGTGAAGCGCCTTTTTAAGCAGAATCCCAACACCTCAGTGGGAGATATGGCGTCTAGAGCAGGTACATCAAAATCTACTGTAAAAAGAATAAAGGAGAAAAGTAACCTAAAGTTATAAAGAGTTCAAAATGATGAAAAGCAGTTGATGGCTCCGATGCGAGCCCGAAAATTGAATGAAAGGTACCTGACTAAATTTGATTGCTGTGTTATGGACGACGAAACTTACGTCAAAGCAGATTTTAAGCAGCTACCTTACACAGGCACGAATATTATACATCACCGAAAAAGGGGCATGTGTCTAGAAAATTCAAAGAAAAAAATTTCTAAGTTTCCGAAGCAATATATGGTTTTGCAGGCCATATGGACCTGTGGTTTCAGAAGCAGATTTTTTGTTACGCAAGGCACAATCAATTCCAAAGTTTATTTACGAGTGCCTCGAAAAACGTTTTCTACCATTTATTCGTGCACATGAGGGTACCGTGATGTTCTGGCTTGATTTAGCAACCTCTCATTACTCTAAAGCTACGGTGGAATGGTATGCAAGTAAATAGATCAATTTTGTTCCAAAAATGCAAACCCGTCCAACTGCCCAGAGCTTCCCCCAATTGAGAGATATTGGGCTTTAATGAAAAAAAATCTTCGAATGAGTGGTAAAACTGCAAAAAATTTACAAAACTTCAGACATAAGTGGGAAAGATCGTACCGTACTGTCGATGAAACAACTGTGCAAAATTCTTACGAAAAAAGTAAGAAATTTTTATAGAAAAAAAATTGTTACTTAGTTTTTAAGTATTTATATTCTGAACACTAGCCATTGCTAATAAAAAACAAAAATATACCAAAAAAATTACTTGGTATTTTTTTATAAATAAAAAACAAAACGTAAGTTTTCTTGGGACAGTCCTTAATTACAAATGTCTCAAGAACTAATATTTATATTTAAATGTATTATATGGTTCAAACCGCTTTTTGGTTGATTTGTTAGTTTCGGCGAAATAAATTGATTTCTAAAAAAATATTATATATTTTCGAAAAAATAGAAAAAAAGTCAAAATCATCTGCAAATTTATGGGAGAAAAAAAATTGTGAAAAATCATTTTGTATGTTTAGATCATAGCCAATATATTTATGAAGAAAATTACGTACTCTTTGAGAAATGGAAAAGTTATATAAATTCAATGAAAAATTAATTGCATTTTGCCGTCTTTTCCGACTTTTTATGTATTAATTGCATGATTGTGAAAAAACCTTTTCAAAAACTTGCGTTTATGTTAGACCTCATTTTCAACGTGTATATTGTACGTAACTATTATAAAGCATATTCTACGGAATATTCGGGTAAAATGTTGCCGATTTCGTGTCTGCGGGCTGTCAGTTACATGCAAAAGGAAAGAATTGGAAGATATTCCAGTCAAATATGCGCTTATATATCTACCTCGATGTACCTACGACACTCCGTTCACAGTCTAAGTATTTTGAAATGTAGATATATTATACATTTTTTCAAAGGTAGAAGTCTGCAAGTGTTTATTAAAAAAATGAGTAACGTTCCGCTAGTATTCGAGTATAAAAACAACCTATATAATTTCTGCTACTTTTGCGGTGCATTTACTTTAATAAAGAGTCAACGTAAATTTACAGATGCACTTCAAACATAATTTTTTAATTATTTTGGTCTTTCGGCTGAGAATATTGGCGAACCATGGACGCCGAGAATTTTGTGTTGCTCCTGCCGTAGAGATTGGGGTCGAAAATCCCAAGCGTTTCATTGCCAGTTCCCTATTCTAATGTCGTTATATGTCCTGTTAGTCCCGATTCAACACAAGATAGCAGACAAAACTACCAAGATTCAGCTATCTTGCAACAATCTAGTATTACTAGCGACCTTCGAACTGGAAGCAAACCAAATGTTTTACCCCAAGTGTAACTGAACGATTGGGTTAGAGATTCAGAATTGTCAAAAGAAAAAGCGGAGTTGCATGCTTCTCGCATGCAACAATTAAACTTTTTGAGACCCGATGTTAAGGTTGCATACTTCAGAAGTCGTGAAAACCAATTTCCAGACACTTCACAAAAGAAGACAATGTGTGCTACTGCAAAGATATTCCATCATTATTTAATACATTAGATCAGCCTTACGATCTCAAAGAGTAGCGTCTGTTTATCGATAGCAGCAAACTGAGTTTAAAGGCTGTCTTATTGCATCTCGGCAACAAAAAGCCATCAATTCCAATCCAGTTAACACATGGTGAAACTAATGAAATAGATAAAATATGAACAACTCGACTGGAAAATATGTGCTGACCTCAAACTCGTTGGCATGTTATGTGGTTTACAAAGTGGCCACACTAAATACTGTTGCTTACTCTGCAAATGGGGCAGTCGAGCACGTGAACAGCATTGCCGCCAAGAGAATTGGCCAGAAAGAATTGAAATGAAAGTTGTAAAGAACAATTTGAAATATGTTCCACTCGTCAAAATGCAAAACATCATATTAAACTCGGAATTATTAAGAATTTTTTCAAGGCGTAACGCAAAGCATTCACTTATCTAAAAACAATTTTTTCGAATCTTTCTGAAGCCAAGATAAAATAAAGTATCTTCGTTGCGGAGGCGTGGAATTCTTTTAAGATGATTGTTTCTAATTTTCTTGGAAACAACAAAAGTAAATCTTACTAAAAAATAGTGAACGCTTTCCCATCGATTGTTATTTATATTCAATTTCATCACTTAATAAGTACATATTATCATTATTATTTATTAAAATTTATGCTTCTATTCTTTTATTATATGCTTAAAAATGTAAAATAAATATATTTATAACATACTTTAAAGTATTATAACAAATAAAATGTAAAAAAATCTAAATAAAATAATTAAATAAATGAATAATTGTGCGTTATAATGCCCTTTGTGTCAACATGTAGATATTATTTATATTATTATATATAATATACAAATTATGACAAATAAAATAAAAAAAAATTAAAAAAATCCAAAAACTGTGTTAACGATGCGCTGGTTGCCGATTTTCTGCGTATTGATTGTTTAGTGGCGGCATTCAAAAATTCTATGCTTTGTCAATATTTTGTAGTGCGCAGTGATGTTTTCAAATTTACATTTCAAGCAATCTCTTATTTTAAAAATTTAAATTATTCTTTATTTTGTAGAAAAAATAGGAGATTTTATTACCTACAAAATATCTTGTAATGTGTATCAACCAGAAATGTATAGTTTTTGAGTCATAATTAAAAAATAAAAAAACGACAAGATTCCATCCTTCTCAATAGTCTGAGCCTTAATCTAACAGTACTTTTGGATTTATCATATTTTGGGTACAATTGAACATATACATATGTATAAAGGCAGTAAACGAGGAGGTGGAGTATTGATAGCAGTGAGAGCTATCTTGCGCAGTAAGGTTCAATTACCATCTGATGACAACAATGTTGAACAACTTGGTGTAGAAATTTCTTTCTCTAATATATGCTCTTTATTTGATATTGTTTCTTATATTCCGCCAAACAGTGCAATTGATTTTTATGAAAAACATTTAAATAATATAAATATTATAGTAGAGTCCCTTAATATAAACCAACATTGCATTGTTTTGGGTGATTATAACTTAGGTGATATATTATGGCCTTTTTATGTCAAATCTGAAATTGAATCATTAGTAACAAGTTTATTTTTGTCTAATGGTCTTCAACAACTGAACAGTTTTAAAAATTATATTGGTAGAATTTTAGATTTAGTTTTTGCTTCAGCTGATTTGAAAGCATCATGTGAAGAAAGTTTATCCCCTGTCTGTAATAATAGTGTTCATTATAAAGCCATTTGCATACAATTTGAATTTTACAATTTTGATAGTAATTCTGATGAAGAAAATATATTTGTTTTTGATTATTCTAGGAGCAATTTCGATTCAATTAATATATTTCTGAGTTCCATTGATTGGTCAATCTTAAATTCAACTACTAAACCCAAAATTGCTTATAACGTATTGAATTCAAAGATACAGTCTGCAATCATCATTTTTATTCCTAAAAAGAAACTAATATCCAGAAATAAGCCACCATGGTTTAACATAAGACTTTCAAACTTAAAAAATGTTAAAAATAAAGCAATAAAAAAATTTAAGAAAACAAATTGTGACGCTAACCGCTTACATTTTTGAGGTTCTAATGAATTAAAGTTTTACATATTTTTTTTTGTACAACCATTATATCTTTAAAATTAAAATTAAATTCTAACTAACGAAATCAAATCCAATTATGTTTTGGCAATACATAAACTTGAAACGTAATACAAATGGCTTTCCCACTAGTATGGAATACAGCGGCGATAAAAGTAGAAATTGCCTTGAGTCTTGCAAGATCTTATCTTTTTACTAAATGTTATTAGTGTTTATGAAACTTACAATTGTCCAGTTGATTTTGATCTTGAGAATCTAAACTTGCCAATTATTCAAAATTTCATTATTTCAGAAAATGACGTTTCTTCTGCGATTTTAGACTTAAAACCTATTACCAAGTGCATAACGATTTTCCTCCAATATTATTTAAACGTTGCTTAACAAGCATTGTTAAGCCAATTGCAATTGTTTTCAATGCTTGCCTTAGCACTGGCACTTTTTTTGATTGCTAAAAAACAGGTTCAATTACTCGAGTTTTTAAGTCAGGTAACCGTAAGGATATGAATAATTATAATTATTAGACTGCCAACATGGGCTTATTAAAGGTAAATCAGTTTGTACGAATTTAGCTTTGATTACTAATCACATTGTTGGTGCGATGGAAAAAAGAAGAAAATTAGATGTATTATACACAGATTTCTCAAAAGCATTTGATGAAGCCAATTTTAATATTCTCTTACTAAAACTATAGAAATTTTTTTTATCTGGTCATCTATTAAAATTTTTCAGAAGTTTTTTAATTAATCGTAAATTATTAGTCAAAATTGGCTCAGTATACTCAGAAGTTGAGGTGCATCTTCCGGGATACCTCAGGGAACACTTTGTGGTCCACTTCTTTTTCTCATTTTTATTAATGATTTTCTAAATGTTTAATTTTTGCGGATGACGTAAAAATATATTTAAAAATGTTGTTATAAGCTCCAAAGTGACTTGATGCCATTAAATGATTGGTGTCGAATAAATAATTTGTCTTTAAATATTAACAAATGTTGTGTTGTAACATATTCTAAATACTCAACACCTTTGCATTTTGACTACGCTCTTAATAATTGCATATTAATTAAAAAACAAGATACGAAAGTCTTGGCCTTAACTTTAGATTCTCAATTAAATTTTCCAAGACATTTTGATTTAATTATTTCTGAGTGATACTCCATGTTGGGTTTTATTAAAAGAAATAATTGAAATTTCAAAGATTCTTCGACTATTAAAGCTCTTTATATGTCACTTGTACGGAGCCATTTAGATTACTGCTACATTATTTGGAATCCTTACTATAATGAGCAAGTTAATGGAATTGAGAAAATCCAGAAAAATTTATTATAACAAGGTAGTCTTCCTTCTTATGATACTAGACGTAAGTTTCTTGGATTGCAATCTTTGAAAGATAGAAGAACTTATTTTTCTATTATGTTGGTATACAATGTTCTTTCCGATAAGTTGAATTGCGTTGAATTATCTATTTTATTTAGTTTATATAATCCCCCCGAAGCTTAAGAACAAACCGTTTATTCGTTGAAGGCTTCCATAGATCAAATTATGCTTTTTATGAGACAGTATCACGTTGTTTGAAATTATGCAATAGTTCTTCACCAATAATAAACTTTAATTTAAATGAACAAAAGTTTAAATTAAATCTTTTTAAATTATTTAATTAATTATATATTATTTATTTTGCTTTATTTATTTTATTTTCATATTAAAATAAATATTATTACTCAATTTAGTTGAATGTTTGTAAGATTTATAATCGGTAGACTAAATAACTAAGTAAATAAATGTATAAATAAATAAATATAATACCTATGACGAATTAGTTCTTTATTCAATACATAGTTGAAATCTGGCATAATTTTACTTTAGGGGCAATGCTTCAAATTGTTTTTATATTTTTAAAAACATGGAAACCCAATCTGAAAAAAAAGTCGGTCTCTTATGGCTTCCTAGATAAAATTGGTCAAAGTTTGAAAATTTCGGTTTTGGGGGAAAACTTTATGTTTCGAAAAAAAAAAATTTTCGGAGCATTGCCCCTAAAGTATAATTGTTCCAAACTTTCGTACGAATGTAACGTAACAGTCTGCGTTTTGGTCCATATATAAAACAGACGTGTATGACGAACAGAATTTTGTAAGAAAAGCTATGAAGGTCGTTCTACATTTTTATCTATAATAAGTACCTTATTCAATTATATAGTCAACGGCCTATATACAGGAATGCAAGAAAATATGGAAATTAGCTTTTTTCATTGATTTTGAATAACTTCTACATTTTTTATCCGATTTGAGCAAATATCATACTTAAAATATTTGTAAGGAAATAGGTTTTCCAAAAAATCTTTTTTTTCGAATTTGATCGCTTGCAGCTCCATCGAATCTTATCCGATTCTCAATAACAGCAAACCGTTAGAAATAGGACAAATTACCTTTTGAAAGACGTGTAATTGATTTAGGTAAACAAAATTAATAGAAGTGGAAAAAGACATTTCTATCAGGATATCCCAAAAGCGATTCTTAAAAAAAAAAATGGTTGACAATTTTGGAATCCACGCTCCAAATTCTATGAGAAACCAGATCTCGAGGTGAGGCCCAAAATTGTTAACTATTGTTTTTTTTTAATCATATGTTAATACAGTAGAGGTGCAATATAACGTACTAATCAATGCACGGGTCAGTCGTAATATCGTAAAATTCGTTATATCGAATAGTTTTTTTGAAGAAACTGGCTTTTATTTACTCATATACACACATTCATACCTAGTCATAAAAGTTAAATTAGATTTTGGAATGCTTTATATATACTTGCGATCAGCTTTACTGCTAAACAAAAGTTATTCCAGTTCAACAGTTATTGTTTAATTAAACAGTGTTCGATATTTGGAATAGTAAACTCTTTTAGTGTTCGTAATTTAGAGACATCAATGGAAAAAAACTCCAATTTGAAAAACTGTTCGTTAAAATGGAAATTCGTTATATCGTTATACGCTTTATTGTACGTCTACTGCACATCTATATATATAAAATAACAGCCATTTTCGATGAATCAATTTTGATCAAATTTGTTTAATTATTCCCTAGACGCTTGGTCTCAATCTCTAATAAAAATATTCACGATGTTCCTACTTTTTATCGAAATATATTATTAAAGCTCTAAGATTTCTCAAAATTAATATTGCACACAAAGAAACAAGCATGCATTCATAACAAGTCGTTTAATGAGAAGTTAAAGTGTTTATGTGTGTTTAGTTTTTATCTTTCCCCTGGCAATGCAATGGAAAATATGTATATGGTAATGAATGCTCAACTTCAGTGTCCAAAAGTCGACTGCGCGTTGACGTCTATAAATTAAATTTCGCGCTTGTATATGTATAGAAATTCAAACGTAAATACAATATTTCTCAGTTTAAATTCGTGCATCACTGATGTAAATAAATAAACTGCGAAAGAATCGCATGGCTACACAAAAAAATTTTTAAACTCAAAATTCGTCAACAAAAATAAGAAGTACTTTTCCGAGAACTAAAACTATTTTTCATGTATATGATTTTTTAGTCTCTAATTTTTTTTTTTAAGTGCGAAAAAATTTGCCTTTCGCAGAAATAATGACCTACATTTTTCTCAACTGGCAGTGCACAATTCATTTGCGCACATTGATTTGTTTTTGCACGTTTGTTTCCGACTGTTTGTCTTCCATTTATTTGACAAACGAACCAGCAACTGCACGGTGGGACGAATGATTGCACGTTTCATTGCTCGCGACCGTGGGAGGCCAAATGGTCAACCCTGATTTATGGAAATAAAACAACAAGGGAATGTTTAAATTTTTCTCTTTCGCTCTCATTCTAAATTTGTTAACAACATCAACGCGGGATTTGTGAAGAATGATCAAAATAATTCATATTCGTGACTCTTATAGAATCGGATAGCTTAAGATATTACGCATCTAATGAACTTCGCCAAATGGCGGTATCCAAGCTCAAACCTATAAAAAATCTCCTAAGAATTTCATACGAGTATATCTCCATTTACATGAATTTTAACAAATTGGCATAAACAAAACATCAATTATCTCGAAACGCATCTTTTTGAGACACGCCCTTTCGCTTCTGAGGGCAGAGTAGGTCTTCTAAAAAAAATATAAATTGTTTGCAATGATGCCCGCATCAGCTAGTACGTAATAAAAGTAAACAAAATTTATTTTGCAGACGAGTATGGTGTATGCACGCTAAATAAAAAATTGTGTCTAGAAACGAGAAAAGGCTGCCTGATAGCTCGATCTCGTTGATAATATAGTGTTTATCGTTGTTTTGTTCCACGTATCGTGCGACAAACACTACATAATCACCGAGATTGAGATATCGCTGGTCACACGAGAAATAATGTTTTAAAATCATCTCGTTATAGGGACCAATAACTTAAACAATAGTTATCGGTTCTCGATGAAGCACTACTCTAGGGTGGCTTTAGATTGACAGTTTTGGGTGTTATAGCGGTAAATATTAAATTTGCATCTCTCATAATTAGAGAAAGTGTTATTCTTCCAGAATCCAAAAGCAGTACTACCGTACAGCTTTTGCTTAGGGATGTATATTTTTTATCATTCAAATTGTAAATTTTTTAAGTATGACATACTAGCAATTATATTCTAATAAGGTCGAATAAGCTCGCGTTATGAGTTTGCTATTTATTTAAAATATACATGTTAAATTTTACAGACGAGGTGTCCTTGGTATAGAAAAACTGATTACATTTTTATGCAAAGAATGGCTAAAGGATATAAAAAAGCATCAACTTCCAAACATACTTAGTGGAGTCGGACCAACTTATGCAATTGTTCAACTATGTAATATATTTTAATATAATATTTTCATGGAAATCGTTAATAAATATTATTTAAGTTCAAGGAATATACGACCTCTTTTGGCTTCCAATCGAACAATTTCAAAAGGATGGTAGATTGGTGCGAGGACTTCAACTTGGAGCCCAAAGCTTTACAGCTCGTACAGCACTTGCGGCATTAGAAATAACTTCACGAATTATTCAACTTCTTCAGGTAATGGAATAATATATACATATTTATCTTATACTTCCTACAATACTTTTAAATTTTGTTTGGGCTTTGACCGTAATAATAAAATAAATAGTTTTTTATTTTAATTTTTTACATGTTGGTTAGATTTTCATAAAGTATATATTATTATAAAAGTATCTAATCATTTTTCGTGAAGATAACATTTTGTCAGGATATTGGCTTTAGAGTTCAGGAATATTTTGAAGGTTGAGAAAAAATCGATTTTTTTTTAATCTCATGCTTTTTCCAATGGGCATGGTCGTGTTCGCTTCAGATATTCTTTCACAAGATATAAACGAAACTGTGTAGTAAAGCACTCTCCTTTATAATTCCTATATAAACTAAAAAGTTGAATGAGCCACTAGTAAATAAGTACTAGCATTATGAGCTCTTCTTGCACCATATTTTTTCTTTCATGTACCTGCAACTATTAAAGCGGTTTGAAACAAATATAAATTTGAATCACCCTAATATACATGTGCATACATGTGTATAGTAAAATTCAATTCTAAAATTGCATCGCAGCCATTCTTAACATTGCTGCTCCGTACTCTCATCATTTACTTTCTTTTTTTCGTTATCAAACATTTTTAAATTAAATCGTCGAAGCTCTCAAAACCGGTAAACATTCAAGACCATGATCTGATCTGATCGTATGATTAATAAAAATTTTTTATTGATTCTATGCTTAATTTAAATTTTTGCTTTATTGAAAAAGTAAACCCTTCGTTTACACAAGGTCAAAAACATTTAATTTTTTTTTTATTTTCAAATACCTCTTATTTATTTTTGTAAAAAATCCTCGTGATTCAATGCCCTTTCTACAGCGTTTCAAGTGCTCTCTCGAACTCATTTTGTGGTATTGCTTCCAAGGTGCGTGTTGAAGCTATTTGAATAGTCTCAATGTCATCAAAAACGCATGCTTTCAACGTTACTTTCATTGTTGGGTATAGTGCTAAGTACTAAATCAGGTGAATACAGTGAATGATTCGAAACACCGACTTAAATACGTGCCAAAAATTGATTTACAATCAACGATGTGTGACATTCAGTGTATTATCGTATAAGAAAGACCAATTGTCAGAATCATAGTATTTTGGTCGAATTTCACGAACTCTGGCCAAATAGAAAGCACCAGTAATTGTTTGATCAATTGGGACAAACTCGCGGTGGATGACGTCCTTCCTATCGAAGAAAACAATGAACATTATCTTGATTTTTAAATTAACTTATCGGCCTTTTTTTGGCTTCGCCGTCAGTGATTGTTTACCTTCCGAAAATTGTTTATGCCGCTCAAAAGTTTTTGGCCAATCACCCGCATAAACTTATTGCATTATTTTGATCGTTTCTGTAGCTGGTGTGCCTGAATTCGACTGATGGACGAACTTCCATAAAACAAATGTAAATCGATTTCAATAAAAAATTTAGGGCTTTTTCAGAAAAGCTTCAAAATAACGTTTAAATGCAATAGATGTTGGTTGTAATTGCGGAGATATAGCTGCAGTTCCAGAGTATAGTTGCCACATTGTATGTACCGAAATATAGCTATATGTATTATTCACATAGTCCAAAGCATAAATGTTTAGGAACATACACCCTGCATGGTGCGAGGCTCGGGCAACACAAACATAGATAAGGCAAAAAAGGTATTAAATTAAATACAGTTAACTTTCGGTATAAGCTTGTGTTAAGATTTTGACAAGCTAATGTTATAAAATTCGCAACTATAAATAAGATTAGTATTAATTGAATACTATCTAAAAGTTCTGGCACAACAAGAGACGCAGCTATTATAAGCTGGTGCAAATAAAGCACATACATACATACAGTGGCGAGCATAACTGCATGAATTTTTGTCCGTTATTTTTGGAAAACGACCCTAAGGATAAAAAAGGATTTTTCTGATGCTCAAAGGTTACGGTGGCTGTTGGAAAATGTCAGGCTACGCCGTAATGTCTAAAATTATTGAAATATGGAAGTCCTTTGTGGTAAACAAAAGTGTGCCCCCAAATAATTGTCAAATTGTCTGAGAAAAAGAATTCTAAGAATTGACCGAAGGATTGTGAAGAAAGCCAAAATAGAGCGAAGTACAGCAACTTAATTAGTACTAATCGACCTCAACGAAGCTGGGATCGACATATCGCACAATACACTGCGATTACGATTTAAAGAAATTGGCTTAATATGCCGACGTCGTGCATATTAAGCTTACAAACACTCCCAGCGACTACTGGAACATACTTTAATTCAGTTGAATTCAGTGAACTCAACGTAAAATTCTCAGAAATTTTGCTTAGATTAATTTCTTAAGTTTTTATTTATTTAAAAGTCATCTTAAACGATGAGTGCCAGCTGGAAGCAGTATCCTAAGGACCAGATTTGTTGGCACAAGGGCTTAAGAGAGATGCTCAGCTAGCTGTCTAATTTCAATAGTAAGAAACCCACAGATACAATTTTAAAAAAGAAAAAAAAAACATAAATTTAAATTGAAGTTAAACTTAATTGCATTAAGCAATATACCTATTACAATAACTATATTGCGGGCAAAGAATTCTTGCGTTGCTGGTTTTTTGAATGTTGCGTGAATCGAATTACTTCTATTTGATCTAGAAAAATTATCTATATATTTATACCTCGAAGGTAAGGCTTAGTTGACGCGATCTACAACAGCTACAGCAACAAATGCTATATCAAATTGAAGTGCTCATCGAGCAGAGTTGCGGAAAATTATTGGATCGAGAATCCGTTGACCAGAAGCGGAGGTATAAGCGTGGAAAATTTTCCTTTTTTTTCAACTCTTTCAAGCGTTGCACTGATTAACTGCAAAAGCCTCGCCATAGCGAGGAGAAAAAAATCTACATGCCTACTACTCTCTCTCTCTCTCTCTGTCTCTCTATTTGTTATTGCTTTCCGATTAAGCGTTGTTGTTACTAAAATATGAAAAGCAATAGCAATGAATAAGTGTGTGTGTGCGTAATGTAAGTGGATCTTGATATTTGATAAGAAAGAGCAAGGGAAAAACAACTTCGTGTTACACATGTTATGGGGAGGGGGGAGGGGGGTTCGAACGACGAGTTACGTAACATTGTTTTTGAAGTGAAACTTCTTTAGTGAGAGTGATTCTGAATTAGGTGTGTATTATGAAACGCTTTCTTTATATGTTTATTGAATAACAACAATGAAAATGTTTTATTAAAATGATAAAAGTTTACGGGATCTAGATTATCTGCAACAATAAATAATACCATAAAATTATCAGCTTCGAGATCGGCTAACCAAAAGCTAAGATATATAAGCGCGGAAAGGTTTCCTATTTTTATCAATTTTTTCAAGCAATGCACTGGTTAACTACCAAAGCCTTGCCATAGCGAAGAGGAAAACACTCGCTTTTAGGTAAATATGACCACTTGGGTGATACTTAACGTATAGGGGGGGGGGGGTACAGAAAACGTAACGGCACGTTACATGAGGGAGGGGGGTCAAAAATCTTCAAAAATTGCGTTACGTAATACTTGAACGCCCCCTAAATCATTGAAATCGAGCATACATGGGTGATTGTAAAAAACTTTCGCTTTTTGCGTGCGGGGTATTACTTTAAAGCTTAAACTAAATTTGACCTTACCCTTGAAACCAATCTTCTCATATCTACTCTTGAACATTCCACCTAATTTTCAAAAAATTCTAACTGCATGTTTTAAGAACTCTCGGGTGGATGTTTATGGTTAAAATGCCTTTAGAGTGGCATGTCCCAAGTGACACAATTCAAGGAAAATTCCAACTAAAATTTTCAGATGGAATACCTTATACAAACATGTTTGGGACTCTTAAAAGCTTAGTATTAAACTACTATATAAATTTTTAAAACAACAACAAGATTAAAATTTTTCCATGGATTTATGTAAAAATTGATGTTTCCTATATAATGGCTCACAAAAATTGTAAGACTGTGTTTGAAAGAGGAAGCTATGTGAAATATTTATCTTAAGTCGGTAAAAAACAACCTGGCTCAAGGAAAAAATATTTATTTTTGTTAAACGCATATTCAAATCATTTAGAACCGAGAAAAATAAAGGGGCAAATCAGTTAGCCTCTGCCGTGATATATGACGGGCTTAGAACCATGGAGTACGTCATCTTTTTTTCGAAATTGAGTTAAACTAACGTGACTAGATATCTGTCAACTAAACGCGTAGCAGGAAAAATTTGATGAAACATTTTTAAGGATCCGCAAAAAATTTGATATTTACTAAAAAAATAAAAGAAGTCCTTACTTTTTTAGAATCACTTATGTATTATTACCAAAATTAAAATTTCTTGTTTCCAATGAAAACGCGGTGTATTTATTAATACTTTTGGTTTGTAGAAAAATGCCACCGGGACCGTGAAGGCCAGTAAGGGTTCGTCAAATGCCAATTCTAAAATTCAGATCTGATTAGTGTGTACAGAACACTCACCCGATTTTCGGGGGTTATCACTAGTTATATTAAATATTCTCAGATTGTCAAAAGTCATATTATAAATTTAGTCTATTAATGGAGTCTCAGCTCCATAGTGTAGAGTAAAGTTGGAACGAGATAAGTCTTTGCTTCCGTTTTTGTCCATCGTCATAAAATTATGAAAAACACTGCTGCTCAAATGCCTTAAGAATTCGCTAACTTAGAAAGTAATAAAAAAAATCTTTTTTCAGTTTTTCCGCGATTCTAACTTATATTTCTCCTGAAATGAATGATGAGCAGATGTTTCTAAATTCTCTTCCCTCTACCGGCGACTTTGTAATTTGCCACAACTGCAGATCCAAGCATCACTATTCACCTCTCACGACTGTCTCACATGCTAAAATGACGACTGACCGTAAGTCATCGTCTTCAGAGAATATCCATGATAAACGTCGTGTCGTATAATGTTAGCACAGTTTAATCGGATGTCACTGGACTAAAACCGGACATGAAAGACATTAAAAACATAATCGAAGAACTAAGCAGTACAATAGCATCGTCTCACGATGAGATGAAAAAATAGGTAAAGGTTTGGTCTTTGTCAAACTTAGTGACACATTCGCGCAGTTGGCGACAAAGGTCAAAGAACTGTCTGAATAAAATAGTGAAAAAGAAAAACAATTTTCAATTATGGAGCAAAAGATTAATGCACTAGAGCAACATTTTCTTGAACGAAATATTCAAATAAGTAATATGCCAAAGAGAAAATATGAGAACAGAAAATATATTATTCAAAGTTGTGATAAGTCCGTAGATTTAAAATCACTGGCAAAGGCTTTGTAGGATCAGGAGAGTTTTCCTAACCGCTAGAACTTTATCGAAGTAGCAAAAGAAATCTACTGGCAGCGAGTGTGCAGCAAAAATATAATTAAAAAAAATCAATTAAAATATTCAAATTCATTTAAAGGTCAATCGTAGACTAATTTATTTTAGTTTCCAAAACTCTTATGCTTACAAAATCATATTCATAGCATAAAGTACAAGAGACAAAAATGGGAATTCATTTTGTTATGTACTTATGCATAAACTTATACGTTAAAAAAACAGTAATAAAATAACATGTTATTAATATGCATATGAAAAATGAGTGCATTTAAAGCATAAAGAAACATGAGTCAAATTGTCGAATTGTTATTGAGCCACGTCTCTACAAGTATTATTACATTATAATCTATTTGCGATGTAGCCAGTAAGATTGAAGTGGATCTTGTTCTAAGGCCAGAAATGTTTTGGTAATAGATCTTAAAATACTGCAGTTGTGTTTTATTAATTATTATTTCGGGATCGGATTCCGTTGCGTTGGAAAAAGTTGAAAAGGGCGTACTTTCATTGAAGTTTGTCAAAGCAATGGCTTGAGAATATCGTCTTAATAAGAAAGTGACACACCTAGCTTGAAATTAACGCTGCTTAGAGATTCTAGTGTAGCATCTTTTTTCACTAAATTGTGGCATTGGATGTGTTCTTTCAGTATATGTGCATGTTTTACTACATACGCAATAATATTGTTTTCGCTTACCTTAGGTTTAAACGAAGATAAATGCACCCATTTTTTTTTAACAACAACATCCAATTCTGCGGATTTACATTGCCCAGTAACATAGTTTTTTATACCCTACACAGAAGGTAGGGTATTTTTCGTCATTCTGTTTGTAACGCATACTGATTTAGAACTTGTTGGCGTTCTTATCAAACTTGTGAATAAGTCCATCTACTTAATTTGTTCCTTCATTCCACCAAATGCTGATCACACTACCTATTTACGACATGCTGAAGAATTTAGAGGATTAAATAATCGTCTCACTGTAAATGATACCATGATTGTACTTGAAGATTTTAATTTACCATATGTTGCATGGAATATAACGGACAATTGCTGCTTTCTCACACCAACTTCATCCAATAACGAAATAACTGAATTTCTGGATATTCTTTCTGATTGTTGTCTTCATCAAATTAATAATATTCTTAATACGAGCAACAGAAACCTTGATCTTGCGTTTGTTGATAAATTTGTTAACATAAATATAAGTCGCATTGATCCTTTAGTTTTACCGGAGGACAAACATCACCCAACTCTTCTATTAAAATATGTTGTAGCATGTAGCTTATTGAAAAAAAAAAATCGTGTAACATCTAAGAACTCATGTGTCAACTTTAAAAAAACGAATTATGTTAGACTTAACTCCTTGTTAAACCATATCGACTGGTCAGTTATACTTGCGGATAGACAATATTACTATGTGGCTGATATGGAGTGCTATGTTAAATCATTTAATGAGCGCTTGCATAATTGTATTTCTAAATCTGTGCCGAAGTTTAAGTAGTCTGTATTTTCAAGCGGTCTTAAATGGGTAACAAATGAATTAAACTATCTTAAAAATGTAAAAAATCGCCGGTTTAAAAAATTCAAAATGTCTAGTAAATCCATTGAATATGTAAGTTATTCCCGTGCTCGGTATAGTTATCAAAATATTAATAAATGGTCTAAAGTTTTTAAACTACATCTCATATATAAAACTCAACATTAAGAAAAAAACCTAAGCTTTTTTACAAATTTATAAACATTAAACGTTAATCATCTACGTATCCTCACCAGATGTCCTATAATGGTGGAACATCATCCGAAAAAAATGAAATATCTAATTTGTTTGCAAACTTCTTTGTGTCAACTTATTTATCTTCAACTTATAATTCCAGCAAGAACTACCTATATAGTCTTTCGTGTATAATTTAAATGCAACTCCCACGAATTTATGCTGATTTAGTCAATAATGAACTAAAAATTTTAAAATATTCTTGTTCTACTGGACCAGATAGCATTCTTACAAACAATCTGAAGTATTGTGCAAGTAGTCTTTGTTATCCTCTTTCAAAATTTTTTAATATTTCCTTGATTTTAGGATATTTTCCTAAATCATGGAAAGAATCTTACATTATCCCACTTCACAAAACTCGAAGTAAGGCTTATATTGAAAATTAGAGAATGTCTTTTACAAGAAGGAAAGAAATTCAAACATCATATTCTATAACGGTGTGAAATTGGAAAAGGTTGAAAATTTTGTAGTCTTAGCCGTCACTATGGATAAAAAACTTCGCTTCAACATTCATATAAGTTTAATGGCGAGCAAAGCAAAAGGTGTCCTTGGATTTATAGAACGACTGTCTAAAGAATTTGATGACCCATACACGACTAAGCTGCTTTTCACTTCACTTGTTCGTCCAATATTAGAATATGCGTCAGTGGTGTGGAACCCACAATATAATATACACGATAGTATATATATATAATATATGATATGCTCCATTCGGTGCAGAAACCTTTTCTATTGTTTTCGCTTCGGGGACTACCTTGGAATTCACACTTGAATTTGCCTTCATATGAAAGAAGCCTTAAACTAATACGGTTACCAACTCTGCGCAGTCGAAGAATTGTGCTGAATGTTACTTTCTTAAATAAACTGTTTTCTGGCTCAATGAACTCTTAGTTATTGCAATGTATGATTAACTTTAATAATCCAGGAAGGAATTTGAGACACTTTCGTTTCTTAAGACTTGATATATGTAATTCTAACTACGCTTTTTTGCCCATTCCGGTGTATATGTAATAATTATAATACCCTTTGTCATCTTATTACAAGCATGGATTCTTACAATGTTATAAAGCAAAAAATAATTATTTATCTTAATTCTTGAAATTGCTTATTTTCCTTTGTTTCTGCTGCACAGCCTCTGGGCTTAAGAGAAATTTTATTTAATTTGTGATCGGATATTGCTCAACCCATCATTTCGCTTAAAGAAATAGTGCAGTCCCGGTCACCGATCCGTACGATAGACGGATGTGCCTCACACGTACGGTTTTGCATACTGAACGCACAGCAGTCCGGGCTGTTCGTAGTCGGTCACCGATCCGTACGACAGACGGATGCGCCTCTCGTGCAGTCAGGCAAGTAAGTGGGATAGCAAAAAAAAACGCATAGTAGGTGGCGTGACAGGTACACAAAACTATATATATATTATTGATCAGCTATGTCCGTCTGTCTGTCTGTCTGTTGAAATCACGTTTACGGGAAAACTAAGCAAGCCAATTCAATTAAAATTAGCACATAGCTCACACCTTCTAGTAAACTGCTAGCATGTAAAAATGGGGAAAATCGGTTCACGGCCACACTCATCGCCCATACTGTATGTAAATATGCCCCTGCACATATTGAAAAAAGGTGCTGCGATTTTGGTGAAACTTGATGATTTGGTGAACATGTGAACAAAATTAAAAATGGGCTTGGTTTTAAATTTTCAAAGGCGGTTATAAGGGCGGGGCACATTCCTAAATTTTAACTTTAATAACGCCATGACTCGTTAACCGTGCAAGGTATTGTGATGAAATTAAGTACACGGATACAGGTCATACGTATCTTGGAGTGTGGTTAAAGTTGGCGGAATTGAAAAATGGGCGTGGCACTTTTCAACAATTGAAAATTTTGAACTCGTGTAACTCACAATTGGCACATACGATTTTAATGAAAATTTTAGGTAATTAATTTTCAATGTATTTTTAACATTTATTTAGAATGTACTTTCAATGCTGTGTAGGGTATGTGAGTTTCGGCCTAGCCGAAGATAACACCTTTATTAGTTTTATTTTTTGTTTTCTAACATCCATCCAATATATGTTTGGCGAAAAAGCATCATGACTAGCAGCATCAACTGAGGAACAATCATCAGCATCAACCACGGCCTTGGAGGTAGAGGCATACTGAGGCACACGATCAGCAACAACATCAAATTTTGGAGAAACAGTGATGATGACAGAAGAAACGCGAGGAGCTGGAACAGCAGTCGAAAGAGTGTGTACGATAGAGGCCAACGGAGGTGAAGTTGGATCGAGAGTAGTAGAGAGTTGGATCGGAGACAACTGTAGAGTATGATCGCCATGTAATGTTGTAGGATACTTTCTGTTGATTTAAGAACATTAGTGCCTAGCAAGGATTGTATGGGGTTGGCCTAAGGTTTGTGTATTGTTAAGGCGCACACGCCATTTATTGCAGCCACAAGGCTTTGTTCATACAATAGGCCGCAAAGGCTATGTTTAATTATCTAAGCCACAAAGTCTATTTCAATTCAGGCAAGACAATTTCGTTTCAAGTCTAAATTATTTCTGATCTGTGAAACTATTTATACAAATTAAACTAGTATTTCTTAACCCTATTCTTGCCGTTATTTTGCCATAACATTTAATTTCTCCGCTGATCATGCAATTTTGGTTGCATCAGTATTTCAATTTCCAATATGCAGAATTTAGTAAAGTGAAAAAGGCGCAACGCCGCTAATTGACTTCAATCACTTGTTCCCAGCCTTGAAAATACGGCACAACGGTGTTTTCTTACAATGTGCATTTGGGTTTGTTGTTGTTATTGTGTATGGTGAAAGACGTTGCCTTGAATGCACTAAGTCAACGACGTGCGGGCGAAACGTAATACCTGCATTTACTTGTGGCAAAGAAAAAAAATGTAAATGACTTGCAAATGTATGTCGTAAATTTTACTTTTTATGACTTGACCGAAAAGTGTTATATGAATTTGTTAATTTTTGATTTCCGTAAGTCAAAACTAAAATTTAAATTTGAGTGGCTTTAATTTACTGTGATTTAAGTTATTTCGGACTAAGTGGAATTTGGTTAGCTTACTAAGGTGTTTAAAAAAGAAGGTGTTAGTCATAGTGACTAAGTGGGTTCACAACACCCTAACTCTTAAGCGAAAAATTATATCTGGAGATAATTTTTTAAGGTGGTGGAGTATTGGCAAAATAACATAAATTACATTTAAATTTATAAATTTATGTTTTAATATAAGAATTTAAGTTCTAGATTTTATATGTATGTAACATTTAATTATTGATTTAATATTTTTGTAACATTAATAGAAAAGTTTTTATTTAATTATGTGTTAAAATCATATTTTAATCTTTGAAATTTATTTCATGAATTAGTTTAATTTAATAGAAATTTATTTATGAATAGCAAATAAAGTTTAAAAGTAACAATATACATTTTATTTTTGATTGATTAAATATATTTCTTAAAAGTAAATTGTATATCTACTCGTATTAATATAAAGTATATATAATTAAAATATTAATTTAAAAGTTTGATTATTAAATATACGATAATGAAATTTGATTAAATATTATAAAGACTTTTAACATATTAATATTTTGTGTCGGTATGTGTTTTTATTGAGAAAGTTGTGACGAACCTTTCTGCCGAGGTGTTGGCTCGCCGGTGTCCAAGGTGCGGCTACAGAATATTTATATTTTGCAGGTTGGCTATTTCCTTTTAAGTTTTTATTAAAAACGCGGGCTAGGTCGAACGTTGCATCGACCACCAAACCGAAGTCCAATTTCCGCTCCTACGCGACGACGATCCCAAGTTATTACACTCAAGTACCTCGGTAAAAACCGAAAATGTACTTGAATGCCGAATCATTGCTAAAAGAAAATAAAAGTTTATTAGTACTATTTACAACTGCTGTTTGACTGCGAACTGCTTGCTGCGGCGGACCCCGGCTGACTGACTAAATCTTGAATTGTAATTTGCGATCTAACCTCCTGCTGGTGTCGATTGCATCAGCTGGTTCTTATTTTAGGGCACGTCAGCTGTTTCGATTACTGGTGCCATATGACTTATTTCCTTAACCTAGCAACTTAACTACTAATTTATGCCCTTGTGCCAACTTCAAGAATCAGTTGTTCACATTTGCGTCTGTTTTCTATTTCATTGTATAAAACTTATATTAATTCCATTGTTTCTTTAATTTTTAACTTAAAATAATGATGATAAATACTGCGTTTTACCAGAAATAAGTAATAAATATGTATATAAAGAAATAAAATATGTAACACGGTGATGCGGTGGCGCGTGCGATGGAGCGTTAGTCACCATTCTCGGTGCCTTGGTTTTGAGGAGGAAAACGAGTGCCAACTTTCTTCCTCACAAAGTTTTTGTAAACATTTCTGTTTTTGTACTCATTTTCCTTTATGCTATAAATGCACTCATTTTTTATATGCATATAAACTAACATGTCATTTTATTATTGTTTTTTCTAACATGTAAATTCAAACGCATAAGTTCATACAAAATTAACTGTTAACAATTGTCTCACAAGTGCACATAACTCTCATTTCTGTCTGTTATGCTTTATGCTATATTCTAATTTTGTAAGAACTAGTTTTGTAAGCATAAGAGTTTTGGAAACTTAAATAAATTAGTCTACGATTGACCTTTAAATGAAAGACGTCGCTTTGAATATTTTAATTGTTTTTTAATTAGATTTTTTCTGCCCACTCGTTGCCCGTAGATTTGTTTTGCTATTTCGATAAAGTTCTTGCGGTTAGGAAAACTCTTCAGATCCTACATTTTTGGCGCCGAACGTGGAGCACGAGGGTTTAAATTTGATAAAGACATTTAAAAATATTCTTAAATTTAAATTTGTGGAAAAATTTGTGGCATTCGCGTCGCGTAACAAAATAAACTAACACTGGAAAAAACTAACATAAAAATATATGGTTATTATCTCATTTCCTGGTTCATCGTTGCACTCACAAGTATTTTCGTTTTGTTGAGGGACTTGGCTGTAAAATCGTTTGTTAAGGGAGTACCAGAAACATCGCTTAATATATATGTATGTATGAAAAACACAGCTTTGTAAGCTGTACTAACATTGTAAGATCCCACTATCCAAAAATCCCTCTATCGCGCTTGCGTAGCAACACGCAAAATTGCTAAATTTTCGCTGCTAGCGTCGCATTGTTTAAGTTGCATATATTTCGTCGCATCTTACTTCGTTTTTGCCATTTATCGTCGCCTTCGTCTCTTGCCGTCACAACTGTTTCTCACCGCTGCTTAATACTTTAACTTTGGCTTGCTCGCCAATGTGCGTGAGCATTGTCGCTTACTGCAATCATAGCTGCAGCTACTCTTGCGCTCTTATTCTAACACATTTGTAAATTTGCTAATTGAACCTCGCTTCGTCTATCGCCAAATTCACTGCGTTTTTTGTATTATTGAACAATTAGCAAATTTGGTCACAATGACTATCGACGAGATTAAGCAGCAACGAGCTAACACAAAGAAAAGAATTACGCGTATAAAAAACATCATCGAAAGCAGTGGTAGAGGGGAAGGGAAGGCCTTTTGTTCTGCCGAACTCAAATGTCGCTTAGGCATACTTGAATCGTATTTCAAGCAAATTCTTACTGTACAAACGAGCAATGAAAAAATTGATGCTGATGATGATGATTGAAGTTCTACATCACCACCAAATTAGCTATTCAATCGAGATTACGAGAAGGTGTACACAACGCATCAATGTCGGATGTCACCTGTTTGCCACATTCAAAATTACCACAGTTAAAACTGCCAGCATTTAAAGCAATTTTATGGCATGCCAATGGGGAACCCCTTATCTCCTACTATAGCAGATATTATACTTGACAACCTGTTGGACTACGCATTAGAAGAATTGAGGAAAATAAAGGTTGAAGTTAAGTTCATAGTAAAATATGTAGATGATGTTTTTGCTATAATTAAAGGCAAAGATAAACAAATAATTTTAGAAACATTAAACATATACCACAACAAACTACAATTTACTTCAGAAACGGAAAAAAATGGAACCCTTCCTTTTTTGGACACAGAGTTACACAGATTGGAAAACAATATAAAATTCAACTGGTATACAAAACCAACTTCTACGGGACGAATCATAAATTATTATTCTACACAGCCATACAAACAAAAAATTAACACGGCAAATAATTTAATAAGCAAACTATTGGGCATCAGTGACACATCATTTCATGAAGAAAATTTGAAAAAAGTGAAAACAATTTTAGAAAAAAATAGTTTTCCGAAGAAAGTTGTTGAAATCTTGATAAATAATATTATATACAACAATAACAACCAAAACACAAATTCCATAAAAAAAGTTGCATTGGAAAACGATGGCAACCCACCAAAATATTTTGGAGTTCAATATGTTCCTCATTTAACTGAGAGTAAACTGCTACACTCTATAATAAAAACAGAAAATACAGCATACGCACACAAATCTAACTATACGCTCAACACAATTTTTACCAACACCAAAGACAAAATACCGAAATTAAAACAAAACAATGTAATCTACGAGATCAAATGTAAAGACTGTCCACTTGTTTACATAGGATGCACAAAAAGAGCTTTGTCAGTGAGAGTGAGAGAACACAGGGACAATATAAGACTGAAACAATCCAAAACAGCTTTAGCGCAACACATACTAGACGGAAACCACACAGCTGATTTTGACAATATCAAAATATTAGACAAAGAAAAAAGAGAAAATGCGCGCTACACATTTGAAAGCTTGCGAATCCAGCAAAAATTAACAACAACGATGAACACAAAGGAGGAAAAAGACAACCTGTGCTGCAACTATACTTTAGCTATCTAAGTCAGTGCTGTTTGAATGTTACAAATATGTTCGTTTTTCGCTATTTTGATATTGTCCGGTTTTTTGAATTTTAAATGTTAATGTTTTGTGTTAATGTTTATAGTTAATTCGGGAAAACGGAAATTAAAATAATTTAATGTCAATATAATAAGTTATATGAAACATTTCTTGCAATATAAAAAAATTTTCTTAAAAAGCTATCGATATGTAACTTTATGAATACTTTTTCTTAGATTATAAGAAGTATTTCTTTGGCTAGGTTTTAATGAAATTTTCCTAGTATATAAGTAGTTTTTCTTATCTGACAAGTACATTTTTGGTTCAGTGTACGCACATGGAAAATTCGTCGACAGATAATGTGATTCTCGCCACTGCTATGGTTTTGGTTCAGGATGCTTCGGGTTGCTATAAACTTGGCAGAGCTTTGTTAGATTCTTGCTCGCAGATTAATTTTATTACCGACGAATTTTCTCCAAAATTGCAATTGTCTCGTGCCAAACATAATATTTAAGTTCATAGCGTTGGAAATTTCTTTTACAAACATTATATATAAAGCTTCAGCAACTATTAAGTCTCGCTTAAATAATTTTGAAATTCCAGCCAGAAGCTGAAATTGATGTCTCTTCATGGAATTTGCCACCGACCGCTGCGCTCGCTGATGAACAATTTCAAAAATCGTATAGATTTGCTTTTGGGCACAGAAAGTTTCTTCAATATTCTTTCTGTTGTCCAGATTTGTCTTGGTGACAAATTACCTGTTGTGCAAAAATCATTGCTAGGTTGGGTGGTTTCAGGTCGATATCAATGGCCACTCGTCACGCAGATATTAACATGCTTGCTCACATCTCATGATGCATTAGATGAAAAGTTAGAGCGTTTGTGGAAACTAGATGAAGTTTCAACTACTGCGGAAGTGTGGACCCGTAAGCAGCACAGTTGTGAACTAGTGTACACTGAAGCAGTCTCAAGAAATCTTGATGGCAGGATTACCGTCGAATGCGTGATGATCCAACTTGCCTTGGTCACTCTCACGCTATAGCATTGCAGAGGTTTGTAGCTCAAGAACGTCGTTTATAACGCTTACCCGAACTTAAAACTGCGGTGGCAAACAAATCTGATAGTTAAAAATCAGAAATATAGCGTCATGTTTTGAAAAAACGGGGGCTGATATTTGGTCATATAGCAGGATCTTTGATTCACTATTTACAAAAAATATATCAAGGAGAGTATTCACGGTGTTTGTGTAGTGCCGGAAGGAGACCTAACGTTTGCATACTAGATGTTAAATGGGTTTCGTTTAAAATATTACTATTAAAATCACCCCGATGATTATGTTTGAAAACGGCAGGATCATACTTTCGATAGTTCTAAGGAATGGTGTAATATCTATCGTGCGGTTTGTTCTGTAAACGCAACCAATAAGCAATTTTTAATTGCCGTTATCGATAGTAGCAAAAAGATATTCATTGGCATTGTGCAATTGTCGCGAAGACTTTTATGAAACGTCTGTAGTAGTTGCAAAAGGCTACAAATCGTCTTACGTCGTCTGCGCTTTTGGTATTGGGTAATTTTTTACGGAGTCATATTTTGGGGGGTCTATCTTGATGCCATCTTGTGTTATTAGGTTTCCTAGATAAACTACTTCCGGTATCAAAAATTTCTATTTACTAGCGTTAAGCTTTAAATTATATTTTGAAAGTCTGTCGAAAACTCTTACGAGGCTTTGATTATGATGCTGTAGGCTTCATCCAGAAATTATAATAGCGTCAACCTATAGGAAAGCTCCTGAACTTAAACCTGTCTATGCTATGGTGAGCATGCGTTGAAAACTGTTGGAGGATATTTTCAATCCAAAGGGTAGTCTCTTAAACTGGTAGTGTCCGTCGTATGTTGAAAAAGCTGTCAATGGTCGTGAATGTTTGTCTAGTGGTATTTGCTGTAAAGAACTAGTCATTTCGAGTGTAGAAAATACTTTGCTCTTCCTAATTTATCTAAATCAATATCTATCTTAGTCAATGGTAATTTGTCATTCGATTTGCCTTCGAAAATCGACTACTAATCGCCATTTTTTTGTATCGTCACTGCCTTTTTGGGGTACTAGTAATAATGGTGCGTTGCATGGACTAATTGAATGTTCTATGATATCGTTTCGTAGTAAATCTCCTATTTGTCTGTATATTTCTTCGTCATTAGCTTTCGGTAGCCAGTAGTTTTTTATGTATGTTGGTGTGTTATCAGTTGTAGATAGTGTTTGAGTGTAAAAATTGTTTACTGTTCATTTTCTAAGTGAAAAATATTTTGATATTTTCTAAAAATTTCGGTTAAAGGGTGACTTGTCTCAATATTTAATTCTTGTATTAGTTTCTTGAATCGTTCGTCATGTTGTTTACTGATATTTTTAAATTGTATGTAATTTGTCAGTGGTTCTAATTTTGGTTTTAGTCTGAGTATTTTTACTCCTTTATCATTAGTATTCAGTATTTTGACGTGGTATTTTTCGATAACAGGGATTATGGTGTTAGCTAAAAATTCACTTTCCTGAATTATGTACTATCTCTGTCCTTGGTGGTATTCGTATAATATCGTATGCGTGTTTGTTAAAGTGTAACGGTATTATAATGTCTGTATCGTTTATCATTGTTGTCAATGTGTGTGTTTCGTAGTCTATTTTGCACATGTGTTTTGAGAAGAAATCTCTGCCTAATATGCCGTCTATTGGTATAGGAAAATTACCTTTTACTGCTTGAAATATATGGGGTACTACACGATATTGAAAATCGAGTTCTAGATTTATTGTTCCTAGAGTTGCAATTTCATAGTTCGTTATTTCTGTGAATATGCATTGATTTACCGTCATCAATTCTGTATTATTTAAATTTTCGAGCTAACAGATCGATATATCTGCTCCTGTATCGATAAGAAATTTAAAATTTTTCTTTGTATTTTTGCATTTTAGATTAATGAGTTATCCGATACATTAAATATTTTTAGTTTTGCTGTCCCGGATGATCTTGTGTTACAACCTCCGAGTGTTTCTCGTTTCCCTGATTGTTGAAATTATTGTTGTTGTTGCAAGAAGTTTGATTTCTGTTAAAAATATTGTTATTTTGAGAATTTGTGTTATTGTTATACTGATATCCACCATTGTCATGAGAACTGTTAGCATTATTTGATCTTCGGTTATTATTGAAATTATTTTTGTTTTGGCATTCGCGGTTGATGTTAAAATTATTATTGTAATTTGAATTATTGAGGTTGTAATTATCGGAGAAACTGGGATTATGATTGTTGTTATTGTTATTGCTATATTTCCGATTGTTATTGAAATTGTTGTAGCGGTTGCTGTTGTTATACTGTATGTTAATTGTATTTCTAAACTATAGCAATTGGGTCATTCCATCTATAATGAGCCAATCATTACCCTCATGTTTTTTTAAATAGGCTGAAACTTTTTTGAGTGATTGGTCTATCATGTAAAAGATATAAAAAAATGCGATAAAATTTTTTTTCGCCAATATTATTGTTTAAAAAAAAAGTTTTTAATTGTGCAAAAAGCTCGTAAGTTAAACAAGAACATTCATTGATGAATATGAACAAACCAATACAATTTAAATTAGTTTTCATATTTTTTAGGTAGTTGTGTAGTAGTAGATGACAAAAAAACTGCAAATCTGAATAAACGAAAGCCTTAACGTTTTCTATGTGCTAAAACATAAAAAAATTACTTTTTCAAGAAAATATCAATTTCCCAAATACTCCATCATCGATTTCAGCTTTTTTAGGCTCAGAACTTTCACAGCATACAGGAGTACCATTTCTAAAAATTAATCCATGTTTTTTCACCCCATTTGATTCTAGAAGCATTTAAGTCTGTAAAACAAAGATTCTTTTTTCAAACACTTTGTTGATAATAAACACATCAGCTCTCAACTAAGACTGGACTGAATTCTGGTTGCATAAAGAAAAAAATATAAGACAAATCGTGGCCAACTTTACCCATAAACTTATTGGGAGTCTATGCAAAAACTATCACAGTTTAGTGCTTTTTATAGATTTCAGCAAGTCATTCCAGACCCTATCACACAAAAAGATAATAAGATCACTGTAATGCCGGCAGACGTGAACTGCTTGAAATGGTCTAAAAACTACCTTTTATTCAGAAGATTTAAAACTAAAATTTTTAGTTTAGTGAGTGAGGAGTTTAGTTTCCAATGAACAACAAAGTACCACAAGAGACAAAGCTTGAATCTTTGCTTAACATAATATATGCGAATGTAATGTTGAAATCACTGAAGAATGGCAAAGCGTTTGCCTTTGCAGATGATACAACGATACTAATGTCCCATAAAGACGTCAACAACACAGCAAAAAAGATACATCGATCATTACAAGATGATCACACGACAATGGTCTATCATTAAATGCTGAAAAAACTAAATTAATGCATATAAAACCACCGCACATCCGCCATAGCTCATTCATTGCACATACAATATCACAACATAGAGTGCACTCATAGGAACACATGCATTCTGGCAGAACAAAGCCAGATCAGATGAATGCAATTGAGTAAACACATATAAATACCTTGAAGTTATCGTTGATAATAATTTAAAATGGAACGCGCACATTGAACACCTTAAAAAATCGCGCATATGCTACATCATTAAGCTAAACTGTACTAAAACAGGCGTATGTGTCATTAAGCGAATCATATATTTGTCATGGCATGACTGCATGGGGGTTAGGTACAATGTTGGCAACTCCAATTCAGCCAAAACTTTCTTGAAATGACTTTAGCAAAACAGAAGGTCTAAATCTGTTAAACATTGAAGAAATCTTTAAACTGTCTATTATAAATGAATTTTATAATGACAGTCGTTACAAAATAAAAATCGATCACCAGCATAACACGCGCAGGTCAACAGGAGGAAGATATAAGGTGGCCCGATTCCTTAATAGCTACTGCAAAAATACCCTAGAAGTAACACTACTATCTTTTTTAAATGATTTTTCGACCTACCTTTTGAATATAGGCAACGAAGTAAAAAGGAAAAACTTATTAAAAACTTTTTAGTACAAAATGATGAATAAGATTTATTATACTTTTTATAGCAATGTAATATTTATATTTATAATTAAAAACAAAAAAATTTTACTTAAAGTTAAAAATGAAGCTTAGTGTCATTCTGCGAGTCAGCAATAAACTCGCACAAATCAGACCGATTCAATAAAATGAATTCGCTTGCACTCTGACTCGTAATTCGCTGTCAACGTTGTCCAAGTTGAACAAAACATTTAAAAAGCCGAATGTGAGAAAATGCAACTGTAATATCAATGCGTCGCTAAAAGGGCGATGGTAGAGTATGTTATGATTAGTTTTGCGTTCTACTCCTTGCGGCACACGTCATTCAAATTGTTATCGTATTGTTTTTGTTGCTATAGTTTAAAATGGAAACGGTAAAGGTTAATTGAAGATTTTTCTTGTATTATTAGAGTTATTTTTCCATTCCTAATTCAAGTCAATATTTGAATAATATAGCTATTAAGAGCAATATTTTAAGCAGCGTGTATAAAATAAGAAACAAAAGAGAATAATGTGATGTGTGGGACGTATTTGGATCATTATGTATTCGTTAGAACTGGAGCTGGTGATCAATTGGAAGCCATTGTTGCACACAAAACTTGCTGCAATATTTATAAATATAGTACGAAAGCAGGTTCGAATTTAGTTTGACCCAAGTGTTACGCAATTTTGAAGTTACGAAAGAAAACAAGTCATTTGGTGCCGAATGCCATAAACTACGACTGCTTGAACTCGAATAACATTTTATTTGCTCTCTTGCAGACCTCTAATATCTACACTCACGTAAATATTACATGAAACTTAAGCTGCATATTCCTGCACACAAGCTTCGCGGGTTGGTATCTCAAGTTAAAAATTAAATTTTTTATTTTTATAGAATGAATAAAATAACAAGAAATAATAAAATAAAATCTATTTTTTAAGCTTTTAGAGGAAACTCGACTGAAAATTCTAATTTAAACTAATGCATTGTTCATGTGAAGCAGTGGCGGCATTTCACCAAAACCTTGGGGGGGGGGGGGCGAGAATATAATCTCATAGTAAGATTTTTTTCGTAAAACATGACATTTAATAAAACCATAAATTATACACATTTTTATACACTCATACATACAGCCATGGATGTATAAATGGCACATTTTTTTATATTATCTTATGCTAGAGTATCGTAAATATTATTAACAAAAAACAAGTGTTTGGTTTTTTGCAAAAATATATCCTTCATATTCAATAATAAAACGAAATTCAGATATAATCCATAAATAAAAAAAAATTCTCAAAATGTAAAAAAACCGATTAACTGAGCTAGACACATAAATGGCTCAATCTGGAAAAAAAGAGAAAATATCGTGTTAAAATTTCATTTGTTCATTTTTATGTATATAGAAATAGTTAAGTCATTAATATTTTCTGCTCTAGCCTCTGTTTATTGTAATTATCTTGCAAAAATGTCCACAGTTCAAATAGTTTCTCAATGTTTTCAAACATTATGGTCTGCAGTCAATTAAGTGGACATTTTTGCAAAATAATGACACCAAACACTCCTTCAAAGTAGTAAAGAATTAGTTTTGTGTGGAAAACATCGACGTTTTGGATTGGCCAGCCTAGTGTCCTAACTTAAATACGATAGAAAACTGTAGAACGGAGTCAAGGTTGAAATCGTAAAAAAAAAATATACAAATATGGACGATCTTTTGTCTGCCTCATTAAAAACAAATTTCGAAAAAACGTTTAGAGTGTAGGTCGCAGGTGTGAAACTATAATCAAAAATAGAGGCTAAAGAACAAAATATTAATGATTTCAATGTTATTTGTATGTGCCTTTTTTGTTAATGGATTATAGCTGAAGTTCATATTATTATTGAATATGAAGGATATATCTTTGCAAAAAACATTTGTCGTTTGTTACTAATTAAAAGCTCCTTAACGAGATCTTTCATGTTGAATTTTTTTACCATTTCTGGCTCCACAGCCATCAGCATGAGGTGACTTAAACGATCATCTCCTCTTGTTGTACGAAGATACGATGTCACTCTCTTTAGAGTGGAGAAAAATCTTTCATTGGATGCGGTGTCAAAACAATATACATTAATTATATTATTTGTGAGAAAGCCATTGGCATTTTTTCTAAACTCTACCATTTTGATTTATTTTGTTACAAATATTCTCTCGCTACACTGAATTAGCTAATGAGAACAATTTCATCAACGTGGGTAAAATACAGTTTAAAAAATTGTATAGTTGATTCTTTGAAAAAAAATGTTTCCGAATCCCGATCAAATAATTCTAATATGTTCATTAAATCTGTGTTGTCTTGAAATCGCTTCTCATACTCTGATAGAAACATGTCAACAAATCCAAAGTATATCTCAAATTTTCAATGAATGCTTAAGCTTTTGGGCCACCTTCGTTACTAATGCTAGATATTTAGCATTCTGGTGTTGTTTTAGCGAATGCGATTGAATTTTGACAAAATACGCGGCAACGGCACTTTTCCAAGAACGATCGTACTTTGTAAATAAAACTGATTTCAAACAGAAGATTGGAAGAAATACGACCGCCTTTCGTATCGGTCGCGCTCTAGTCCATGACACAAACAACAATAACGATTTGAATATTCTGGTAAACTGTAATTTAGCCGGAACTAATCGGACTTTCGCCTTTGGTAGAAGTTAAAGGGATCATGAGGAGGAGGAAAACATTAAACAATTGGGAAACAAAATGTTTTGTTTTAAGTCCTATGCAGTAAATTCATTAATTCAAATTGAATTATTTACAAACACAATTTCCGAATATAAATCCTTGAAATCTTACACACATATGTGGGAAAAAAAAGCTTCAAACCCGTTTCTATGAAATTCAGGGTCAAAGTGTAAAATTTTTTTTTCTTTTTAATGTATCCATCCCATCCGTTGGAACCTTATTTTCGGTGAAAATGAGTTGTAGACTCTGTATTTTTCTAAAAAAAAAAGTCAAATAACTTTAACCGTTTTCACGATAAAGGGTGAAAATTAATTACATAATTGCTATTTCTGAGCTAAGTAAGTTATATGGTGGTGAAAAAATGTTGAAATCATTGCAGTATTTCCTGAACCCAGTCCTAACATATAAACAACCGAACTTAGTTTCACTTTATATGATAGAATGGATATGCTCACTTCAGATATTTTATTTTACTGGCATCTAATCCAAAAATAATTTTCTTATTCTTAATAGTTTACCGCAGAAACTGCATTTGATATGGTCTCTCCTGGTACTACAGTAAGACGAAATCGTAATACTCGTAAAGGGAAAAGAAAAAGACCACAAAGGCCCACAGATATCCGAGAAGGTGTGACAAATGCATATAATATCGTAAAGGAGGTCTGTATTTCTTTTACATATCAAGTATATTAATAACTAAACTGAAATAACTAAATATTTTGCAGGGATTTAATGACTCCGCGAATTCGCTTATAGAAATAGCTGTTGCTGAACATGATCAAAAAGGTTACACAGGAGCAGTTGGAGCTGTCATGAGACAAATACCACAATTAGTAGTCTGCCCAGCAGTTTTGGCCACACAAGCAACAAATAATATTTTGGGTGGAGTAAAAAGCTCGCTTGTACCTGAAGCAAAATTAGAAGCACGCGAAAAGTGGAAGGATAATACAAATTTCCATTAACAAGATTTTTTGATTAAGCAGAAATATATTTTTATAAACTGAATTTATTAAAATTGAGATAGCCATTCTCTAATAATTTTGGTTTCTTCTTCTCTTGCTGCTATAACTGACTTTGGATCCTGTAAATAAATAAGATTTTATAATAATATAAATTTTTCAAATGCTTTTAACTATGTACATCTATATTTTCTGAGCGCAAATCCAGGTGATGAGCTGCTTCGGGCATTATAATAACAAATATTTTACTATTTGCTGTGTGTAATACACCTCCTCCACTCCAAGGGTCTAATAAACCATTACTAAATATAATATTTGACACCCATCTAAAATAAAGTTATAATGTAATTAATATTAATATATAGTACATAAATTTACAACTGACTCTAATTTCTTTCCGCCATATCGAATTAAAACCTCGTCCTGCATTGGTCGCGTGTTAAATTTTTTGAAACATTTGTCAGAATAATCATTAAAATTCCATTCTCTTATTCTAAACATTGTTTCACTAGTGAAACACATCGGCATAACCATCTCATTACAAGTTTGAATATCCCAAGCTTCTCCTCCTAGCATTGGATCATAAGCCGAAGAATAATTTAAACACACAGAATTCCCTGCAGAATGAGTGTATATGCTCAAAGCATGTTGCATGGCCTGAAAATAAGCAAAAATAAAATTTTACGTATGAAGAAATTTATATTACTTAGATTTTTGTAGAAACTCTCAACCCCGCATTATGTAAGACGAATATCTTGAAAGTGTAAGCCTGAATGGAATCATTTTTAAATTATGTTATTTACAGTGGCTCAGCTCGTTTCATGCAGATCCAATTTTAAAATTTGTTATGCTGTTACTAAAAAACAATTTAAAATATTGACAAGATTTAAATGCCATATTTTGGAAAAATATTTATTGTTCAATATAAAACTTCAAAAATAGCAAATATGTTGTTTGTAACAACTAATAAACAAAATCTATGGAAATGCTGCATAACCATGCATAATGTCGCAGCTTATTTCATACACTTATACTTAAACCTTAATTTGCAACAAAAAAAATTAAGTTTCATACAAAAATTAGTATTTGGTATGATATTCCTTCGGATTTGTCACATCACGAAGCCTGTTTGGCATCGAATCTGCAAGATTTTGGGTGGTTGCTGGTGTAATTTTGTTACACTCTTCTAAAATAGCTGTTTGTAACTGCTCCTTGTTAGAAATATTATGTTTCCGAATGTTAATTTCCAACATTGCCCACGTCGGATAATTTATTTGAACCAAAGAAAATAAAATCACTTGACTTTTTACGTTATTGACTTAATTATTTATTTAACAAATAAAATTAAAAAATATACAGGAGTCAAACACGATCAATTCAATTTAAGTCGCGTGTCTTTCGATATCTGGTTGCCGTTGGTTAAGTCGATACATAATTCACAACCGAACGTTGACGTTACCGCGAGCAGCGTTCCTTAACGTAAAGGAATTTTGTGCTTAGAGTAGCATATCCCATAAGAAACGCCACCAAAGCCAATTCAACAGAAATTTAACTGCGCAATAAACAGTTATAACGACTACGACGGCTATCACTCCGTAGCGCAACATTGTATTTAGATATTGTAAACAATAATCTAAATCGTACTGTCCTAGCCTTTATATTCATACAATTGTTTATTGTACATACAAACATTTGGACGGACAAGAGGCGACGAACTCAGTATTGCTGCAGCAATGCGGATCGAGTCAAGTATCAAAATACTCAAATATTTGTGTCGACCTAAATATAAAAGCACATCGAAATTAACTGAAACAAAGTTGCTGCAATAGGTTTAGATTTACTTGTAGGTTGTCGCAGCGTACAAAGGAATCGATCAGATAAACAATTATGACGAATTCAAATTTACTCATTTGCACTCGGGCAAAACTACGAAACACCGAGAAAATATTAACTGATTGTATGGCACGTATTTAGCGTTAATATGAAGTGCCGATTTAGTATGCGCGGGCAATACCCCAAAACACCGAATTAAATAAAGATTTAAATGTTTAATTTTACATAGCGGAATTTATCTTGTGGAGTCGTCGCGCTCATAAATTTTCGGCCACATTCATATCTGAATTCTGCGCTGGTAGTGCTAATACATGTGGGCAGTTCCAAATTAACCAAGCCTGCACGATGATAGATTTATGCTTTTTGTCTTCGTAGAAATGGAATGTTTCCCGTATTCCAAGTATCTCGGCACTTTGAAGCAAATTTTTTTTTATATGTTAAGGTACATAGTTTTGTCTATGTTACCTTCAACCAATTGCGAATTTCCAACCCCTGCTGACGACATACAGGCCCAACCCATTACACTTCCACCACCATACTTCACTGTAGATTTTAAATTTTATTTTTTGAGCTCAGTATTAGGTTTTTAAATTTAGACTGGTCTGCGAATATGACGCTTTTCCAGAAGTCCGATCTTTTGTTGGCGTGCTTCTTAACAATGGTAAGTCGACGCAGCTTTTTCTTTTTTGCTTATGAATGATTTTTTTTCTGGTTACTCGACCATTGCAGTTGTGATCTCGGAGCACACGAAGGACAGTTCCCGCACAGCACGACTTATCTAGTCCTTGCTCTATCTCTGTGACTCGTTTTGGAGCCGATAACTTTGAATTTGCCTTGATTTTACGGACAATAAATCGTTCGGCGCACTTCTGCCCTTATTTTGAACTCGATTTCTTTGAACGTAGCGTTCAATGATGCTCTGCAATGTTCTATCGCCAATTCTCGCTACTCAATTGTTGTTCGACGACCCTTTTTTTTTCAAACTGCGCTTTTTCACCGTTTCAAGTACAATATCAAATTAAAAATTGACTAGAGCTGGTTGCAAATTATTCAAAGAGACCATAGAAAAAGAAAATCTCGTTAGGCAGCGGTACATGCTGGCATCAAAAAAGAGACAAGTATCTGCATGAAATAAGCTGTGGCTCGCATTTCTGTTGCGCAATCGGGTTTTTCCACCTTTGAAATGGATAAAATCTAAGCTATTGTATGTTTGTAAAAAGAAAATGCTATTGAAGTACTTCTTTTTTGCTAACTGCAACAATGTTACAGTCGTGTAGTAAACAAAGACCGAGCATGACGGGTCTAAGATCGAAAGCTGTGCGAAATAATTTGTACCGGAAAACGAAGGTTTCTATAATAAAGATTATGCTGAATGATGTGTCAGACGAAAGAGACTAGAAAATGAAGATTATATAGAATATACTGAACCATGGATAGTTCTTCTGAGAGTGATATCGAAGTTGCGCCTGCTCAGATAAGGACATCAAAAAATGGCTACATATAAATTTCACAAATTTTATGATGTTTTCAAGATACAACCGTCGATGAAAAGCTCAGAGAAAGATGCTTATTCTTGCAATACATGCTAGCTAAACATATTACACAATTTTGGGTTATTTATGATTCTTGGGCTCGTTATTTCTGGAATATTTAACCCTATACAGGCAATGAAATAAGAAACATGTGTAAAATCGTATCACTTTGGTGAAAAACTGCTACGTAAAAATAAGCCTCAATTACCACCACAGATATGTATTGGCAATGAATGGCAGAAATATATATGTAGATTAGACTCCAGAAATATGAATTTTTTAATGCGCTGAAAACTTTTCTGAAAGCTCTATGCATTTAAATAAGGTTTGCAAAAAAAAGTTCAAAAATACTTTCCTTCGATATTGCGCTTTTCGCCGGAAGGTCGATTTCGAGTGTTAATCTGAATACTAAAAGGTTCTCACAGAGACACATCACATCAATGACTTTGATTTTAAAAAATATTGCGAAGTAATAATAATGCAGTTTTACTAAGTTTAGTTTAATTACCCAAGTCTTAAGGTCAGAAACTTAAAAAATTGTTTCTATACTTTCTTACAACACTTAAGACATGCAATTTCAGTGTTTTTTTTCTGAAATTCCAACTTTAACTTTAAATATTTCTGAGAAAAAATTTTCAAATTTTTTTCGTACTGTCATATAGCCTTCAACACCCGTATCTCAGCTAATTTTTATCAAAAACTCTTTTGTGGATCGCCGTTTTGAATAAATTTTTGCCACCTTTCTTTATTACGTACCAGTGGCTATACCTAAATCTACTCAGAAAAAAGTTATACACAGAAATTTAAAAAAATTGAAAAAATATAAATTTTTAAGTTTTTTAAATTTTTTTATGACCTACACAGAGGGTATATTCACTTTGTCATTCCGTTTGTAACGCATAGAAGAAGGCGTGGCAGGTATGGAAAAGTATATATATTCTTGATCAGCGTCACCACCTGAGTCGATATAGCAGTGTCCGTCTGTCTGTCTGTCTGTTGAAATCAAGTTTACGGGAAAACTAATCAAGCTGATTCAATGAAATTTGGCACACAGTTCACACCTTCTTGCAAGCTGCTAGCATATAATTGGCGAAATCGGTTAACGGCCACGCCTTCCGCCCACACTCTATCCAAGTCCATTTTGAAAAAAAGTTGCTGCGATTTTGATGAAAATTATTGATTTGGTGAAGATGAGAACAAAATTAAGATTAGGCTAGGTTCTAAGTTTGCAAAGACTCAAAGGGGAGTGGCATAGCCCTAAATTGTAACTTTTATAACGCCATAGCTCGTAAACCGTGCAAGATATTGTGATGAAATTTGGTACACGAGTACAGATCTTATGAATCTTGATCTTGCGTAAAGTGGGCAGAATTGTAAAAGTAGGCGTGGCACTTCTTAACCATTAAAAATTTGGATTTCGTAGAACTCCAAAATGGCACATACGATTTTCATTAAAATTTTAGGAATGATACCACTGAAAGTAGTCAACAATACCAGCTATTTCAATATAGTCAAAAATTTCTTTTAAGGGCGTGGCACAGCCTACAATATTTATAAACGTTATAAAAAGAGAACTAACAACGCAATCGTTATGAAATTTAATAAGGCGGATATACTTGCTAAAAGATGTTTTCATGGCACAATTGTACCCGTAGGTGTGGCACCTCCCATATAAGCGAAATACGTTTAATGCTATAGATACTATAGTGTGCTATGAGAGTAATCTTCATAAAATTTTGTGTAGAAGTGTCGGTTACTATAAGCTTCGGAATTAAATGAAACTTGACAAGATTCCATCAGTGGGCGTGGCACCACCCTCATTAACATGAAGTTGTAAGTGCTATTTTAAGTGAACTATTGGAGCAATTGATCTGAAATTTGATGTAAGTGGTTTACTAGGTATTAGGTACATTTGAATAAAAAGCTGGCGAAATAGCAACAGTGGGCGTGGCACCTCCCATACAATGAAAATACCAGTGGCATAATTATCGAAATATATGAGCAATCATAATGAAATTTGGTGCAAGAGGTTTGTTTATAAAAAGCTATTTCTGGATCAAAATCGGACTGGATTGCATCAATGAATGTGTCACCGCCCTAAATTTTAGGAATAATTACGACACATATCGCAAACTATACAAGCTATTGTGCTAAAATTTGGTTTGTTTATTGAACCAAAGGTGGGTGGAATCGGAGGAGTGGGCGTGGCGTATTTCGTGTTTTTCATTTCTATTTTTTTTTTCAATATTTCCCATATTCTTTTGAGATTTTTAATCTTTTACCTTTCCCCTTCAATTTCATTCGACATTTTCTTTATTCTTTCGACTTTTTCAGCATTTTTCATATAAGTACATATTTCGACTTGTTCAATTTGTTTCAACTTTCTTTAATGGTTTTCATATTTTTTCAACATTTTCAGTTTTCCCAACACTTCCAACATTTTCGAACATTTTTACATTATTTTCTGTCTCAATAAAAAATCTAAATCGAAATCTTATTCAACCTCTTCAAAATTTTTTTAACATTTATTTAAAAAGTACTTTGAATGCAGTGTAGGGTATGTGAGTTTCGGCCTGGCCGAAGATAACACCTTTACTAGTTTTAACTTATTTTGTTGCAAAAATAAGTGTTTTGACTTAATAAAGTGCCATTTTCCCAAATTTTTCCTCGGAAACATTTAAGTTGATGAAAAAACTGAAATTGCATGTCTTAATTTTTTTAAGTTTTTGACCTTAAGACCTGGTTAATAAAACTAATCTTAGTAAAACTGCATTATTATTACTTTGCAATATTTTCTAAAATAAAAGTTATTTATGTGTTTCTGAAAGAGACTTTTAATATTCAGATTGACACTTGAAAACTTCCGGCAAAAAGCGCAATATCTAAGGAAAATATTTTTGAACTTTTTTTTGCAAATCTTATTTAAATGCATAGAGCTATCAGATGAGTTTTCAGAGCATTAAAAAATTCATATTTCGTAAATTTCTGAACAGGTCTAATGTATCATCATTTTTCTATTTTACCGAGGACATCACATTCCCATCTAATATATTGACAAGAAATAAAAAATAATATTAGATTACAATAAATGCACGGCTGGTATAGATACATTGGATAAAGTTATGTATTGTTGTACTTTCAAAAGAAATACAAATCGATGGCCTCAAGTGGTATTTAGTAATATGTTAGATATCATGCTAGTAATCATGGCTGAAACGAAGGCTGCTTGTCTATACCGTGACACTCCTTAGAGAATTCAGGTATGGGGTTTACTACGCGCTATTTAACAGAAAACGAAGAAAGTAACCGAAAGCACCATTTGCATGAGAAATTGCAATGAAGATACGTGATTTGACTCAGCAAGATCAACAACCGTCTTCTTCAACCTAATCAGAAGAAAGAAATAGTGTACCGGTCAAAAGGGAAACCAAAAGAATTTTATGTCAATTTCGTTCCAAAACTAATAACAAAACACGTAGTCTGTCATCCTTGTAGAAAATTTGTACCTAAGCAACGTTCTAAATCGATTATTTTATAATACCAATGTAACGATAATTAATTCGATAAAAAATTCTTAAATTAAATTTTGATGTGTCACACGTATATAAATTTTAAATAAATTCCGACAAAAAATACAGTTTTTCCTAGGTTCTTGTACATTATGTTTTCTTGCCCTTTTCAGTTTTTAGCTCTGCTTTTGAATCTTTTTTGTCTCTACCAAACCAAAGTAGTACCTAACTTCATGGACACCATGACTAAAGATATCAATAACATTTTCAAAATAAACTCCAAAATCCCGCCAAAAATTAACAAAGTTGTTACAAACCATCCAACCAAAAAACTGATTAAACATAATGAGACAGAGATGACACATACAAAGACAACAATAATGAAACATTTCAACCAGATGAAGCTAAATTAACTTTCAACGGCGAAGATGCTCTCTATAGCAAAGAGTTTAACAAAATCGAACAAATACAGCGAAACAAACTCAACAAAATTAGGACTAAACAAGGACAACTAAACAATTCATGGTCCCAATTGATGGGATCTCCAATTACTTGTTAAAAAACATTGTGATATTCTATCTCATATTTTCAATAAAAGTATTTTATCTGGAACTTTTCCTGATGGGCTAAAATGTGCAATAGTTTAAACTTTATTCAAAAAAGGGGATGCAAAAGAAAAAAGTAATTACCACCGACCGATTTCGTTGCTATCGACTATTTCAAAAATTTTTGAAAAGGCTGTCACTGTACACTGCTGCAAGTCCTTTAAGTCTAGCAGTTGATATCAATAATGACCTCGAAGTTTTAAGAAATTGGTTCACAGCTCATCATATGATTGTCAGTAGTAAAACTAAAATGATTTTTCCTAGTCTTGTTGCCAAGTCTCTGCCCGATATTGATTTTGTGTTTCACTCTTCAACTTGTGAGAGGTTTAAATATATTAATAATCGTTTGTCCCATTCAAATGCCATCTGTTATGATTTTAATTTTCCTTGCGATGTTAGTTGTTTTCGCATTGAAATAGTTCGTCAATTTAAATACTTGGGTATAATAATTGATGATAATATAAATTGGTCCGAGCATATTCAGCATCTGAAAACATATTTTCGTTCGACGCTGCGAAACTTTTACTCTTTAAAAAGGTTTTGCTCAATTAAAACGTTAAAATTATTCTATTATGGAATTTTTCAATCTAAACTTCAATATGGAGTTAGTTGTTATGGTGGAGCATATCAAAATAAATTGCGGCAACTTCTCACTTTTCAAAAGTGTGTAGTTAGAAAAATCTGTGGTAAAAGCCGTCGGCATCATTCTATGGTACTTTTCAGACTCCTAAGATTACTTCCTCTTAGGCATCTTTTCTATTTGAAAGTTTTAAAAATATTCTTCATCAGAAGTGGATATCTTAACAGCAGGAATTCTTATAATTACAATTTAAGAGCAAACCAGAGTCTGATGGTCCATGTTCCAACATTTCGTACAACAAATTATCGTAATAGCTACTCCATACTATCCTGTAGGTTTTTCAATAAACTTCTGGAAAGTATTAAATCATTGAGAACACTTTCAACTTTTCTGAAAGAGGTAAAGCTATGGCTTTTTGATAAAAACTTTTATGAAATTGAAGCACTGTTGCAATATGTTCCTTAAGTCAGTAACTTGCACTAAATTTCCTGATTTCTTAAAGCATTTCATTTTCTTTTTTGAGTTGAGATTCATTTAAATTTTTGTATATTTTTTATCTCTCCTTTTTTTGTAAACTGAAAGCCCTCCAAGTATGTTTGTATTTACAATTTTTTTTTTTTAATCATTTATTTTTTTATTGTTAATTTTACCTTGATTTTCTTACTGTTGAACTACCACCCCACTTTCAATTCGTAATTACCTCAAAATGTAAATGTATATCAATAAAGTGGCATTTAAAACTGCTCTGTTTTGTTTATGAGCAAAAAATGCTTCTGCTATTCACATAAATTAGAATATATGGACCATATTATAAAAAATTGTAAAACTAGGTTTAAAAATTTATTTGTAATAATATGAAAAAATTTGTAAAATGTGAATATGATAATAGTTAAAAAAAAAAAAAAATTTGCTTCTTCAGGTGTTTGAATAGATTCATTTTGTGGCATACGCGACAATGCATCGGCACTGTTTTTAGCACCTTTGACATATTTCATTTGAAAATTGAAGCTTGATCAAATGAAAACCCAGCGTTACATACGTGCAGCCGCCATTAATGGTAAACCTTTACTACTTCCAAAAATTGAAAGAAGTGGCTTGTGATCTGTCTCAATGACAAAATCCCTGCCAATTAAATATTGTTGCAACTTGGTTACGCTAAAAATTATAGCTAACGCTTCCTTTTGAATGGTACTGTAATTGCATTCAGCTTTATTTAAAGATCGAGAAATAAATGCAATCGGTCGACGAGACCCCTCATGAAATTCATGGGACAAAATTCCAGCTACAGCTGCATTTGAAGCGTCGGTTGTTAAAATAATTATTTTATTAGTATCGAAATGAACGGGAATGTTATCCGATGATATTTATTTTTTCATTGTATTGTATGCTTCTTGGCATATTGATGACCAAGAAAACTTCACATTTTTACGAAGCAGTTTATAAAGAGGATTAATTTTATCCGCAAAATTTTGAACAAATTTGGAGTAAAAATTACACATTCCGATGAATGCTCTCACTTCGGATACATTTTTAGGTTTCGGTGCGTTCATTACGCTTTCGATATTATTGGTATTTTTACTCAATCCATTTTTATCAATGATGAAACCTAGATAAGTAATTTTTTTCTGAAAAAATTTGCATTTATTTAAATTTAAATGTAAACCATGCGTTTGTAAACGACTTAAAACTGATTTCAGAGTTTGAATATGTTTGGCGAAATTGGTGCCGGTGATGACAATATCATCCATGAAATTAATAGAGTTTGGAATATTTTTTAAAAGAGTTTCAATTGTTTTTTGGAAAATTGCTCCTGCGGTTTTTACACCGAAAGGTAAGCGCTTCATTCGGAAAACTCCTAAATGAGTGCTCCAAGTGCATAAATCTTGCGATGATTCATCTAGTACTAACTGATTGTAAGCATTGGCCAAATCTAACTTAGTAAAGAGTTCACCTCCTTGAAGTGAAGCAAAAATTTCCTCAATTCGAGGTAATGGTTATCTGTAATCGACCAGATGTTTATTGATTGTAACCTTATAGTCGCCACAAATACGAATATCACCATTTGGGTTTAAAATAGGTACCAGAGGTGTACCCCAGTCTGAATTTTCGACTGGCTCCAACATTCCGATTTTGACTAAATTTTTTAATTGGCACTCACCTTTTGTTTTCCAAGCTAACGGAATAGGTCTTGACTTGAAAAAAACTGGACGAATGTTTCCATTTATGTCCAAATGTACCAATTTTCCCGTATAAGTACCTAACTCACTTTTGAACACGTTCGAAAATTCCGACTTTAATTGTTCAACGATAATATATTGTGAACTAGCAACTGAATTGACGATATTATCGATTTCTTTTAATGTTGCACCGTTACGTGTGAGTTTAAAATCAAAAGTTCTAAGAAAATCATCACCCAACAAAATCGGTCTGTTCGCGTATTTTGTAACAGTATTTCGCACTTTAGATGTCTGGTTTCCACAATTGATACTAGCATTAAACTCACCAATGTTCGGAATCGGATGATTACCGTAGTCCCTGTACAAATTACCCTTGTGCGAAACCAATAACTCACGATCAAAATGCTTGTCGAACAAATCAGCTGACATAAACGAACAAGGAGATCCAGTGTCACACTTCGCTCGCAACGAAACTCCGTTGATAGCCACTGACAAAACCGATGAATCCACCGACTGGGTTCCAATCACGTTGTACATCGCGAAACTACCTCCACTGGCATGGGCACAGTATGAGAAAGAATCATCATTAGTTAAATTTGAAAAAATATTTCCTACCTTTATATTTTACTAAAATTGGTCGAATTCGACTTATTATCGTTTTTGGAACGGCAAATACTGGCCAAATGTCCCCTTTTTGAGCATAAATTACACGTTGCTTCTTTGTACTTGCACGCTGACGATGCATGATTTATCCAGTCGCAATGTGAACACGTGACTTTGCCTTTCTCTTGCTCGCGGTTGTTGTTGCTTCGGCTAATGTTGCCGCTACGACCTTTGTTGCCCTTTGAAAAATTTCCTGGTCTTCTGATGAAATTCACTGACTGGCTTTTCGCGTTATATTTAGTTTCCAAAATTATTGTCTTTTTCAGCACTTCTGTTGACGATAAACTGGATGTTTCACAGACGGTCAAAAAATTGTTCGTGACTTGCCAAACCGGTAACAAATTTGTCCCGTACGATCTCTTCTAAAGCTTTAAATTCACATGTTGAAGCTAATTTTTTTACTCTGGTGAACCATGCGAAAACTGACTCATTGGTGTCTTTGGTTACTGCGTAGAAATTGAAACGCTCCCGAAAAATGATGTTTAGTGATGTGAAATGCATTTTCAACAATGTGATTAATTCATCGTAATGTTTTTCAGTTGGCTTAGCGGGATCACACAGCGAACGTATAAATGAATATGCATCGGCGCCAATTGATTTCAATAAAATTGATTTCTTTTTACTGTCGTCGTCGCTAGCTTCTTGATCAGCATAATGAATCTCGAGTCTTTCCAACCAGTCGCGAAAATTGGTGGATGTGCTATACTCCGATATCAATGTGCCCGTTTGAAGAACAGTTACGACACTTTTCTGTTCGCTACTTGACGAAACAGTAATAGCACCACTTTTGTTTTCGTCGTTGCCCATTTAATATATATTATTTAATATACGTTTTTAACAAAATGTCACTACTCGAATAAAATTCGGATGAATTTACCTCGTCGCCAATTAATTGTGGTGTATTACACTCTAGTTAGGTTGAAATAAAAAAACCCTTCGTGGTTCGTGAAAGAAGGAACTTTTAGTTCATTTTATTTTATTCGTTTCTTACGTACTAAATTCTACTGTCAAATAAGATTTAAAATTATTCCGGCGGCGATACGCAGAGCGCGTTGCAAAATGCAACGAACATATGAAGATACTAAAAAACTAATAAGAAAAAGTTCAATACTTGCTGTCTCCACCACGAACATCAATCACGGCTTGTAGCTTTCTTGGAATAGACGCAATAAGTTTATGTTCACCATGTCTTTCCGGTGTCCTTTTGTCCACTATTCAATGGCTCATATTTGAGCGTTTTTATTTGTTGGAGCCCGTTTTGGATCTTTTTTTTAAGTGTGCCCATTAATTTTCATTAGGTTCATATTATAGGAGCCTTGGCTGATATGATAAATCACTTTACTGCAATTAAACAGCACTGAGGACCTGCACAAAAGTGATTTGGGCTAAGGATCATTGTCTTGATACTGTATGTATCTTAACTCTTCGGCCTTTTGAGTATTAGTGAAGCCGAAACTCTGAGCATTTTTTTCATGTCGTTTTGAAGAGTGTTTAAGTATTACTCCTTCGTCATGATATCGGTAAAAACTCTCAATACGAGTATATATCTCCACACCTTAACGGGCAACGCTCCACACTTCACAGTATACTCTTCTCCTGCAGGGCTGTGCTCGGTTTCCGTCAAGCTTTGTTAAAACCATTGTGATAATATTGCATGGTTCTCTCTCTCTAACACCCCATTGACTCAATTGTATAAACAAAATTGTGTATTTCATCAAACTTTCGGCTTTTACAAATTTGATGCAGTCCCAAAATATTTGGCAAATATTTCGACAATTCGTAACGAAAATTGGGGATGGTTAAATCTACTCTATGTGTATGTTCATTGCTTGGGAAAGTTAATGAGAAATTTTTATTTCATTTGTGCTAAAGAGCTGTTCTACGCTGGTATACGTCGAAGACAATTCAGGGAGGAAATATGGGACAATCAAAGAGAAGTAATGGGGTTGATCTAAGCTCAATTAAATGTTTCTCTACTTAATACTGTAGAGAACAGAGTAATTTTTAATTGTTCTGATACAAGTTATTCGTAAGTACTAAATTTTAATTCTTTAGTGCACTAAAATTAATTTAGAATGAAATTTCCAAACCTGTCTTTATTTATAAGTTTTTATAGATTATTTTTAATGTGCTTATACTTACATTGAGTAAATCTTCGTCCTGTTTGTGAAAATCCCTCAAGTAATAACAAAATTGACGAACAGGATATGCCGGAAGTGGAACAATGAAATCATTTTTATACGGATAATTTACCATCGCCAAATTTCCATAGACATCTTCTAAATAATCTATACGTAAAATTTAAAATAGAAATGTTGTCTTTTAAAGCGAAAAGCTATATGCAAAAATTTTTTTTATTTAATGTAGACAATAATCCTCAACTTTTGCAAATGTAACGATGTTTCAGATGTTTAAAGTACAGTTCATATATATTCTGTACGCATTCACGTATTAGTTACAACTGTTCTATATTTTTCATATAAACGAATTAAATTTACCCTTATGTTTTGAAAGTTTGAGTTTCGAGTGCAATTTGGTTGCTATACAATTCAAGATGTATGAGTTACCAAAATCCGAGATGGTCTGGTTCAAGAAGAGTAAACATATTTAAAATTCAAATAATATCTGTGTTGACGCACAACGTAAGCTAGCGTGTACCTGCATATCTGCTCGTCTTTGATATCCGCCGCAAAGCGCTGCCGTTTACTCGTTGTGGTTGCACCGAATGCCCCAAGCCGACCGGCTACAACAACAATAAGTAAAACGCGCAAAAATTCATTCGTCATCTAAATACATCTTTCAATCTAGAACACATATAGCGGATAAAACCTAAAATCTTCACAAATTCCCAATTTTATAAACAACTCAACATCATAAATCAACGTACAACAGTGCACAAGCAATCAACATTGAAACACGTCATTTATAAAATTTGTATTAAATTTATTTATAATATTTATATTTATTGAACTAAAATGATAGCCGTTTTCAGTGTTCACGCAAGTAACATATAAAGCTGCATCTAAAGTTGACTCTGTTCCCTCAGATAAATTTGATACTTTTCTTAAAGAAATAGAACGTACAACGAGTACAACGAACTTGTATACATAAAAGTCGCTTTATTGCACCTGCTATGTAGCCAAGCTAAAATTATTAAAAATTTGTTGATGGCTAAAAAGTGCCGAATTGCATTTTAACAAATGCAACGAAAATACCTCAGATATGGAAAGTGAAAAAGTTATGAAGCAGGTGGACAAAAGAACAGCCAGAATGAAGTAATAAATAAATAAATCTTTTTCAAAAAACTTACGGCCTTAAAAATACTAATAACTGGCGGTAGGATTCTTTTTCTAAAAAGGATCCAGTGATACGAATAACAAAAATTGCTTAAAACATTAAAGTAATATTTTTCGTTAAAACTAGCTTCTTACGGATAATTATTTCCAGAAGTGAAAAAAGTTAAAATCGGAAATAAACTTTAAAAATTTTAAAGTAATAAATACTTCGGAGTGAAATTTAGCGAAACGAAAAGACCTAAGCCTCCTACGAATAATTTATTTCGGAGGTGTTATAAGTATAAGTAGTTCCAAAATAAAAATTACAAATATACTCTAGAATAAACCGAACGCTCATTCAATTAAAAATGGCACAACAACAGCAAAAAGTCCAACCGGATGAATTAATGGAGGAGCTTGCTCGAAGAGATGCACAGTTAGAACAAATCCAAGTTGCATATCTGGCGTTGCATCAAAGGCACTCACAACAGCCGCAAGATGTACTAAAAGAAGTTAATTACATGCCAAAGTTCACAGGTCAAGGAAACGTTACCGTAAACTCCTTCTTTTCGGCAGTTGAGTATATGTTAGAGCAGATACCAAACATTGCAACAAGGGCTGTTTTATACAAGAACATACAAGGCGTAGCGTAGGCGTGATTATTAATCTACCTTGCCCAGATGACTGGAAAACAATAAAGAATGCGCTCAAACTTAGGTACCGACCAGATACAGAACCATTCGAGCTTTACAGAAAAATTTCTATCCTGAAAGTTAATACGGTGAGTGAATTGGCAATAGAAGTACAAAACATAAAATACAATGAGGACGAATTAACAATTTACCATAAAGGAACTCCTAACGGAATAGAGCTAAGTAATATTGACAGTTTATATATAAATACAATAAAAGAAATAACACAAGGTACGTTATTAGACAAAATATACGAAGTAAACAATTTAGGGACAATAATATCAATAATGACCAATAGAAGATTTGAAGACTCATGCATTAGACATCAATTTAGAAAATATTGTAAGGACGATGTACAGACATTTTAAGAAGAATAACTTTCACAAATATGATAATTTCCAGGGACATGACAATTTTCACAGACATGATAATTTCCAACATATTAGACAACAAAATCATAGGTTTGATAATCAAGGCATTGAAAGACAAGAATATAATAGGCAAAGAAATTATAATTACTTAGGACAATACAGGAATTCGCCCTGACGGCGTTCCTAGATATTGAAGGAGCATTCAATAATGTCAACCCAGATATGATAATATCAGAACTTCTGAAACTGGGCACTAGCAGTTCTCTAGTTGAACTGATCAAAACGTTATTGACAAACAGAACCATTACCTCCAATCTTGGCAAATCCAAGACAAATAGGTTCGTTTGCAGAGGAACGCCGCAGGGGGGTGTACTATCTCCTCTACTGTGGAATCTGGCAATAAACAAGATGCTTATGTCACTAAACAGGCACGGCTGTAGAGCTGTTGCCTATGCGGATGATGTAGCACTAATTGCATGTGGCAAATATCCAAATACACTGTGTGAAATTCTTCAGGATGCCTTAAACATACTGGTCTCATGGGCGGATGAGGCAGGTTTAGGTGTTAATCCGAACAAAACGGAACTAGTACTCTTTACTAGGAATCACAAACTTCCAATTATAGAACCACCTTCACTAAAAGGCACTAGACTTGTCTTCAAAGATAGCGCAAGGTACCTTGGTTTGGTATTGGATAGGAAATTAAGTTGGAAAATTAATGTTATGGAAAGAGTAAGGAAAGCAACCGTAGCGCTTTATTCTTGCAAAAAAGCGGTAGGTGGAAGATGGGGTCTATCACCTCGTATTATTCACTGGCTATACACAGCGGTCATTCGACCGATTCTATTATATGGCATTGTGGTGTGGTGGCCGGTCTTAGACAAGGTCACCTATTACAAACAATTACAGAGAGTTCAAAGGGCGGCTTCCATGTGTATCAGCGGTGCTCTGCGGACTACACCAACTGACGCTTTAGAGGTCCTCTTTCATCTCGTTTCTCTTGACCTGTTAGGTAAACAGATGGCAGCTTGTTCTGCCATTAGACTCAGGGAAACTATTTGCTGGTCCAAGGGTAGAATAGGGCACTCAACTATTCTTCATAGCTTGAGGTCTGTACCCTCCCAAGTTGGACTATGTTGTTCCAGGAATCCCTTTTAACAGGGATTACGTAACTCATATTCCATCTAGGGATGACTGGAAGGGAGGATTCCCGGGGAGAAGGGGTCATATTAATTTCTATACTGATGGCTCCAAGCTAAATAACCAAGTGGGTTATGGTATCTACTCCAAGGAACTGAAGTTAAGAATTGCTGCGAGGTTACCAGATCATTGCAGCGTTTTTCAGGCGGAGGTTATAGCAATAGAGGGAGTAACATCCTGTCTAAGGAGGAATGTTGTATCCAAAAAGGACATAAATATTTTCTCAGATAGTCAGGCAGCTATCAAATCTCTAGAATCAGTCTTCCTAAACTCACTAGTGGCCCAACAATGTCGCTCGCCTCTAAACGAGATGGCTCAACATTTTCATATTCACCTCATCTGGGTGCCTGGGCATAGGAACATTGACGGCAATTGCAAAGCGGATGAACTTGCTAGGCAGGGGACTACTGCACAAATTCCTCAGGACAAGGAAGGTGTTGGCATGCCACTTGCTAGCTCCAAGTTTCTGCTTAAAGAAGACATGGTTAAAAATGCTAATAAAAGATGGACTGAAGGGTCAACTTGTAATATAACAAGGCAAATCTGGCCAAAATGGGATGCGAAGCGTTCGTCAGAACTAATTTCTCGCACTAGACATAGTGTCTCGTCAGTTGTCGCAGTCATAACTGGCCACTGCCTCATCGGCAGACATGCGGAGAGATTAGGTGTTAGGTCCTTTGACTTCTGTAGAAGTTGTGGAGATGTGGAGGAAGAGGAAAATATTAAACATCTTCTCTGCTCCTGTCCCGCACTTGCTAGAAAACGGCACAAAGCACTTGGGTCGTTTTTATTTGATGACCTGGATGACCTTAGACATGTCAGTATAGGTCAGCTATTTAGTTTCATAACGAATTCTGGCTGGTTCAACGAGAGGGTATAGTAAAACACCCTGTGGTATCACAACGGATCATGTTTGGTCTAAGTGAGTCAGTCTTTCGTAACTGACTGCCACTCCTACCTAACCTAGGACAATACAGACAAAACCAGTCAGGAAACTACAGAACATATTCAGGACAAAATTGTCAGAATTTCTCAAAGCAAAAGCAGGAGGAGCCAATGGAAGTGGACAATATTCAGAACGCTGAAAGTCCAAAGACAGAAGAAGTAAATGAGCTAAATTTTTTTTATGAATTGGCCTCGGACGACTTACCCCTAATTAATATTACAATTAATAAAAAAAAGTATATAGCATTGATAGATACTGGAGCCACAATTAGTATAGCTGATGAAAGGATAGCAGGGTTTGAAAAAGTGAAAATAAATCCTATCCACTTTTAAACTATCACAGGTAGGGCACTATAACATACGAAATTCATGCAAAGGCGCCAGAGGAATTAAAATTACCCAAAGGCGTACACATAAAGTGGAAAATACGACCTTTCAATGAAAAAAAGTATAAGTTCATTATCGGGATGGACCTACTTAATAAATTAAATACGTTGATTAATTTAGACGAAGTCTCAATTGACCTTAACAATCAGACAATAAAATTTCTGAATAAACCATACAATATGCAACACATACAGAATTTAGAAACAATTGACTTTAAAATTGGAAACTTGCAGCTAGATAATTTAAAACTTGAAGAGTATCAGGAAGTAGAGAAACTAATCAAAAGATTTAGTAATTTGTTTTTTATAGAAGGTGATAGGCTCACTAGCACACCAACAATAGAGCATGAGATTAAAACTTTAATAGATGCGCAAATAAATTCAAAACTATATCGATATCCACCCCAACATGAAGTAGAAGATCCGATTAGGTCACAATCTCCAAATATTGAAGAATGCAGAAGAGGATTTGTTAGATAATATACGAATAAAGGAAGAAATAGTAAATGAGTATAAGACCCAACTCATTATAACAAACAACAAAACTATAGATGTTGAAATTATACATGGAAAGAGAATAATTTATTAGCGGAACATGCTTTTGAAAGATTAGCAGATATGTTAAGGAGATGTATGAAAAAAGGAAGAACTGGCATTTACCACATATATAATATTGTACAACAGAAAATTATTGAATTATTCTCCAATGACAATCAAATTCGATTCATCAAATGTTCATTTAGGGCATTAGTTTTAAAAACAGAAGATGAAGCAGTTAAGCAAATATCCCTATACCAGACCAGGAGACTTATAACAAAATCAAATATAAAATTTATTACCCTAATCCACAAGAAATTATATATACAATAATTAATCAATGCGATGTATGTAGAGAGATGAACTATGATCGAAATCCTATAAAACCCAAATTTCATATTACAGAAACTCCCAATGACGTTAATAAAGTAATACATGTTGGCACGTTTGCAATTAAAAGTTTTAGGAACCTAACAATCAAAGATAAGTTTTCAAAATTCGGTGCAGCTTATTATCTAACAGATAGGAATGCAATTATAATTTTAGAGCATTTAGAAGAGCACTTTACTAAAATGGGTAGGCCTGCTAAAATAATAGCTGATAATGAATTTAAAGCACACAGAATAAAAGATCATTTAGTAAATGAAGGAATAGAATTGCATTTGACAAAACCAATTTCACACACAAGTAATTCAGATGAGAGATTTCATGGTACAATTCAAGAAAAAATTCGTATAATATCAGCACAAGAACCATCGCATTCAATTAAAATGGTAATGCAAAGGGCGGTAAGAAATTACAATGAATGATTCCGTTTATCAACAACTAGCAGATGTTTCACTTATTAACGACACTGACATTGCATTACACGTAATTAGCCCAGATGAAATTATTGGAATAGTAAGAAATGTTTCATTGAATTTGAAATTATTAAATTTAGAGGAAAGACACATGTTAAATGAGGGAATATCCAACATAGTACACAAAATTCATACTTTAATTCCCTCACAGAGGAATAGAAGAGGTTTAATAAATCTAATAGATTCAACAGAAAAGTTTTTATTCGGCACCATGGACGTCGAGAACCGTCAGACTATACTTGAACATTTAAACGCAATCAAAACTAACAATCACAAATCAATTACAAATTTAAATAGACAAGTTAAGATTAACGAATATTTAAGCAACAGTTTTACTACTTTAAAGGAGACAATTTATAATGACAGACCCAATACCTAGACAACTAAATCATATAGAAAAAGTTGAAAGGGACATAATCATGAAACAATTTTACTTTGACCAGTTGCTTAAACTAAAATATATAGAAGCTTAAGTTGACCACAAACAGGATAACACAGTATCGACAAGAAATAACATACTACATCCTAATATACTGACAAATGAGGAAATAGAGACTAGAGAGAACATTGACTTAGTGAAGTTAAAACAAATGAAACTAGGAGTCTTGAGATATGACAGAGATTTACTAGTTCTTGCAATTAAGATCCCAAGAAATGATCGAAATTTACCTTTGAAACTTGTGTTACCAGTACCAAATAAAGAATTTAAAGAAATTGACGCAAACAAAGAATACATTATAGAATACGGTAACCGAACATACAAATACGAAGAAAACAAACACTTACACAAAATTACACAAAGTAAACATTGTATTTTAAGAAACGATTGTAATTTCATTACAAATAAGGAAATAGAAATTATAACACTGGATGAAGAAACTATTTTTGTTAAAAATATATTTAAATCAAACATGTGATGATAGGGAAATAAATCTTGAAGGAAATTAATTAATAAATTTCAATAATTGTAGTATTTTTATAATAAATGAAAAATATTCAAATAAAAAGAAAATTGCTAAGCAAAAGTTTTACTATCCGAATATTAAAGAAAAACATAGTGTATCATGAACATTACATTTTAATAAAATTGCATTGTATAACGTAGATAACATAAAAAAAATAATTGAAGAAAAAAGTAAAGACATCGTTCCTAAAAGTTTATTTAATATACAAAATTGTATTTTATTAATAGTATTCATTATAATGATCCTAACTTTATCCTTTTTCGCACTAAGGTATAAAAAGAGAAACATGAAAATATAAGTGATGAAATTCAGGAGAATTCACATTCTAACGGGGGGTAGTTACATATAAAGCTGCATCTAAAGTTGACTCTGTTTCCACGTTAGATAAATATGATACTTTTCTTAAAGAAATAGAACGTACAACGAATTTGCTTATATAAAAAAGGCTTTATTGCACCTGCTATGTAACCAAGCTAAAATCAATAAGAATTTGTTGCTGGCTAAGAAGTACCGACTTGCATTTTAACAAATGCAACGAAAATACCTTAGATATGGAAAATGAAAAAAGTTGTGAAGCAGTTGGACAAAAGAACAGCAAGAATGAAGTAATAAATAAATAAATTTTTTTTCAAAAAACTTAAGGCGTTTAAAAACTAAATAACTCGCATCACACAAAAACTACGGAATTAATTTTGATCAAATTTGTTTAGTTATATTCCTTAGACGCTTTGTCTCAATCTTTAATAAAAATAATCACGATATTCCTACTAAATATCGAAATATTAAAGTTTTAGAATTTCTCAAAATTAACATTACACAGAAAGAAATAAGCATGCATGCATAACGAGTCGTTTAATGGGAAGTTAATGTGTTTGTGTGTGTGTTTTTTTGTCTTTCCCATGGTAATGCTATGGAACATTTATGGAAGAGAAACAAGGGAATATTAAAATCTTAATTTACAGCAACAACGTGGGATTTATGAAGGATGATCAAAAATTTTAGTAGGTCTACTAAAAAAATTTAAATTGTTTGTCTCCCAAAAAAAAACTAAAAACAGGCACAAGGTCGCGGCCATCAGCAAGTTATATAATAAACCCCTTAAATGGAAATCGACAATGTTAAACTTATTTGTTAGACCCCAGCCCCTGATTAAACATACTGTTTGTAGTGTTTTTAAATTATGTAAGTATCCCATCGCTGTTGAAAGAGCAAAAAATAGGGCAATGAGTTATTGAAGAAAACCTTTTCAGATCAATAGAAAATAATCCAAGAGTTAGTGGTACTGATCGTGCTAAAATGGATAATACGAGCACGGCAAGAAGAATACGGGTAAATGCAGAGTATACATATTTGTTGGTCGTATTGTGGGGTAAAATATTCAAACCGGTCTAATAAGTAAAGTGACGCGACTTTTGTACAGATTTTTGAGAAAATTTGAGAACTGCAGGCAATATGCAGTTGTGGTCTGAAAAGTCGTGCGTTTGTAACTCGACAATGAACACAGAATTATACAAAAGGAGTGTTTAGAAAAACATCTTATGCAATTTATACGACATCACAACTCGCCCCCTGTATTTTGACCAGATTTGACTTTTTGTTATAACGCAACTGGCAGCAATGGAATAATATGAGAGAATTATGATAGCAATTGTGCAAAACAACATAATGCACAAAACTGCCACAGTTTCGACAATTAAGATGTACTTACCAAATGTCATGGGTGACCAGCAAATTACGTCAAGGATATGCTGCTAAAGTGAAAGGGATTTGATGCGTACAAAACTTGCATCGATTAAAATGAATATCCGAAAATGTTAAAACAATAAGGAAACATAAAAAATTAGTCTTCCAGCGGTTGTGTAGAAATGAATAGCCTCTAAAATGATATGAATTTTTATCTAATACATTATTCAGTTGGAAAATTACGAAAATATGCGCGAAAGTGCACACAGCTGATATGTGAATTATGCTTCATAGACAGAGACTTGATTTTCTCATTGTACTTTAAAAACTATATAGAAAAATAAACAACATTGTACTAAAACGTTCTAAGACCTCTTACCGCTGGTGGGGGGAAGCCTTAAAACTTGTTTTATTTTAATACGGCGGCGTATGTTATGTTTGATATAAAGGAGTTTCTCCTGGCAGGATCGCCATATGATGTCTTTATAGGTTGTTTTTGGAGAGAAGATTTTTGTGTTTATGGCGCACACGCCTTTTAGAATCAGCTAAAGAGCTTTTTAATGTTGAAAATAAAATACGGCTGTATTCAGCTCATGTCATTCAAGATTCTGATTTATTGAAAGAAATTCTTGGCTTATGTATATACTAAAGATAATTAGTGCAACCAAAACAAAATTTCTTATGTTGCATTTTTCTACAAGCTAATGTTCAATGTACTACGTAGCATTAACCTCATCATAACTGCATACTTTGCAGTTCTTTAGCTTAAGTCAATGCACTTAAACATTATTCAATTTATTTATTTTGTGTAATTCGCAATTTAAATTGCACCTTATGTTTTTGCATAATTCGCATTTTTTAATAATTTACAATTTTTGTTTTAATTTGCATTTTTTATGTTGCTTGCACTTTTGTTAAACACCTTAACCAATACGTAAGAAACTTAATGATAAAAAATATGTGTAAACATTAAACTATGTTGAATCATCAACATTTTGGCACCTCTGAAACTTAAACTATTAACTCCAATTTACATCGAAACTGCGTCCCTTGTCATCTGCCTGTGAAGCGATAGTTGATAACCCCATGGGATGATTGACTTTAGGTTTTGAACCAGAAAGATGTCGAAAACAGAGGCTCACAATAGTTATGAATGTCAGCAACCCTAAAATACCGGCACCCCAATCTAACCAATATCTGTGCGGTATTATGGTTTTCCAATTCATTTCTGATAACTCTTCTAGATTGTAGACAGCATCCTTGTTGTTATCGATTGTTTCGTTGAAAATTTGAGGTACTTTGTTGGCGTTTATTGTTGTGTTTTTCATGAGTATGGGCTTTACATAATGCGTTACGGTTTGAATTTTCTTCATGAGTTTTCCTTCTAGCTGAACAGTTTCAGATCGGATTATGCAGTATGGAGTAATATGAAGAATGCCAGTACCATTTAGCACTACCTCTTCTCTCCCCATATGACATATAACAAACACTGTAGACGAGGTTGGTGAGACAAAAATCCAGGCGTTGTGGGTCCACAATTCCTTCCAGATAATATTGTGTACTTGAAACTTCCGTGTGGCGCATTCCTCATAGGTTATTTTTCTGTATACTTGCTGCAAAATGCAATTGTGATCTTGATCAAGATTATAAAAGATTGCTGGATGCATTAAGAATGTTGAGTCATCAAGCTTTTCTGCGTTATTTATTTCTGTTATTGTAGTTTCAAAGTATCGGTTTTTATCATAATTGACGCCGTAGATCGATGTTGATATCACGACCTCCCGGTGTGTATTATTTCCCAGATCTTGCGGTATTGCATTGCCTTTGATGACTTCATACGTTTCAGTGTCGCTAATGGTGAAATATCCATAAATGATAATGTTTGTAGAATCTTCAACAAATTTCAACCGGTTTTGGGGATCCGGAAGTACGTGTAACTCTGGCCCAATTTTCGCGTTGCAGTTCTCTGTAATATTGTTGATTTCTTCATGGGATAAAAATTCGTAGAGGTGACTGCGTTTCAGGTATGCGTTCAACAGTCTATTGTATTTTGTTTCCACTTCTCTTATGTACCTTGATGCTACTAAGTAGGAATTCATTAAATGAACGTTAATTTTGTTATTTTCAGAGAGTTAGTGAAATCCTTGCATCTGGTTAATTGCCTTTAAACCGTCATTTAGTTTCTTGGTGAACAAATTTATACGGTTTGTAATTCTTGCTTCGGTATTGTTGACTGTTGCTAAGGTGGATAACATTTTGTTACCTTGATTAACTCTTTCTGATTCTGATCTAGAGATTCAATGTCGTGATACAATTCATCGTTTACTCCGAATAAAGATGTGAGTAGAGTTCCAACCAAGCCTCTTTTTTGTCTTCTATGAGTGGTAAGTACCTTCAGCTTCTTGAACATTGTAAATTGAGAGTCTCATATTTCATGTGTGAGACTAGTTCATCGCACTGAACTTCTGCGCCTCCGAAAGTCTTTGCTCTGGTACACAGGTTTGTCATTTCGGATACGGTGTAGTTTATGTTAAACTCGTCTCTTATAACACCTTCCATCGGAAATCGAGTGGTTGTACGAAGAATTCCGCGCTGGATTTTCGCCACTCCTAGCCTTTCAATGAATAATCCTGCCTCAGGATACTCAATGGTGTGTTTAGCCAGCGTAGTTGGCATAGACACGAGCAGTAGTAATATCGTAAGCGCTGTTGATATACCCTTTGCGACTGCTGATTTTTTCCGGTGGACTTGCTTAGGTTCCGTCTCGGCTAAATTATCTTCATGGGTAGTAGACATATTTTTTGTATGGACCGTTTGACTATACCCCTGGTGGTTTTAACGGTGACCACTCGTACCAAATTGTCATCTCCTTTATGGAGCTGTAGGATTCTACCCATTGGCCAACCGGAGCGATTTGTTAATTCGTCTTTTAAAAGTACTAACTTTCCGACTTCTAAATTTGGCTGTTCTTTCGTCCACTTGGACATCCGTTGTAGCGTGTTGCGCATGTAATCTCGTTGCCATCTTTTGCAGACGTCTTCTTGAATTTTTTGTACCAATTTCCATCTTTTAAGACTACCGCTATTTACTTCTAAAAGTGTATCATGTGATGGAGTCAATATGGTAGATCCTATGAGGAAATGACCTGGGGTCAGTGCATCTAATTCTTCTATGTTATCGGGAAATGGACATAGCGGTCTCGAATTAAGACATCCTTCTAAAGGGTGTTTTTTTTAGAGGTATAGAGCTTCGAATTGAAATAAAACACAAGAAAATCGTTTTAATGTCCATCAATTTGGCTTTATTGGAAGGATAATTTTATGCCATTAAAATTAAAATTCTATTACAACACAAGCTAACGCATAGAATAAATCCATAAGAACTAAAGAGTTGCTGTTAAATAAATTAATGTGAAATGTAAGCAACCCAATGCAGCGTAATCAATTTCTTTTACTTGCATTTTAAGTATGTCATATTTCTTAATAGTAAAATAATTTTTATTTCTTTTACTTATATTTTAAGCATATCAGATTTCGTAATAGTAAATCAACTTTTATTCGTTTCATATTTTATATCTTTTACTTGCATTTTAAGTATGTCATATTTCTTAATAGTAAAATAATTTTTATTCGTAAATTAAGTGCAATGCACTCAAGCAACAAAAATAATGTAAACATTTTTTTGTATTCTATTTTACACTTACATTTCTTAAGTACGACAGTTTTGGCAATAAATTAAGTGAAGTGCAACCCAAACAAAAAATATAATGTAAACATTTTTTATTCTATTTAAATTAATAATTTGAGTGAAATGCAATCCAAACGAAAAATATAATGTAAACATTTCTTTCTCTTTTTTAACTCTCTTTTTACAATACTCTCCTTTGTAACCCTATTTTTACTCTAGATGTAAGCAATATTATGTATTTAAAAAGAAGATTTCTTAAAATAAAGCAAGTCGAGTATTAACCAGCAACGAGTCTGAGTCTTATTTGGGCAAAGTAGCAACTGGCGCCCAACGTGAATTTCCAAACGTATAAGTGACATTTAATAAAATATTAGTGAATTTTAAAACTTAGTAAAAATACTGCGTGAAATTTCTAAATTCAAAGAATTAAAAGTGAACTAAAAAATTCGCGAACAACAGTAAAGTTTTAAAAAAAAAAAAAATAAATAAAAAACATTTATAAAAGTGACACTAAAAAACTTTGGAAAACAATTTTCAAACCTACAAGTTTCAAGCAAAAAATTGTGAAACGTAAAAAACGGAAAAGTGACAAACCGTACACGTAAAGTTCACAAAAAAGGTAAAAACACACAAAAAGTTTTTACCAAGACTCTGCAAGAAACAACATAATCAACTACTGCCGCCAACCGGAGATACTCCTGGGACTAAGACTACGTGACGACAACCGTTCCAATAGTAGGCAGATAAAACTTCCAAACAGGATTTCAACGGATCATCCTACAAGAGACTTCAAATGCTGAAACTCCTCTTCATAACGTGAGTCGTATTGTATTTTAATTAATATATACAAAATTATAAACAAATAATTGTAAACTCACTAAAACAAATTAAAATTTGGGTTCTAAAAATTATACAAATAATTGTACTCTAAATTAGTTTATTTACTTCATTTAATCGAAAAATCTAGTGTAAAGCAATTCTTTGTTACTATGGACGCGATTCAAGCAGCTATCAATAACCTAACGGGTGCTGTTAATCAGCATATTGAACAGCTTAGAACGATGAATAATAGACTAAATCATTTAGAATCTAGAATCAACCCCCCTCCTGGTCCAAATATTAACCCTCCTGCTCCTACTACTGCAGAGGAATTAAATGATATTAAAAAGCTCCCAGATTGCGTCAGGGACCTTCAAATATTTGAAGGAAACCCTATACAATATATGTCCTGGATTCACTCCGTAGAATCCATCTTACGGGACTATGAAATTGTTAGGAGTAAGCCAATATTTCGAGCAATATTGCAACATATTAGGCAAAAAATTAGGGGCCCAGCAGACACTGCTTTAATATCCTATAATATTTTCGATGAGGATTGGGGAAGAATTAAAGAATGTCTATCCCTCCATTACGCGGATAAACGCGATTTGAGGACGTTAGAATTCGAGATGAGTAACTTAGCACAAAAAAATTGGAGTATTGACCAATTTTATGCTAAAGTTAACCATCAGTTATCCCTAATTATCAATAAAATTAAAGCGCAAAACTATGCACAAGAAACTATAGACGCTCTAATAGAGAGCTATAGAAACAGAGCTCTTGACGTGTTTATCAGGGGAATAAACGGCGAATTGTCAAAGATGCTAGTAATACAAAAACCACAAAATTTGCCAGTGGCTTATGCATCTTGCTTAGAAATTCAAAATGTAAGCCTTAGGAATTTTTCAATTCATCCTAAGATTATTAATAATGCCACTACAAAGTACCAAATTTATCAAAGGGCTCCACCAAAAAAATTAAATCCTCAAGAAAGGAATCAACTATATAATACAAACAATAATTACCAACCTGCAAATAAACAGGTTTCACAATTCGTGCCTCCACCAAGACCTTCTCAACCAAAACCACCGGTACCGATGGACATAGACCCATCGTTAAATACCCATCGAATTAATTATATGAATAGACATGGAAATAGTAGAACACATAAACACACTAACTCTCAAAGGTTGTTCAATGTGGAAACAGAGGAACAATATGTTGAAGAACCTCAAACGTATGAAGTGCAGCAACAATATGAAAATCCTCAGCAGTATGACGAATCTCAAGAATGCGAAGAAATAAATTTTATGACCGCAGCCTCTCTAGCATACCCTACTTAGAACTCTACACCAAAGATGGAGAAACCCTGAAATTTTTAATTGACACCGGTGCCAAAAAATTTCATTTGTGAACGGTTTGCTTTAAACTCTAAAAATATAGAAATACCATTTAAAGTTCAGTCTGCTGCAGGCCAAGTAGAAATTAATCAGAAAGTTACGGGACCATTCTTCAAAAGTTTAGGAATTGATAAAATTCTAAACTTTTACGTCCTTCCCAAACTTAAATCTTTTGATGGTATTATTGGTGACGATGCACTCAGGGAATTGGAAGCGATAATTGACAGGAAAAACGATACCTTAACTCTGATGGGAGATATCAAAATTAATTTAAAACCAAAGGCATCTAAACAAGTAAATAACGTTCAAACCATATTAAACGATGATGTCAGGATTCAGAAGATTATCGACAAGTACGCAGACCTTTTTGGCCCAGTTTCAGAAAGTGGAACCGTCGACACGAGTGTTCGTGCTGAAATCAAAACTACAACCAATGAGCCAGTATACAGCAAATCCTATCCTTACCCATCCAACCTTAGAAATGAAGTGGAAAATCAAATAGCGGACCTGCTAAAAGATGGCATAATCAGACCTTCGAAAAGCCCTTATAATTCTCCCTTGTGGATAGTACCGAAAAAGGCACACCCATCTGGAGAAAAAAAGTACAGGGTAGTCATTGATTTTAAACGTTTGAACTCTGTAACGGTGTCCGACGCATACCCCATTCCGGACATAAACAACACGTTAACCAGTTTAGGAGAGTGTAAATATTTCACTACACTTGATCTGACGTCCGGATTTCATCAAATCAAAATGAAAGAATCGGATATTAAAAAAACAGCGTTTTCCACAGCCAATGGTAAATACGAGTTCACCAGACTTCCATTTGGGCTCAAAAACGCCCCTTCCATATTTCAAAGAATGATTAATGACGTTCTAAAAACACAAATAGGTAAAAGCTGTTACGTGTATATTGACGACATTATTATTGTCGGGAAGACCAAAGAAGACCACTATAAAAACCTGGAAAATGTATTTTCACTACTGCACAAAGCTAACTTGAAAGTCAACATTGAAAAATCTAAATTCCTACAAACACAAGTAGAATTTTTAGGACACGTTGTCACGCAAAATGGAATTTTACCTGATCCTGGGAAAATTGCTGCTATTAAAGGTATTTCTGCACCAAGAAACTTAAAGGAATTAAAAAGTTTCCTCGGGTTAGCATCCTATTATAGAAGGTTTATACGAGATTTTGCAAAAGTCGCAAAACCGCTCACTAATCTTACTAGAGGACTTAATGCTCAAATTAGAGCTAACCAATCAAAAAAGGTGGCTATCTCACTCAGAAATGGTAGTCTCAAAGCGTTCAATGATTTGAAGGAATAATTAAGTTCTTCAGAAATTCTGGCATTTCCGGACTTTAACAAGCCTTTCACTTTGACAACCGACGCATCCAATATAGCAATTGGAGCAGTTCTTTCGCAGGGTGAAATAGGTAAGGATCGGCCCATAACCTTTATCTCTAGGTCTCTTAATAAAACGGAGGAAAATTATTCAACTATTGAGAAGGAAATGCTTGCCATCATATGGTCACTCGATAAGCTGAGGACTTACCTGTATGGAGCAAAGGAAATTAAAATCTTAACTGATCATCAACCCTTAACATTTGCCCTCAGCAATAGGAATAACAACGCTAAACTAAAACGATGGAAGTCAAGGATAGAGGAATACAACTATCAACTTATTTATAAACCGGGTAAAACCAATGTTGTCGCCGACGCTTTATCGCGACTACCGACAGAAATAAACATTCTAACACTATCTGATGATAATACACAGCACAGTGCAAGGAGGATAGCACTGATCTCATCCCTCATTGTGAAGCACCCCTAAACGTATTCAAAAACCAAATAATAATTTCAGAAGGGCTTGAGTCAAATATTCACGAAGTACCGCATCCTAACTATCACAGACACTACATCAAACGCGAAACTTTTGACAAGGATTCTCTAACAATTATCTTAAAAAACACACTTAATCCAAATATAGTAAACGGCATTAAAATTCCGGAAAAATACATTGCATTATTACAAGATATTTTTAAAAATTGCTATTTCAGATTTCGAATTAAAATTACCCAACGATTAGTCACCGATATTACAAATGAGGAAGACATATTTGGGATAATTCAGAAAGAGCACAAGAGAGCTCATAGGAACGGCAAAGAAAATAAAGAACAAATATTAGAAAGATATTATTTTCCTCATATGACAGGATTAATTAAGGATTACACTAAGTCGTGTGATATTTGTAATTGCAATAAATACGACCGACACCCTCAAAAGCCAGAGATTCAAAAAACTCCTATTCCAACAAATTCCACGGAAATCTTACATATTGACATTATCGAGATTTGGGGTGAAAAATTTATAACGTGTATAGACAAATTTTCTAAATTCACCAAGTTTTTCCGGATAAAAAACAAATCAGTGTTACACATCAGAGACAAAATTATCAAACTATTGCATTTCTTTTCTGTTCCAAAATTACTAGTGATGGACAATGAAGGTAGTTTCATAAGCCCAATTACATTAAATTACTTGGAAGGCTTAGGAATTGAAATATATTTAGCACCTCCACAGAAAAGTGAAGTTAACGGAGCAATAGAACGGGTTCATTCAACCATTATTGAAATGATAAGATGTCTCAAAGCCGAATATCCAGATTACACTTTAAAGGAAATCATCAACATTGCAGTTGATAGATACAACAATACAATACACTCCGTTATAAAACACAAACCTGCCGATATTTTCTTCGGAAGGACTGGACGGATAAATTATCAAAATTTGATAGATTTTAAGAGAATTGTCAACACTGACTTACGAAATGAAATCGCTAGAAACCAAAAGAAAATGTTGCATTCGCACAATAAGAAAAGAACTACAAACCTGGAGACACCGTATTTAAAAAGGATAAACAAATTAAGAAAAAAACCAAACCAATTTTCAAGAAGGAAGTTGTAGCTAAAGACAACACTGTTACAATTACAACAACTGACAATAGGAAAATTCATAAATCCCACTTAAAGAATTGAAATTTTTTTTTTTTTTCTCTCCCTCTTTTGTAGACTTTTACCATGTCTAACGAACGCGATCGTAAACACCTACGAATACAACAGCCCGTTGGTTGAAATTAAACAAGGAATCGGAAAAATAAGGAAAGGCAACTACAAAATCATACACACTATCAATCTGAACGAATATGAAAATGTTATAAACCAAATCAGACCAATCGTTCGCTACGAAATAAGCAAAACAGGACCACTAGTACCACAACTAGAGCATCAACTTATGAAAATCGACAACTTGCTTGACCAATTACGCGTAAGAAATGTTACTAAGAGCAAAAGATCAATTAACTGGATCGGATCAGCGTGGAAATGGCTTGCAGGTAACCCTGATGCTACTGATTGGGACGAAATCCTGTCCAAGACCAACGACTTAGCAGGAAACAGTAATAAACAATACACAATAAACCAGTACTTAATCAAAACAACAAGCGATATATTAAATGGGTACAACAGAATCATTGATGAAATTGAAACAGACAACACAGGTACATTCGAGCAGACGCTATTTAATAAATTGGGATTAATAAAAGAAGAATTATCTCAGATAGTTATGGCAACCCAACTTGCAAAGAAAGGAATTGTTCACTCGCAATTACTAAATAAAGCAGACATTGTTAATATTCTCTCTCAAACAGACACACTTCCTTTTAAAAATGAACTAGAAGCACTCAAATACGCTGAGCCCTCAATGATAGTTAAAAACTCGCTTCTCTTGTACATTATCGCATTACCTCAAACAGAGGACACAGTATTCAATAATATTCTCATTCGGTCAACAGTTAAAAATAACAAAAGAATTTATCTCAGTTTTACTAACCTTTTTATATCACAGTCAGAAAAGTATGGCGTACTAGAGAATTGTATGAACCTAGAAGATGTAAAGATCTGCAAAAGAGATCAATTACAAAAACTTGAAGAAAATCACTGCATCGTTCAAGTCCTAAACGGAGGAAAAGCACTTTGCAATTATCAATTCCAGAACACGCCAATAGTTTAACTCATTTTAGAAGGAACCATTTTCATTACTAATTACCACGGAACCCTTATGTACAACAACACAAACCACAATCTTAATGGTACCTTCATTATTAATTTTCTAAACGAAACAATAACATTAAATAATGTTACCTACACAAATTGGCAAACAACAACTCATCAAATCCTACCACCAATACTCCAAACCAATTTAACAGAAAACGAAATTAATATAGATCTGCAATATCTCCATCAACTCCATTTGACCAATGTAAAAAAATTAGAACATATTTCACTAGGAAATATAGTGTCAATAACCTCCAGTTCAACAGCAATCCTTTTAGAGATAATATTGTTTTTAGTCTTATGTTTTTGCTTCAAATCACATAAAAAAACTCAAACTCTTCATATTCCACCAATTGTTGATTTCCAACCAATTTCAATCAAATACCCTTGAATATTATCATCGAGACGCTGATTCTTAAGGATGGGGGAGTTAACACAATTCTATTACAACACAAGCTAACGCATAGAATAAATCCATAAGAACTAAAGAGTTGCTGTTAAATAAATTAATGTGAAATGTAAGCAACCCAATGCAGCGTAATCAATTTCTTTTACTTGCATTTTAAGTATGTCATATTTCTTAATAGTAAAATAATTTTTATTTCTTTTACTTATATTTTAAGCATATCAGATTTCGTAATAGTAAATCAACTTTTATTCGTTTCATATTTTACATCTTTTACTTGCATTTTAAGTATGTCATATTTCTTAATAGTAAAATAATTTTTATTCGTAAATTAAGTGCAATGCACTCAAGCAACAAAAATAATGTAAACATTTTTTTGTATTCTATTTTACACTTACATTTCTTAAGTACGACAGTTTTGGCAATAAATTAAGTGAAGTGCTACCCAAACAAAAAATATAATGTAAACATTTTTTATTCTATTTAAATTAATAATTTGAGTGAAATGCAATCCAAACGAAAAATATAATGTAAACATTTCTTTCTCTTTTGTAACTCTCTTTTTACAATACTCTCCTTTGTAACCCTATTTTTACTCTAGATGTAAGCAATATTATGTATTTAAAAAGAAGATTTCTTAAAATAAAGCAAGTCGAGTATTAACCAGCAACGAGTCTGAGTCTTATTTGGGCAAAGTAGTAACTTTAATGTTTAAATATGATTTCGGGCCAATTCTACAGGTCCAATTTTGAACCACTTTTTCGAGCATATGGGGCCGTATGTCGGCAATAACGCCACGAATGTTGGCTTCCAAGTCCCCTGACGTTTCTGGTTTGTTGGCGTAGACGAGCGACTTCACATATCCCCAAAGAAAATAATCCAATGGTGTCAAATCACACGATCTTGGTGGCCAATTGACAGGTCCATTCCGCGAAATTATGCGCTCATCGAATGTTTCCTTCAATAAATCGATTGTGACGTGCGCTGTGTGGCATGTAGCGCCGTCTTGTTGGAACCACAACTCATCCACATTCATGCCATCCAATTCGGGAACAAAATAGTCGGTTATCATGGCTCTATACCGGTCTCCATTAACGGTAACTGACTCTCCAGCATTATTTCGGAAGAAGTATGGCCCAATGACTCCACCAGCCCATAGAGCACACCAAACAGTCAGTTTTTGTGGATGTAATGGCGTCTCAAGGGTCTCATGTGGATTCTCTTCACTCCAAATGCGGCAATTTTGCTTGTTGACGTAGCCATTCAACCAAAAATGAGCCTCATCACTGAACAAAATTTTGCGATGAAAATCAGCATCGAGATCAATCTCATTTTCGTCCCATACACGAAAATCACGACGAATCAAAACATTGTTTCTTCGGTGCGCACTGTTCGACGTCTCTGCGGATGCGTATTATCACATAGAGTAAACGTTGTGCGAAAACGATCCATGGTTAACCGAATTAATTGCTCTGATGGACGATTATGTCGACCATAAAATGGACGGAGCTTGCGGTAAACTTCGCGAACTGAACCATTATTTTCGAAATAAATTTGCACAATTTGCAAGCGTTGTTCTTTTGTCAACCTGTTCATGATGAAATGGCAAACCAAACTGAACATAAATGACATTAGAGTTGCCAGATTTGACCATAAAATGCCAGTTTTATCTCTATTCGAAAAACAAACCTCTAAAAAAAACACCCTTTATCTGCACTAAAACTGTGTTGATCTCTTCATATGTCAGAACATGATCTCCAACAACCCGGACCATGTGATATTTTACAGACTTCACTCCTGACTCCCAGATACCGCCAAAATGAGGTGATCCTGGTGGAATAAAGTGCCACGTTATACCATCGTCTGCTAGTTGTTGTTGTAGTTTAGCCTTCTGAATGATATTGTTTGCTCCTACAAAGTTTGTGCCATTATCACTATAGATGTGGCTTATAGCTCCCCGTCGACTCATCATTCGTTTTAGTGCAGCGAGAAATCCGTCTGCTGTGAGATCTGAAGCAAGCTCAATATGAACGGCCTTTGTTGCTAAGCATACGAACAGAGTTATGTATCCCTTGTACGTGCGAACACCACGGAGGTGTGAACTCTTGAGTTGTAATGGACCAGCATAATCGATACCACAATGGGTGAAGGGTCTTGAGTACTGCACTCACGGTGTGGGTAACTGACCCATCAATTGAGTTTGTATCTTTGCCTTAAATCTGCAACATCTTAAGCACTTGTTGACACATGCATTGACAGCGTTGGTTCCGCGAATAATGCAAAACTTGTTGCGAACTTGATTGAGGGTTAGTTTTACCCCGCCATGTAGTGTCTACAGGTGTGCCTGATGAATAATTAGGTTGGTGAGAGTACTTGATGAAGGTAAGATGGCTGGGTGTTTCTGTTGTATGGGCAATGATGATTGTTTAAGCCTGCCACCTACTCTTATAATGCCTTTCTTGTCTAAGAATGGATTCAATGAGCGTAAGTTGCTAGACTTGCTGAGGTGTACGCCATTTTGTGACCGTCTTTGGTCTTCATCAAAGAACCGTTGCTGCTCTTGCTTAATGATCATGCACTGTGTGTTTTCAATTTCTTCAGTAGTGAGCTGGTCAACTTTTCTGTTTCCTGTGTTAATTCTTATGTTGTTGGCAAACCGTAGACAGTAAACTGTAATTCGCAGCAATTTTTTGAAGGATGAGAACCGATCTATGAGTGTAAAATCATCCTTGGGTCCCTTTTGAACTGACGGACATATCAATGTTTTGCGGGTCTCAGGAAGGTGACTTAAAGTCAGTGACTCAGTATGATTTGGCCATGAACTCTTGTGCTGTCTTAGCCACTTTGGGCCGTGCCACCAAAGCTCGTTGCTGACCAATTCATCTCCAAGCTGTCCTCTTGAAGGTACGTCTGCAGGATTTTCCTTGCCAGGAACATGCTGAATTTGTCCTCTAAGTGTCTCTTGTATGTATGAAACTCGATTTGCCACAAATGTAGTCCATTTTACTGGATGTTGCTTGATCCAATTTAGAACAATTTTTGAATCTGTCCAGGCAAAAATGTTACTACAATTTGTTAGTTGGTTTGTTTGGATGTATCCGATCAATTTTACTAAAAGAGCTACGGCACAGAGCTCTAATCGAGTAAGCGATACTTGTTTGATCGGTGCTACCTAAGTTTTTGACGCAATTAACGAAACTGATACGTTATTTTGGTTGCAAACGCGTAAGTAGACCACAGCTGAATATGCCGCTTCTGATGCGTCAGCAAATCCGTGTAACTCGACTTCAGCGGATTTGGAGTACTGTGTCCATCTAGGAATTCTTATATTTGATATTGCTGGTAATCTCAACTTGAATTCTTCCCATTCTTGTTGAATCACTCTTGGAACCACGTCGCACAGTGGCTCCTTTTTCAAAAAGTGATTGCTAAAATCAAATTTTCGATTTCTGATTTTCGAAATTTTTTTGTTTTATTTGACAGATAATTGACCAAAGGTTCTAAAACCAAAAACTTTTTTGATTTATGACAAGTATTTTGGTTTTTATGGGTACTCAAAGTTGGATAACTTTTTATGGTTCATTAAAATAGCATTTTTTTACATTTTTCGTAATATTAAAAATGAAAAATTTCAAAATTTTGAAAAAAAACATGGGAATTTGAAGTATGCTCTCTGAATTTATGGTATTTTAAAATAAATAATTTCCATAAGATGTAGAAAAAAAAATTTAGTTAGTAATTTTCATGAATTTTTTAAAAAAGGTCGTTTTTAGCATAGTTTTTCAAATTTACCTTGGCCTATAATCCACAAATCAATGTCAATCAAGGATTGGTGAATGGGAAATTTTAGTTGACATATCTGCCAACGAAAATCATATAGGTCTTACCTGCATATATTTGCCCGTTTAGAAGTTATAGCTACTTATGTGACATGATATGCATAAAACTGAATTTGTTGTGTGATGACGATTTTCAGTCTATGATATTTTGACTTGGAAATCGTTAATCTGAATTTGATAGAATGTTTGCAGCGAATATAGACATCACTCAAAATAAATTAAAAATTGTAAATATGGACGTTACCATGCCCCTTTCTTAATTTATTCTTCCTATTTCCAAAACTATTTGACGCAAATAGATGCATATGTAAAGAGTACCTAGAAAACTTCTGTCCACATAATATGGGCTTTGCCCCACCTCCAAAACGCTTGATTTGTCACTTTTTCCAAATCATAGTAGTACTTGCCTCAGATATTTATGTCTAAGTTTTTAATGCAATTTAAAAATATCTAGTAATGTTAAATAGAATAAAGCTGTATTTTTAATATAGAATACAGGTAGATGCACTTCTGATAACAGTGAACTCTAGCGCAGGCCAACTTTATAGACACCTGTTTTATTACGGTAGATATCATACAAGGAATTTAGCCTATTAGGTAGTTAAATTTTTTCGCTGAACCAAAGCGAATTTTTATATAAAGTATGCAGACTTTCTTAAAAAGGAGCTATCACTTGATGATATTCCTAGCAGATCACAGACCTCCAGAGGAAACCAGCAAAACAAATTGAAAACTGTGGGGAATTTACGAAAAAGAGAAAAATAGCAGTCGCCTCTGCAAACATTTCAAAAGAGAACTTAGCACAAGCGCTCAGCATGAAGTACAACAAAGATCATGAAATGAAAAAGGCAGAAATAACGAAAAGAGTTTTATTGGCAAGCCCAACAAGAGTCGATCGAATCAAAAAAAGTATTCCTACTCCGTAATGTGAACCCATAAAATATGACGGTTCCAGTGCTTTAGCGCTTTTCCTAGACTTAGGGCTTTCAAAGGAAAAATATAAGAACTTGAGAAATTCATTAAGAAGCCACAAAGTAGATGTTTTTCCCAGCTACAAAGTTGTGTCAGAAGCCAAAAAGGAAGCGGTTCCTGGTAACTGTACGGTGACAGAAACATCAGCTGAAGTTAGACTCCAAGATTTACTAGATCATACCGCTAAGCGAATTTTGAGCAGTAAAAGCAGCCATGAAATACAATCGTTCCCAGATAATATTTCTTAGGTTAGTTAGGTTTTCGTTAAGTCACGAAAAGAGCTGACTGATAAATTCTGTAGTACTGTTCTAAGTTTCTTAGATATCCAAAATAATGATGATATTTTTATAGAATTGTAGATTGTTGTTGATTTTTTAAAGAAATTACCTAATTTATTACTGTAACCCTTTTTTGAAAACTTTTCTAGCCTTTGAGAAAGACTGTTTATAAATTATGTTAAGAGATAAAAAAATAAATGCATATGAATGAATTAGCAAAAATTAAAAAAATTTTTTTTTTAAAAAAATTTTAAAAAATTTTTAAATTATTAAAAGTTCATTAATTGAATAAAGCGCTCTAAAATTTATAAAAAAATTTTTTTTTTATGAATTCATACCACTAAAAACCAAAAATTTCGAAATTTGGACTTTCACCTCTTTTTAAAAGTATTTATAGCTAAGCCTTAAACCTGAATCTTATATATGTCGTAGCTACAGAAATTACCAACCAAAATCAAAACACTTTACTCAAATATCTTTACCCGTTCGAAAGTTATGATTTTAGCAACGCGAAATCGCAAAAGGCGCCACTGTGCGTCGTCCCATCCGATGCCTAGAAACAATAGTTTTTGGATCATTATCTTTGCCTTTATGGTTACAGGTGAAAGCCAACCAAGTGGATCAAAAAGTTTAGCTGCATCGTTTAGAATGGCTCTTTTGGTATTTTTTGTGTTGAATGAGGTCATGTTGATGATGAATTCAAAACTGTCGCTGTTAGGGCACCACCTTAGCCCTAAAATTTTTACAATTTTGCTGTGTTCTAAATCCAGGTCTAATTTGTAGTTCTTATCTTCTTCTGGCAACTTTTGCAGCATCTTCAGATTATTTGAGGTCCACTTTCTTAATTTTAGACCTCCCTTGTCTAAAACATCAATGAGTTGTTTTTGTTTTTCTAAACACTCTCGCAATGTTTCTGCTCCTGCTAAGCAATCGTCTACGTAGAAACATTGCCTTAGTGTTTGGCTTCCCAACGGAAATTCATTTTCATGATCTTCTGCAAGCTGATACAAAGTTTTGATTGCAAGAAATGGTGCTGATGACGTTCCATAGGTGACAGTATTGAGCGCATACACCTTAAAGTATACGTTGCAGATCTCTATCCTCGGGTTGCACCCATATTTGTCGGTACATTTTTTCTACATCTGACGTAAAAACTACTGCAAACATTCGCCAACGCATTAGTAGTATAAATATGTCGTTTTGCAAAGTTGGACCGACCATCATGATGCTGTTAAGGGAATGACTTGTGGAAGTCTTTGTTGACGCGTCAAAAACTACACGAAGCTCTGTCGTCGTGCTGTCTTGTTTAATAACTGGGTGATGTGGTAGATAATATTTTGTGGTAGACTTGTTTGAGCGTGCTTCTTCCATATGGCTTAGTCTTGAATATTCTTCCATAAACTGGATGTATTCCAGACGAAGAGCACTGTTTCTGGCAAATCTTTGCTCGAGTGACAAAAATCTTGTCATTGCTGCTCGTCTAGAATCCCCTAATGCTGATCGGGATTGATGTAGAGGTAATCTAACTATATATCGTCCGGTGATATCTCTTATATGGGTGAGCTTATAATGTTTCTCACACTCTTTCTCTTCAGCCGTCTGTAAATTTGCTGTTGGCACATCTTCTAACTGCCAAAATTGTCTTAGGGTTTCGTCAACTCCTTCCACACTGAGACAAGTGACGATATTGGTTGATGTGATGTCTCGGTGCCTTGGAGATGTAAGAGCCACCGGACCAGAAAGGATCCATCCGAATATTGTATTTTGTGCCAGTGGTGTTTGGTGGGGATCCCTTATGAGTCCTTGCGTCATTATTTCTGGGAACATGTTGGCGCTAAGAAGTAGTTCAATGTTTCTGGGTTTAAAGTACCATGGATCCGCTAGCTGCAAATGATGAATGTGTGGCCACTTACATGCGTTTATTTGTGCACTGGGCATCACTGATGTAATCCTTGGCATGACCACGGCCTCAATTTCACACCACTTATCCGAATCGTAAACGGACTGGATCGTTAGCGAAACCTTGAACATTGTATCCATTGAATGACCATTGACTCCGTTTATCTGATTTACACAACGAATAGATGGAATATTCAACTTGCGTACAAGATCCTCTAATCAGACAGGCCTGTGGTCCAGAGTCAATCAACGCTCATATCGGTCGAAGATATCCTTTTCCTTGTGCATGTAAAATTGCAATGCCTAATAGTACTGTTACTGTTGGATTGGTAGTAGTAGCAGCTGCTACTTCTGTGGAGGATTGCCTTGCTCCCTCATGGCTTGTGTGAAGGAGAGTATGATGCTTAACCTTGCAATGCCGGCAAATGTATTTGCTAGTGCACTCCTTGATGTTGTATCCTTTTTGGAGACAATTGAAACATAATTGATGTATTTGAACGTGTTTTTGTCTCTTTATTAGATCCATGTTGACAAACTGAGTGCATTTAAATAGTGAGTAACTTTCTTTGCAAACTGTACATCTTCTTTCAGAAATTGCAGCTACATAACTTGTTGCTCGTGTTGTAACCTTTGCCTGAGGATCCCTTTTTTCGTTAATATTCTCTAGACCTCGAAATCTGGCTTCGATGAAGTCGAGGAATTCACTTATCCCTGGAATGTCAGTGGATGTTCCTCGCTGCTGCTGGTAAGCTCGCCTGACCCCGATGTCCAATTTTGGCAGTAGAATTTGTATAACTAACGGGTCCCAGGACATAACATCAACACTCAAGTTATGTATACAGTGCAGGATTTCATTAGTAGTGTCCATCATGTACTTGAGGTCAGATGCATTGTCTGCCCTTGATGGCTTCAGATTCAGCAATCTTCCTATGTGATTGTTGATAAGTGCTGCAGGATTTTTAAACCTCTTCATCAGTAAGTCGATTGATGTTTCATAATTTGCCGTAGTTGAGGGAAGATGATTTAGTAGACGTGCTGCTTCCCCACGCAGGTTGGTTTTCAAATACTGCATTTTCTCGACGTTGCTCAGCTGCTTATTTTGGTGAACTAAATGATCAAATAGTTCCCAAAATGTAGTCCATTCTTCGTACCTTCCACTAAAGACAGGGATATTGACAGCAGGAAGCTTAATGGGTGTCGTTGTAACAGCAATTGCAGGATTGCTGCGTTCATCAAGAGCTTCTTGAATTGCGATGTAGGCATCTTGATAAGTTTCTTCTATCCTTTGGAAATCATTATTAATGACGTAAGGATGGTTGAGTTCTTCTTGACTGAGTGTAGACATCAATTCTTCGTTAAGTTTAGTGATGCTTGACCAGCTATCCTTGAGTTGGTCAGCCTTGAAACTTGGAAAGATATTACTCCTGTTGATATCGATACCTTCCGTTAGACGTATAAAATTGGTGCACAAAACTGACAGCCGTTTGAATATCAGCATTTCCTTAACTTGCTGCTGCTGAATAGATTGCTGAGTAGGTTGCTGTGCCTGTTGTTGTAATGGCTGTGCTGCGTTATCCCCTTTTCAGATGTCCAGCTTATTGGTGTAATTTTCCAATAGTTCATAATATTTCCCTTCTACTTGAACGTAGAAGTTTTTTGTAAAGTACTCATGCGTGGGATATCGCGTTCGATCTTCTTCGATTTTTTTGGTCGTTTGACCAGAACGCCGACCATACCTTCTCCAGTTCTTCTATTCTTTTTGAGAAGTAGGTTATAGTATTCCTCTCAGCTGGCAAGTTAAGCTTTATATATTTTTTTTTTGCACTGTTCTGTTCTTAAAGCGAACGCTTGTCAAAAAAAAAAAAATAAATCCTTAGTCTGACACACCTGAAATCCGGCTCGAAGGACCATGTAATAAAACGTTCTAGGACCCCTTACCGCTGGTGGGGGGAAGCCTTAAAACTTGTTTTATTTTAATACGGCGGCGTATGTTATGTTTGATATAAAGGAGTTTCTCCTGGCAGGATCGCCATATGATGTCTTTATAGGTTGTTTTTGGAGAGAAGATTTTTGCTAAAGGGCTTTTTAATGTTGAAAATAAAATACGGCTGTATTCAGCTCATGTCATTCAAGATTCTGATTTATTGAAAGAAATTCTTGGCTTATGTATATACTAAAGATAATTAGTGCAACCAAAACAAAATTTCTTATGTTGCATTTTTCTACAAGCTAATGTTCAATGTACTACGTAGCATTAACCTCATCATAACTGCATACTTTGCAGTTCTTTAGCTTAAGTCAATGCACTTAAACATTATTCAATTTATTTATTTTGTGTAATTCGCAATATAAATTGCACCTTATGTTTTTGCATAATTCGTATTTTTTAATAATTTACAATTTTTGTTTTAATTTGCATTTTTTATTTTGCTTGCACTTTTGTTAAACACCTTAACCAATACGTAAGAAACTTAATGATAAAAAATATGTGTAAACATTAAACTATGTTGAATCATCAACAACATAGTTGCAGGCACACACCTTCTGGTGAAAAAGGGACATTGTTCATTAACCCATAAAATTCGATGAATTTATTATCCTAGGAATTTTTGGGTGGCCAAATACATACAAATTATTTTTTCGATGCATTCATAGAGGGTGGATTTTTTGCGCTGTAATACTTGTTTTGTAACAAATTTTGTATTTCAAAGTATAACTTAAATTTAATATAGTACACTATGAACTATGAAAAACATAATATTTTGGCAAAAAAAAAATCAATTCTTTTTGCTTTGGTCACAGTTTGAATATTTATCTATTTTTTCTGAGATGTGTGGTTTCTTATGTTAGTAATTCGCAAAATTCTTTAAAAAAATTATCATAATTGTCGTTTTTTTAAAAATGCCGTCGAGTTTGCTTAAATACTTTTGGGGCATTCCATCTATAATAGGCCTATCATTACCCTCATGCTCTTTAAATAGGCTGAAACATTTTTGAGTGATTGGTCTAACATGTGAAAGATATAAAAAAATGCGATAAAATTTTTTTGACCAATATTATTTGTTTAAAAAGAAAGTTAAGATTTATGATTTGCAATGTAAATTGAAACATTGAGAATGAGAGCGAGAAAATTTGAATATTCCACTACTTTTCTTCTAAAAATATTCACTGTATACACACACTTTAAATGCTTGAAAAAAAATGGTAAAAATAAGAATGAAATTTTCAGAGAAGGTACTCTCCTGTATGTTCTGAAAATTTTGAGCATAAAAAGACTGAAACCAACTCGTATTTTATTCTCTCGCTGGCATGCTCAATGTATCAATTTACATTGCAAATCATAAATCTTAACTTTAAATGCTCGTAAAATCAAATAGGGTGAAAAAAACATAGATAAACTTTTCAGAGATGGTACTCATGTATATTCTGAAAATTATGAGCCTAAAAAACCTGAAATCGGTGATGGAGTATTCGGAAAATTGATGTTTTCTTTCGGTCAAAAAATTTTATCGCATTTTTTATATCTTCTATTTACATGATAGACCTTTCACTCAAAAAAGTTTCAGCCTATTTAAAAACATGAGGGTAATGATAGGCCTATTATAGATGGAATGACCCCTTTCGTTTTCGCGGGGATATCAAATTTTGAAATATTCATACATGTGATTTTCCCCATGCCTGAAAACTCATTATGGAGACGTATACTAGTATATCAGATGACTTCAAAATGCGATAGTTTGGCGAAAAAAAAAAATATTTCACAAAATTCAACAGCATTTTAAAGAAGAAGACTTGTTGTTTAGGATTCCACCCATAGTTTTAAAAAAAAAAAAATTACGGTGCTACATAACCTCAACTATAGCAGAAAACAATATTTTTGCACCTTTGGGTTAGAATATCTCAAAAACCTTACGTGATAGAACAATTCTGAGCCCAAATTTGGTTTCAGGATATCCCGAAACCCAATAAATCAGCACTGAAGGTAAAAAAGGGGGAAAAATTTGCATTTGTAGGACTGTGTAATTAAATGTTATTGGATAATGCTAACCATTCAATAATCAAATTTAAGTGTTAGTCATCATCTTAAAAGCATCGTATAATATGATATTATATGTTGTTAACATATTATATTTTTTAATTTAATTTGTTCTTCATTCCACATTCAAAGTCTTAGATAATTAGTTTAGATTTTAAACAAAAGTATAATCGAGAAACTAGATCTAAAATACAAAACAGTGAAATACATCCAAATTGTCTAAAAGACAAGTGGCGAATGAACCTGACAAAAAAACAAAATATCTTAATACTATTGATGGGGTCAACATATTAAGAGCCAAATATAAAATAAGTATTAAAAGAATTAATAAAGGAATACAATTCAATTATTGTACTATATTATAATTACATATGTGCCGTGAAAACCACAACACAGTACTGAAAGAAAAACAAATTTAACAAAAATCAAAGTTGCAAGCTTATGTCCCATTTCGCGCGGCCTCTTCCATATACCCAGACAGAAAAAATAAAAACATATAATATTTAAATTTTTTTTTTAACTTAAAATAACACTCAGGGGATAGGCCCCATATGCTATGCATTGTGGTGATTTGTAGGAAACGGAGATAGGTTAGTGGGATAAGAAGAGTAGTGTCGGTGGATATTTTTTTTAATTTAATTATGTCAGAGCGGTCAGGAAAATCACTTGCAGGGAAATTGTTCCACAACCTAATGGTACGACCAAAAAACGAATTATCACGATAGTGCGATGTTCTATCCAACACCGTCCTTAAGCAAAAGGAATGTGCCTGATGAGACGCTCGAATGCTACGAGAGAAAACCCGAACTGTAGGCACCAGCTTGTAAATTTCTCTAGAGCACATCCCATTAAAATATCTATAAAAAAGGGTCAAGCACCCTACGTTACGACGGTGCTTGAGAGAATCAATAGAAGATGCAATATCAACATTCCCAATTAATTTTATCGCACGTCGCTGAACTCTGTTTAGCAGCTCCAAAGTAGTTTTTGGAGCCCCGGCTCATAAGTGCGAATTCTACTCCAATTTAGGTTTAATATAGGTGAAGATCAACAGGGGTGAAGTGTTTCTTACACCGTTTTAAAAACCTAGACACTTGGCCGCTTCATTCGCCACTCTAAACACATGATCTGTCCACCTCAGATCTGATTGAATTGATATGCCCAGAACGTCAAGAGTTGTTAATTTCGAAATGCCTACGCCAGCCATATTGAGGGGTAGAGCAGAGTAATCCATTCGTCTGTGAGACAACAAACAACATTGGGTCTTACCAGCATTAAAATCGACCCGATTAGTACGACCCCACTCGGAGATTTTTTTTGGTCATTTGAGAGTGTGTCGTACATAGAACGCCTTTCCCTCTCAATCTCTACAGAGCTTGGGCGCTTTTTAAAGCTATACGAATGACAAATGATCGAAGACAGAAGGTTATCGATAAAAACAGGAAGAGGGATGCAGATAAGATTGAACCCAGGGGGACTCCAGCATTGATGAAGCATTCATTTGAATTGAAACCGTCTATGACAACACGTATAGAACGGCCACTGCAGAAACTCGTTATACAAGAAGCGAAGGAATTACCGACACCATATGCAATTAGTTTAGACACGAGGACGCAGTGCCACCCTCGGTCAAATGCCTTTGAAATATCAAAAGCGACAACTATACTTTCACCGAAAAGATGAACACATTGGTTCCACCTTTCAGTGAGGAACGCCATAAGATCTCTGATAGAGCGGGCCTGGCGAAAGCCGTTTTGGCGATCACTAAGCAATTCCTTGCGCTCCAAGTAGTTAATAAGGTGAAAGTTTATTACGCTCTCCATTACTTTTGACAGCGCAGAGCATATCGCAATGGGGCGGAAATTTTTAGGGTTGGTAGCATCTCTTTTTTAGGAATTGGCTGGACATTAGCAACCCTCAAACATGATGGAAATTGACCACAAGTGCAGTAGATATTGAAAACAATGCGCAATAGTCAAGCCAGTGTTGAGACACACTTTATTAGCACATGGGCTGATATACCATCCATTGTTGATGTTAAGGTTCGCGAGGACTCTTTTTACAGCCATAGTTCGAAAGCAAATGGTCTTCATCGCCGAAGATTTACTCTCGACGTAGGGGAGTGGTTGACCGCTACCTAGGAGTATTGCATTCTTAGTTTTATCAATAGGGTCAAAAAAAATGTGGTCATTCATTAAGGGGGGGGGCGGGGGGTGTAAGGTATTCAATTGCATTTTTTTTAAATTTTTTTATTCAATCCATAATATCTCAAGAATATTGAGTCAAAATTTCAAGTCGATTGGAACACAATTGACGAAGTTATGAGTATTTTTATACCTGTCAGATGAACGTTTCATACCTGATTATTTTGTGTTCAAAACTTTAAAGCGTTTTTCCCACAACTCACGTTTTCAAAGTCGGTGCCCCTCATAACTTCAAAACTACTACACCGATCCTTTTGGAATTTTAAATACTATTCCTGTACATAATGTACGAGGTAACGCTGGAGAGTTTTTTTCAAATTTGTTAATAATTTTTATTTTACAATAACAAATTTGCCGATTTTTTTCGCAAAAAATAGCGTTTTTCCCTTCAGTGTTCCAAAAAAGTGAAAAATTAAAATTTCGAAAAACCCTCCCAGCATTACCTGGAGAAAACTATTATCTAACGAATGAACTTTGATATTTTGATTTCAGATGATCTAGCACCAAGTAATGAGGGGCACCGCAATTCTACTTTTTTCCGAGACACGTCTGAATAATTGCTGCCATTGCCGTGTTTTTTTATTATTTCTCCGTAAAAATTTCATACAATATTCTTCAAATGTCATACTTTAATGTACTATTGGTTTTATTAAAGAGATTTTAACTAAGTCGTCACAAAAAATTCACAAAAACATGCCTTTCTTCGTACGAATTAACCTTAACCCCCCCTTAAAAAAATTGAAATAGACGATAAAGTCTGATTTTTCATTCTCTTAAAGAAAGCCCAAAAGTTTTTGCTACCTTTCGGTAACAAAAGGGTTTTTGGCGCATGTCAAGCTCGTGTAGAAACTTTTCGCGCTGAATCGTGGCATTACAGCGATTTCTAGTCTCTTTGCGAAGTCTTTCAGTATCAGCCTTTCTATAAAGACGCCAATTCTGGAACTGCAATTCTGCAAATCTTATTAAACCAAGAATGCTCACAACTTATTGTGAAGAGTTTGGAGTTGATACCCAGGGTACCGTGGACGAAATTACGAAGCGTTTCAAGGCATTTTTAACTGACGAAACCCACACCCCAGTTCAATTACAGCGACTGGAAGAGTTACAAAAGCTGTACAAACGCGCAACGTCACCAAGCCCATAAAGGAGTAAACCGAAAATATTGACGTCCTTAGAGTTACCACTTGAAGCGAGTAGAGCAGATACCAACGACGAAGATGATTAGCCCAAACAAGATCCAGGGCCGTGCATGTCCCACACGTTAACTCAGCCAGCCGGAGTCACTCTAGCGGCATACGGCCCCACGGTCATGGAACAGGTGCGCAAATGGGGATGGAAGTACGACGGAGTGAAGGAACCACTGATGTTTGTCGAGAGAGTGGAGGAATTGGCTGAAGCGTATGGTTTAAATATTGACCAAATTCCTAGAACGATGCCGGAGCTTTTGCGTGAAAAAGCGTTAGCCTGGTATAGGAATATCTACCAGCAGTGGACTACGTGGAAGGCTTTTAAAGTCACGTTCCTGGATTTCTTTTTGCCCCCAAAATATTTTGAGAATCTGGAGGACGAAATAAGAGCACGACTCCAACGGCCCCGTGAGACATTTAAAGAATACGTGTTGGCCTTACAAACAATGATGCGACACGCTCGCTGCACCAAAAGCCAACAAATTGAAGGGATTTTCAGAAACTGCCGTGCGAAGTATCAGTGGTACATCAAAAGGAAAGATTTTACCTCAATGGCCGAATTAATCGCCTTGGCAGACGACCTGGAGTGCATCCGATAGCGAGATACGGAAAGACCAACTGGAGCCACCAACCGAGCTGAACAACATCGAATGATGACGCAGACGGGGGAAAATTGGATCAACTTTTACACTGGTTGCCGACGCTGTGGGCAAGATGGCCACTTTGAAAGAGAGTGCCGAGAGTCTCAGCGACTTTTCTGTTGGGTTTGTCGTCGATCAGGTACAAGTACCATCAGCTGTTACCGCCGAGCGGGAAACGCACACGGAGGCCGCCCACAACGAGGGGAGGCGGACACTAAAGAAGGGCTCCCTCAACAAATGTAGTGCAGATATCATCCGACTGCAGACGCATGTACGCCAACGTCAGGGTTGGCGGAGAGAGGGTGTCGGCCACAATCAACACCGGGGCGACGATGAGTTTCGTACGCGAATCTTTTGCAACAGAAACATCGGGCTAGTCGGTCACACCGAAAGGCCACCACGAAGTAAGATGATAGCTTCACCACCAGAGTCCACCACGGCCATCGTGACAGAAACCTCAGTCGCCGCGACCGCGAAGCGGACGGGATTGCTTACAGTGTAGCCTGCAGAGGAAGAAGTAATTAAAGATTTTCTTACTCAAGAGCTAAAAAAATTCGAAGAACTACAAGGCGTCACCCAGATCACCACGCACCCGATCATCATGATGGACGACAAACCTGTCAAGCAAAGATATATACCCCGAAATCCTTCGATGCAAGCGGTTATCGACGAGGAAATCAACAAACTGCTGTCCAAAGGATGCATTGAGCCGGAAAAAGACAGGAGCATGGTGATTGTGCATTGACTGCCACCAGCTGAATAGCAGATCAGTACCAGACGCATCTACTTCACCAGATAACGCACATTTTGGATCGCCTGCGTAACGCCAAATAAGTCAGCAGCCTTGATCTCAAGGATGGATACTGGCAGATTCTGATGGAGGCAACTAGCAAGCAGTATACTGCATTTACGGTTCCAAGGCGTGGGCTCTACCAATGAAAGGTCATGCCTTTTGGTCTTCGTTCAGCCCCTGCAACTATTCAACGGGCCCTCGGTAGGGTCATTGGTGCAGAAATGGAGCCGGTCGCGTTCGCTTACCTGGACGATATTGTTTTCACCGGAGCAACCCTGGAAGAACATCTACGTAACATGCGATAAGTGTTTCGGCGATAACAGGACGCAAATCTACGAATAAATCCCGACAAGTGCGAATTTTTCCAAGCCCAGATAAAATATCCCGGCCATGTGGTAAGCGGCGAGGGAATAAAAACCGACCCAGACAAGGTAGCAGCGATTCGCGAGCTAGACCCGGGGGTTGCCTCATGGTACCGACGTTTTGTGCCCGACTTTGCATCGGTGGTTCAACCCCTGACATCCTTGCTTATAAAGATCGAACATTGGAAATGAGGGCAAGAGCAGCAACGCGCGTTTGAGACTCTCAAACGCGCTCGTTTGCCGAGATTTCAGTCAGATATTTAGCCTACAGACCGATGCCAGTGACTTGGGCCTCAGAGCCGTTCTGACGCAGACCCTTGAGGGAAAGGAACAAGTGCTAGTCTACGCGAGCCGAAGCCTGAACAACGCGGAAAATAACTATTCGCCAACCGAAAAAGAATGTCTGGCAATAGTATGGGGTATTCAGAAAATGCGTCCCTACTTAGAGGGTTACCAGTTCATCGTGATAACGGACCATCTATCTCTAAAATGGATGAAGTCAATCAAAAGTCCCACAGTTGACAGTCCGATACCGGAAAGGAAAGCAGAATGTGGTGGCTGATGCGCAATTCCGACAATCCCAAGAAACGCTAAAGGCAGCAGATGACTGTCCCTGGTTGCGAAAGAAGATATTTGAAGTACGTCAACAACCCGCAAAGTTTCCCGACTACACGAAAATTGGAGGTCACCTGTACAGGCATTTACCTAGCCACCCCAGTGACGAAGATTGCGCCCAATGGAAACTCTGTGTGGCTGCTCCTCTACGGAAAAGAGTACTAGAAGAGAACCACGACAGCACCACTGTCAGGCACCCAGGGATCAGAAAAACGATCACCCGCAACGCCAACAAGTACTACTGGCCCGGGATGTTTCGAGACGTCAGCCGTTACGTGAGAGGCTGCGAACTATGCCAGCGTTACAAATCCAGTCAACAAGCCACAGCGGGAGAAATGCTGATAACCATCCCTGAAGAGCCCTGGGCCACACTCTGCGCGGACTTCGTAGGAATCTTGCCGAGGTCAAGTCATGGAAACACTATGCTTTTGGTGTTTTTCGACCGCTTTTCGAAGTGGACTGAGCTGGTACCACTACGGAAAGCTTACTTGGAGGAAATCGGAGTTCAGCAACGATTTACCGCACCCTACACGCCACAGGAGAACCCCATCGAGAGAGGGGGGTCAGGCCATATGACCTGGGACGACCAGCTCCCCAAAATATCATTGGCTTATAATACCAGTGCGTCGGAAACCACAGGGTACAGTCCTGCCTTTTTGACCCAGGGTCGACAACCTCGGCTACCCCGAGCACTGTTTGATGAGGTCACCGCAGGCGACTGCAGTATATATTTGACATCGTGAAGATCAACCTAGCATAGGCTACCCAAAACCAGGCTCGTCATTATAATCTTCGCCGACGCCAATGGAAGCTAAATAGCGGACAATTAGTGTGGGTCCGACAACACCATCAATCAAAAGCCATTGAAAGTTTTGCGGCCAAACTCGCCCCAAAATATGCAGGTCTTTATACTGTGGTTGGGTTTCTCTCCCCAGCAATAGTACAATTGAAGAAGGAGGGACACAAAGGAACGTGGACAGCTCACCTCAGAGAGCTCAAATCCTTTCACCCACAATAAAAAGTCATAACTTAACTCTCTTTTTACAGATTTACAGACGATCACATCAAGCCATGAACAACAAACCCAAATCGGGGTACGTGATCGACAAAGAGAGGTTTCAGCATCTGCATCACACAGCAAATAGCAAGGTCCTTCAGCCGAGTTCGTTGTCGAAATATCAGATAGACAACTGCATAGTACACAGAAGAGTTCCATAAAAGTTTCCAGCCGAGGTAAAAACAGAGCGTAACAGAACAACATAAAGGTGGTTACCCTAATAACCCCCGGAGTGAGAGGGAATTGTGAAGACGGAAGTCGGCAAGGCCCCGTTTTCGCCCACAACTCCAACAGCAGCAGCAGAGCTATCGCTTATTTCTTGTTTTTTTATTTTATAAACTATTTAAAGTTAAGAGACCATTGAGTACAACTAGTTAAGGTTTTAATCGCGTTGGATCGCGTGAGAATCCGAGTGAAGTTGTATCGAATGCCCAAGTGACCACACGAGACGCTACTGTCAATACACCAGAGGTATCAACATACCAGCTATGTCATCAATCAGCAGTTACAGCCACGAAATGGCGAAATATTAAACCCTGATGTTATAACCATACGGTGGTGAAAATTAAACAAAGCTACGGGATATAAATGAAGGAACTCCAGCAAAAATCGGGACAGTTGTTTCGAGGCGGCAAAGGCAGTAGTAAGTTAAACAAGCAACAGCAGCAGTGGTCGCAGCAGCAGTCGCAGAGATAGCAGTAGTACCAGAAGCAGTGGCAGCAAGAGAAGCAGGGTTGATAGCAGAAGCGGTGCCGACAACGTGGTTACAGGTACATTGTCAAATTCGTAGTTTGAACGTAGTGAGTAGAGTAGAGGTTCTGACCGAGTAGGCAACATAGAAACCGTCGTGAGCGTCAGAGTTTGGGTTTGCGGGTGTATGAGCTATCATATCCATACACTTGAGGCCTAGAATTTGACACGCATACGGTCAAGCTAACTTTGAGGTTCCCACAGTGACTTTCTCGCTATTATATCCGTTAGTCACTGTGGAGCCGCGAGCACGGCAGCGGTTAGCAGCATAGAGCCCGTCATGAGAGTCAAGATTTCGGTTTGCGGGTGTATGCGCTATTATATCCATACACTTGTGACCTACAGTTTGACACGCATACGAGCAAGCTAAACTTGAGGTTTCCACAGTGACTATCTCGCTATCATATCAGTTAGTCACGGTGGAGGTTGAGAGCAAGGCAGAAAGTGAAGCTAGGCATTGCGTGGGCAGAGTACTCAGTCTTACCTTTTTCTCACGAACCTCACTACAACGACGCAGTGAAAACACGACGACCAGGGTACGCTGACACGACGGCAGTGAAAACACGTCGAAAAAGTTAATCACATCTGTTAAATATTAATTTACGCATATATATGTATATATATTTTACAAATACTGAAATGAAAGAATCTGAAAATCACAGAAGCCGTGCAATTCTCTCCTTTCAATAAAAGAGCCACTCCTCACAAATTATAAATTTTTGTGACCGAACCTCTGGACTCCAAGACCCTCGGACGAAGGTTCGTTACAATATAGTTGTAAAATTTTACTTGAATGTTGATAAATGGCTGAATTTCAGATATCATTCAATTATTAAAAATATATAAATTTAAATGAAATAAAAAAAAATTAAATCATTAAAAAATATTTATGTTACTAGTGCGTTATTTGTTTATCCACTTTTTGACTTAGCTTTTGCAATTCGATCTCAATTTAAGTATTTGAACATCGTTATTGTTGTTGCAGGTTAGGGTGCGTTATATTTGAGCGTGTTTTGTGTGCGGTTAATTTCTTTTTCGAAAAAAACGATTCGCAGGTGTAAGTTGATCCAAAAGCACTGGAAACGTTTTGTGCTTCAAGTGTTATAAAAATCTATTTTTGATTCTGATGTTTCAAAAATCTCTAAATTAAATAGTGTGCTGTAATTCAACTAGTTCTACTTGGAGATTGGGGACAGCCCCCTGTATTGGACTATATTTCAGAAGCTTTGTTGTATTTGTCTAACTCTAAATTACTAAATTCAACAATGGAAAGTGGTGAGCGTTGTTACTTTTCAATTGCGATCAAAATAACAACAATTTCTGCTGGATGCTTTGATCTGATTAAATATATTGATTACAAGGGCATCTTTTCTTTTCAACGATATATTTAAATAAGTTTAATAAAGTTCTTCGACAATGTCCGCTAAAAAGCATAAGTCCATAAATACAATAACCACTCTTCTTAATTCTGGTACAGGTTTATGCTTACCATTTATGGACAACTTCAATTCGCGGTCAACTAAGCAATGTGAAGCTACGATTCATATTGTATTGTTTTGTATTGTATTGTAATACTTTAGTTTAGTTTATGAATAGTGAAATTTCCATCCAATTACAGATTCTCATTCTAAATTCTAATACGGTAGACCCCGCTTAGTTGGTCGCTCAACGGCACAAAAAATTTGGATCTATTAACAGGGGAATCAATAAAGCGGGCCGCGCTGATTTGATCCAACGGACCAATTAAAAGAATCCAAGATAATTGACCGAATTTGTCAATTAAACGGTAAATCAAGGTAAATCTGTATTTTACTGACATTACTTCAAGAGCCCAAAATAAGAACCAGAAAAATTTTAAATATCTTACCGTTTTAATTCAGAGGTTTTATTTTTTTTTAACTCTACCACATCAAAATAAAAAAAAGGAGTAAGTAAAAGGAGCTTCAATTCAACTTAAGACAAAATAAATAAAATCAACAAATTCAGGCATTTGTATCATTTCACAAAAAAAAGTATGTATGTATTTTATATTATATAATTTATTGAAATATTTTTTGTGAGGAAGAAAATGTGTGCGAAGGGTTTGAATATTTTGAAGGAGCTCGCCAACAGTTGGAGCCCTATCATTCGTTTCTTCCTCTACTTCGTCTGATCTAAACCAGTTATTCGGAGAATTCAATAAGCCGGGACCTATTAAGCGGGTTCCACTGTACACTACATAACTTTTTAATTAAATTACTTTTTCGTTGAATTTCACTTGAATATGTTTCCATTATTTTTGTTGATTTACTTGCTACAAACGATGAACCTTTGAACGGTTTAATATAAGTTTGACAACTTGCTGACCAATGCTTCCACTCTAGCTACCAAAATGTTCATGGTCAATTTGTCAGACTCCCCAGTTTTATCGAGTGAAGAAAGAATTGTCAAGTAATTTTATGTATATAAACTTTAAAAAAAATTTTACTCGATTCTAAAATATCAAGTCTAAAATGATGTGCGGTTTGTAAAAGAAGGCCCGAAATGTGGTCGTTTTGAATTTTACAGGGTATTTGTTTTAGACTGTTGTAGTTTCGAATAAGCTAAAAAACTTGTCCAAATGACCCGATTTTTAGCTATATTACCTAGATAGTTTCATACCAATTAGTATTCATATGCCATTTTGGACAAATGAGTGCCGCAATCGGCCAAAATGTAATGCACTTTCAAAGCTAAACGTTCGATCACTTTTTCGAACAATTGATTACTGATTTGAGACAGAACATTAGCTATGTGGATTTTCAAAGCGTCAATTATTACTGGTTCATCAGTTCAAGCCAAAAACTATACACGTTGCCACAAGAAATAAGATAGTGTTAGCAAATCGTGCGTTCTTGGCGACCAACTGACTTCATAATAAAAAAAAATTATGTAAATTTTGAATGAATGTAAAGTTGAAATTTAAGTGAATTTACTTAATTTCCACAAGTTGCAGGCTATGTTCTGGTGTAAGCTTATTGATAGTTAAATAGGAGAGCATACTGAGCACCAATTAACTGGCAAATTGACTGTCACTGGAAATAGTGATGCGAATTTAAAACAAATCTCTCTTTTTTTAAGTGATATTTAAAATTAATTTCTTGTAAAAATTAATTTCTTAAATTAAAATCCTTAAGGCAATTACTTACCAAAAAACTCGTTCACGTTTTCTGAAGACATAATTGGTTTACAAAAATTAAACACATTTTGAAGTTGAGTTCGTCCATTTTCCGTAAAAGAATAATTTCTAAAAAATAAGACAAACATGTTAAAAAACAAAGACAAAGACCTAGGATTTTCACTTTGTTGATAAAGATAAATTTGCTTAAAGTTTGTAACAGACACTGTAGCATCAATACTTTATTAATTTTACTTTGTTTTAGGTTTGTTTGTTTAAAATTTAATGTTTAATATTAAAAATTTTTCGTAAATTTTTATGACCTCTTTAATTTTTAATTTATAAGTAAATAAGCGGGCTTCAGGTCAATTTTTTAAGTTATTTATTCATTCCAATATTTCGAACTCCGTCGGAGTTCATTCTCAAGGACTAAAAAATAAAAATTACATTTAATAAAAACAATATGCACTAACAATAAAATAAATAAGAATCACTTACACAATTTTTATAAAAATTAAAAAACTAAAAAATAAACATTATTGTCAAAAACACAACAAACAAAAATACAATTACACACTGAACAACGAAAAACTTTGAAAAAAAATATTGCACTTATAATATTGCACTTCTTGTTTCTCAGCCTTTCAGTTGTCCAATGTTTTGATTGCAATTATGTTGTTTTGCTCTTGTCATGTTTTTAGCTCTGCCTTTTACTTTTTACCAAATGCCTGTAAATATGAGCGCAGTTGTCAGTGTCTGTTTTATAGTTGATTCTTTGTTGTGTAGGTGTATTAATTATGTGTAGCATCTCGAGAGTAAATCTCCGCGCGTAATTATTTTCTTGTTGCAGTATTTGTGTATCGTCAAAATTTGGAGAGTGTCCGGTATTGCTACAGTGGGCTGCAAGTGCAGTTTTTTGTTCTGTTGTTTTGTCATGTGATTTTTGGTCAGATTTGTGCCCTGCTATTCTTGTCCGTAATTTTGTCTTAGTTGTTCTAACATATACTTTATTGCATACATTGGATCCGTCACCTGCGCACGAAATTTTATAAATCAAATTCGATTTGTCATTTTTGTCAATTTTACATTTTGTTTGGCTGAATAGCTGCTGTAATGTGTTGTGGGTCTTAAATGCAATTCTGTATTCGTCTTTATTGTACATGTCTGATTTCTTAAATTTTTCGGAATAGCCTGGTAAATATGTCAATGACTTAAACATTTTCAATGAGTCGTTAATTTTTCCCGTATCTCTTTGTTTGTCTTTATATTCTTTTAAAAGTCTTTTCGACGTCCAAATCGGAAAGTCGTTTTTACCAAGTATAGTCAGCACTTTTGTCTCATTGTCCTTGTAAAATTCTTTGTCGCTAATGCTGAATATTCATCTGAAGAAATTTTTCGCAGTGTTAATTATTGTCTTTTTTGGGTGTCTAGAATAAAAACTAATTAGTCGTCCAGTAGCCGTAGGTTTTTGATACCAGTCAATTTTAATGGTATTATCTTTTCTAATTACCAGTGCGTCTAAATATGGAAGTTTTCCATTATCTTCTTTTTCTATTGTGAATTTTATTCGTCTGTGGTATGAGTTGAGTTTATCTAACGTTTCTTGAATTTTATCAGTTTTAACTATGGCGAATAAGTCATCTACATATTTAGTCATTATTCTTGGTTTAGTGTCAAGTTCTTCTAGAGATTTGTCAAGTAATTCTTCTAATACAATGTCAGCTACTATTGGTGATGCAGGGGACCCCATTGGCATTCCTTTTAACTGTAGGAAAACTCTTCCGTCTTATTTAAAATATCTATTGTCTTTGATGCAGAATTTTAGAATGTCTATAAACATATTTTTAGTCATTTTTGTATATTGTTTAATAATTGTCCATTTTCTGTTTATAATGTTAAGTGCTAAGTCAACCGGTATACTAGGAAATAGTGAGACTACGTCAAATGAAACTATTGTTTCATCGTCAAGTATACAACAACTCTTTAGTCTATTTTTAAAGTCTACTGCGTCTTTAACATTGTAAATTGAGTTTTTAGTTATATTATTCAAAATCTTAACTATATACTGACATAAATTGTAGGACGGTGAATTTACGGACGAACATATTGGTCTTAGTGGCATGTCTTCTTTGTGTATTTTTGGTAGTCCATATATCCTTGGTGCTGTTGCTGCACTTGTAGTCATCTTAAATTTTTCCGCTTGGGTTATCAGTTCGTTTTTGAGCAATGTCTCCAGTATGTCATTGCTCTTCTTTTGTAAAGTTGTTGTGGGATCCGTCTTCTTTTCTTGATAAGTTGTGATGTCTCTTAGTAATATTCTCATTTTTCTATGATAGTCCAGTTTATTCATGGCCACTGTGTTGTTTCCCTTGTCCGAACTTAATATTAAAATGTCTTGATGTTGTTTTAAAAATTGTCGTGTTTTGCCCACTGTATTTATGACAAATTTCTCTCTTGTGTCTAATTGTATGTGTCTAGTGTGATTTTCTATCATTGTGGTTAATCTTACTCTAGCAGTTTCTTGATCTTCTTTTTTCACGATTGTCCGTATGAAATCTTCACCTTCTGCGATGCAATTGAACGTCGGAAAACTTCTTTGTGTTGTCGGTAGAGCGTATTTGGGTCCATGAGAGAGTAGCCACTGTATGTCGCCTGGTATTTCTTTATTTGCTTTGTTGATAAACCACTCAGTTTTGGTGTCGATATTGTTCAGTTGTTTTTGTTTATCCATAATTTTGTTAAGTTTGTTTCGCTGTATTAGTTCGATTTTGTTGAGCTCTTTATTGTAGAGAGCATCTTCGCTGCTGAAAACTAATTCCGCATCCTCTGTGTTGATATGTTTTATGATTGTTTTCTTTGTATTTGTCATCTCTGTCTCATTATGTTTTAGTATTTGGTGTTTTAGTTTAATCAACTGGTTGAGTATTTTGTTTTGAAAAGTCCGTATGATTTTTGTAACAACTTTGTTAATTTTTGGCGGGATTTTGGAGTTTATTTTGAAAATGTTTTTTATATTTTTGGTCATATTGTCCATAAAGTTAGGTACTACGCCGAATTTTCTGCATTTTAACAGGAACTTAATAGACGCTGTTATTTTCGCTTTATTCCTACTTATTTTCTTGTGTTTGTTGATAATTGTTTTGATTTTCTTGCTGTATTTTTCTTTTAGTTGTTTGTAAAGCTTCATGTTTGTGCTTTTTTACGGCGTGCCCTCCGTGTTAAATATTATCGTAAATTTTTATGACCTCTTTAATTTTTAATTTATAAGTAAATAAGCGGGCTTCAGGTCAATTTTTTAAGTTATTTATTCATTCCAATATTTCGAACTCCGTCGGAGTTCATTCTCAAGGACTAAAAAATAAAAATTACATTTAATAAAAACAATATGCACTAACAATAAAATAAATAAGAATCACTTACACAATTTTTATAAAAATTAAAAAACTAAAAAATAAACATTATTGTCAAAAACACAACAAACAAAAATACAAGCCCGCTTATTTACTTATAAATTAAAAAGACATGCCACTAAGACCAATATGTTCGTCCGTAAATTCACCGTCCTACAATTTATGTCAGTATATAGTTAAGATTTTGAATAATATAACTAAAAACTCAATTTACAATGTTAAAGACGCAGTAGACTTTAAAAATAGACTAAAGAGTTGTTGTATACTTGACGATGAAACAATAGTATCATTTGACGTAGTCTCACTATTTCCTAGTATACCGGTTGACTTAGCACTTAACATTATAAACAGAAAATGGACAATTATTAAACAATATACAAAAATGACTAAAAATATGTTTATAGACATTCTAAAATTCTGCATCAAGGACAATAGATATTTTAAATAAGACGGAAGAGTTTTCCTACAGTTAAAAGGAATGCCAATGGGGTCCCCTGCATCACCAATAGTAGCTGACATTGTATTAGAAGAATTACTTGACAAATCTCTAGAAGAACTTGACACTAAACCAAGAATAATGACTAAATATGTAGATGACTTATTCGCCATAGTTAAAACTGATAAAATTCAAGAAACGTTAGATAAACTCAACTCATACCACAGACGAATAAAATTCACAATAGAAAAAGAAGATAATGGAAAACTTCCATATTTAGACGCACTGGTAATTAGAAAAGATAATACCATTAAAATTGACTGGTATCAAAAACCTACGGCTACTGGACGACTAATTAGTTTTTATTCTAGACACCCAAAAAAGACAATAATTAACACTGCGAAAAATTTCTTCAGACGAATATTCAGCATTAGCGACAAAGAATTTTACAAGGACAATGAGACAAAAGTGCTGACTATACTTGGTAAAAACGACTTTCCGATTTGGACGTCGAAAAGACTTTTAAAAGAATATAAAGACAAACAAAGAGATACGGGAAAAATTAACGACTCATTGAAAATGTTTAAGTCATTGACATATTTACCAGGCTATTCCGAAAAATTTAAGAAATCAGACATGTACAATAAAGACGAATACAGAATTGCATTTAAGACCCACAACACATTACAGCAGCTATTCAGCCAAACAAAATGTAAAATTGACAAAAATGACAAATCGAATTTGATTTATAAAATTTCGTGCGCAGGTGACGGATCCAATGTATGCAATAAAGTATATGTTAGAACAACTAAGACAAAATTACGGACAAGAATAGCAGGGCACAAATCTGACCAAAAATCACATGACAAAACAACAGAACAAAAAACTGCACTTGCAGCCCACTGTAGCAATACCGGACACTCTCCAAATTTTGACGATACACAAATACTGCAACAAGAAAATAATTACGCGCGGAGATTTACTCTCGAGATGCTACACATAATTAATACACCTACACAACAAAGAATCAACTATAAAACAGACACTGACAACTGCGCTCATATTTACAGGCATTTGGTAAAAAGTAAAAGGCAGAGCTAAAAACATGACAAGAGCAAAACAACATAATTGCAATCAAAACATTGGACAACTGAAAGGCTGAGAAACAAGAAGTGCAATATTATAAGTGCAATATTTTTTTTCAAAGTTTTTCGTTGTTCAGTGTGTAATTGTATTTTTGTTTGTTGTGTTTTTGACAATAATGTTTATTTTTTAATTTTTTAATTTTTATAAAAATTGTGTAAGTGATTCTTATTTATTTTATTGTTAGTGCATATTGTTTTTATTAAATGTAATTTTTATTTTTTAGTCCTTGAGAATGAACTCCGACGGAGTTCGAAATATTGGAATGAATAAATAACTTAAAAAATTGACCTGAAGCCCGCTTATTTACTTATAAATTAAAAATTTTTCATTAAAAATTTAAGCTTTATGTCGTGATTATCAGACATGGAATAAGATAATATAAGCAGCAAACAATTGATAGATTGATAAAATATCAAAATTGGTTTAAAAATCTACCAAAATCCTTGAGAGCTATTAACTCCAAGTTTCAAAAAGAGTCGAGGAAGGAAATCGTTAACATTTAACGATGCCTTTAGAAATACATACAATTGCAGACTTGAATTTAATTAAGTTATTATATCAACTGTGAAAGAGCTACATAGTAAACTGAAAAATATAATAAATTTAAAAATTTTTAACATTGCTCTATGACTATGCTATATCCATAGTTTAAATTAAAACACAAAAAATACGAAGCATTTAAGACTAATATAAAAATTACCATAACTGTCATCAAAATTCTTTCTAAATATAAGTTGTGGAACTTCAATACAAAACGCAACTTATTTCGTTAGAATTGATTAACGGATGGTCAAATTATGGCGCTTAAAGTCTTAAAGTTACATTGCATTTGGTTTTCTCATAGTAAGACTTTAAGGGAGCTACAATAATATTTGTTACTCTTATCTTGATTTTATTACGATAAAGTAGATAAAGATACTGTGACTTTAATATGAAAAAATATTAATCGAATCTAGGAGAAACGTAACGTAACGTTCCGTTACTTTTATATTCACAGCTTTGAGAAACCTGTGCGACTAGGACGTATATTGAAAGAGCTGTTAGTAGCTTTTTTTGCAATCTTAAAAGTTTTATTCACTTATAATTTAAGGAACTTGTGGAAGCCTAGGACATTGCTTTAAAATATGTAAAGAGCTTTGTCAAAATGATTGACTAACATTTTTGGACAGTTGAAGGTGAGCGCACTTGTATTACTCCTTTGATACAGGTGGCTAACGCTGATTCGTGGATGTCTGTCTGAATCTAGGTTTTCTGTAAGCGTGAACTTAAAAAAAAAGAACAAACAAATAATATGAATCGTTTGCAAAAATTGTTTTCCAATTAGTTTTCTTACTCGCATTTGAACTTTTGCAAATCACGATGATATTCGTAGTTAGGAAGCCGGTGGTCTATATTTTTATATCATTTGATCTTCCGCACGATAAAAGGTTAAAAATCAGGAACAGGTTTACTTTAGCTGACATGCCCCAATTTTTTTTTTTTTAGGAGTAAAAGGGGGTCAAAAATAAATAAAAATTATGAAAAAAAAACGGGCCGCTCGGATCTAGTTTCGAAGATATAGCCATCGGAAGTTCCGGATATAGCCTTTGTAAAAATGATCATAAGTTGGGAACCCCTGCATGGATATCAAAAATTTTGGTGTCATAAGAAAGATAATTTAATGGTCTTCAATAATTTTATTTATTTTTGACCCCCTTTTACCTTTAAGAAAAAAAAAAAAATTGGAGAATGTCAGATAAAGTAAACTTAAGTCAAAAATCATAAAGCTTATAATATAAATAATACGAACAATCTCTGCTTTTGAGTTGTCTCTGCGTTATCAGTATCATATAAATGAAAAAATAAGGCATTTTTGTTGCTGCGTTTAATGGTACTATTTTGTAAATCACAGAGTTGAAACGTAACGCCGAAGGAGCGCATCACTTGGATTTAATATCGATATCATAAGGGCCATACACACCATCCTTCATGCTGTCCATCATGCTTGACAAACTCGAATTTCGTTTTGCGTTCACATCATACAGCATGCTGTCAAACATCATTTGCAGAAAAATTTTGAGACAAACACATCACGCGCATTACTCATTTTTCTTTTTTGCTTTTTATTTTTCGGAGGTGCTGCTCCTGTAATAATAAAAAACAATTGTTTTCAGCTCCCTAAAAACGAAGATATGTCTCTTAAGAAACCTAAATTGTAAAAATGCCAAAGGCTCGGGACGTAGATGTTGTTCCGTGTTGTTGATATATTGAAGAAATGTGGCATTAGATTCACTCATTAAATCGCTCCTAACATTGTCATTTTGTGATAGATTTTCTTCTAGTTCATCTTAATTTTTCAATAAAAGTATCAGATCTATGTGTATGGAGTAAAATTATTTTTTTATTTTATTACGATTTTTTCGTGGTCACAGAAGCAAATGCAAAATCTGATTTTTTTTTAAATCTTTCTTATTTTCATCAATATTTCTTGAACCACTTATTCAATGAAAGATACAATCACACATGTTTGTGTGTCATTTTATTATCTTCAATTTGGTACCATAAACAATCAAATTGGACATTTCTAGCTCAAGATATTGATTTTAAAGTGAATGGAGGTCGAAAAAATGAAAAACACACAATATTTCGAAAACTGTACCATTCAAAAAATTTTTATTTTCATATTCGAATTCAGCAAGAAAAACTACATAAAAAAGTAACCTCTTAACCATGGAACATAAAAAAATAAAATCATTTTGTAAACTAGTGCTATTATTCATGGACGCCGTCGATGTTCACTCCATGAAATCTTATTTGAAACAGAAAATTTGCACTAGGCTTTGCAGCCAGCGTTGTACGGACGGACAAGAAATCCATCCATCCAACATGAGTGTCAAGCGGCTGGTCAAACCGTTCACATGATCAAATAGTGAAGTTTGTCAAGCATGATGGACAGCATGAAGGATGATGTGTACGGCCCTATAGACTACATAATCTAGACCGGAAACTCTTGTTCTTCTTCTCACGTATTGATTGTCAAAAATTTTGAGATACAAAGGTACCGTATGTCAAAAAATAAATTTCCAAGGAATCGCACCTGATTTGTGGGTGTTTTTTGGGTTAATGTAAATTTTTCAGGGAAATTTAATATTGTGTATGATGAAATTGTTTAAATTAATAAAAACGAAAATTGTGTACATACAACAGAATTATTTGGTTGTTATTTAATTTTTGAACTTAAGGTCAGGTGATATATGGAAAAAATATCAATAGAAAGTCGATAATCTCATATTTCTGTGCGAAATTATTCTTTGAGATGTCCTAAAACAATGTCTGTCAACGTGAGCATTCAAGCTTTTATGTTTATTGATGCGTATAAAGATATCCATATAAGCATATATGTAGATACACTTTTACTGGTTAAGGGCTAATTTGCGGTACAATAACGACTTATGCCTGAAACAATTCAGCGTGATTCTGTTATATTTATTGATTGATTATTATATAAATTGTATATAACATACTTTAAAATTTTCTTGTTAACTGCATTTCTCGAAAAAATGTCAGTTTGAATAAAACATTACGGTTCATAGTTTTGACATAGTAATCCAAGAGAGACTATTTTGCTTTCGATTAAGTGCTACTCTGGTCTCTTCATAAATCGTGTGGAAACATTGTGACTGGCTATGATTGAAAGTTAGTAAGTGACACCCATTTAAAGAGATTTTAGCCGCATGTGTGTGCAGTCCCTTAAAATTTGCTTTAGAAACAGATTTTTCCCGAGAATAACAATTTTTTCGAAAATTTATGTATATATATGTAAGAAATTTAAAACGACGCAACTATGTCAAATCTTCTCGTATTGTACTTATTCTGGCAAGTTTTAAATATATTTCAAAAAAGTTAAGTCAAGTTACCTAACAACATAACTGCCTAGGAGCAAGGACATTTATTTTTACTAAATATAATTAATGAACGAGTGTGACTGAAAATTATGTAAAAATAAGATATTAGAAAGTGAGATAGTAAACTTTTTTGATGCTTTTATAGACAAATAATGTTTCAGTTCTGACAGCTATCACATAACAGAAAACTTAAATATATATACTGCACCAGCAAGAAATATTTCATTTTCAATTACAATCAAAATGATTTAAAGGTAAACGAATTTTTCAATTATTATTAAAGTATAATCGAAAATTGAAAGAAATGCAATACTACAATGTCGGCTCAATTATATCAAATGTTGCATTTTAGATACATTTAAGTCAAAAGTTAGAATATAACTTTATAAAAGGTATCATAAGCTCAAAACTCTACTTTTGCTTTATTTGAAGTTGTTAAAAAGAAAAAGTTTAAATCTTATACGAGAGAGATCCAGAAAAACTTTATATACCAAAGATTTTCCCCTGCAATCTCATTTTACAGAAATAAAAACAGTGCCAATCACTACTCTAACAAGGTGAGTATACCGAGACCCCCATCGAACTAGTACATTTTCGGGTGGAAGAGTGCAGCAAGCTGTGGTGAGCTGTCGTGAACCATGCTGAATTTCATAGCTGTTTTTGACATTTCTCATTTCATATTTGAAATCACAACATAGGAAATTTTTGGAAGAACGCAATAAAAAGGTAAAAAATATTGTTTATCAAGTATTTTTATTTCAAAACAATTAATATCAGATTAAACAACAACAGCTGGATTGAATGGGATGATGCACAGCGTGGCAAACGCGATGATAGCATCGATAGCAAATGAATGAGAACAAATTTCAACAGAAATAATCACTGCAGCACACAGGCGCTAGAAGTTGGCATTCCAACTCAATCAATGAAATGTAAATAAAATGATCAGCGAAAATTTGATACTGAGGTGGAACTTATGGATCTTGAAGAAGAATATAGGAAAAAAATAAAATCTATCTGTGAAAAAAAAAACAGTGGTCATATTTATCACATGAAGTCATATGTATGGGAAGTGAATATTAAACATACTATCTTTAAAAAAAAAGCAAAATATAACAAATCTGAATAATTTTATGCATCTTTCAAGACGTCAAAAATCATTAGGAAATTTGACTGCTTGATTTTAATTTTTTTCGCATAATAACAATTCGGTTGAATTTCCTTGTACGTTTTTAAAAATTGAAACATAATGTTAAAGCTAACGTTTTCTTAAACATTTTATTGTGGGTTTCTTTACAAAAAATACGAGATTTTTGCATTTAAATCCTTTGAATACTTAAAAATTCCCTAATTTATGGGAAAATATTCCCTAGGTGGCACACTCACACGAGCGAACTCACCGCATGAGGGTGATTTTCACTAACACTAATAAAAAATATTTTTCCCGCCGTGAGAAGAAGAACAAGAGTTTCCGGTCTAGATTAGTCTACGATCGATATTTTATAAATCACTACGCAATTGCGTTAGCTATGTTAAGTTGCAACGCGTTGTGACGATGAACTGTCATTCAGCTACAGTTGGACGTTGTCAGATGTAAAGTAGGATGAGGATAATTTGTAAATTTGTGAAAAATTTAGGCATTAACAAATTTTTGTAAGCTGGTAACGATATCAGCTGTTCGTTTCGTTTATTATTAACTTGTTGTCAGTGATTCCAAATGTGGAAGGTAAAATAATAATAAAAACAGTTGTTTATCTCGGGGGAAATTTAGAGGGGAGGAAAATCAATTTTATTTAAACATTTTAAGGAAACTGAAAACGGCGGAAAAAAGAACACGGCAATAGTTCAACTTTAATAACAACTTTATTATTCCAATGATAATTCAGAAGTGAGTTCACATTTTGTAATAAAAACAAAGAGAGGGAGCGAGATGCACTGCCCAAAAAACTTAACGAACACCACTATGCCGACACTAGGACATAGGGTGTTCATTATTGGCGTAAACATGCCGCTCGCCTTGCAGGAATGCAACTTATGAATGAATGATAATATATATATGTATATCAAAAAAAAATATTAAATTTAATAATAACAAAAAAAATACTAGAGCGTAAGCCCCACAGCAGTATGCGCCAGTGGTAGACCGGCAGACCAACAGAACCCATCAAAAAATAATGTTTTGCGCTAGCGGCTGACCAACTTCGGTCGGGAAGATGCCTGCCAACATGATCCGTGTGCGGCATCTTGAGACTGGGTTAAAAACGCTTTCAAATCATTTTCCAGAACTTTAGAAGCTCCGACAAAGTTAGTTCCATTGTCAGAGTATAGATTTGCTGGACAGCCACGTCTTGCGACAAATCTCGCAAAAGCTGCTAAAAACGTAGCAGTCGAAAGATCGCTTGTGGCTTCAAGATGAATTGCTTTAGTTGAAAAGCAAATAAAAAAGCAAACATAGCCTTTACTAATTCAACAACTTCTACCAATGAAGCTTTTTATGTCGAAAGGACCTGCAAAATCAATACCTGTGGACGAAAAAGGACGTGAGATCACAGTTCGTTCTGCCGGAAGAGCAGCCATAATCTGAGTCCGCTGTTGTTTTTTATGAATCACACAAGTCTTGCAATTGTGCAAAGTTGTTTTTATGAGATTTTTAGCGCGCAGAATCCAATACTGCATTCGAATAAGACGAAGCATTAGCTGATTCGCTCCATGAAATGAAATTTCATGAATAAAACTAACTAAAAGACGAGTAAATTGACAATTGTATGGTAATATTAATGGAAATCTTTCATTGAATGATAGCGTGGGTGAAGAGGCTAGCCGTCCACCAACACGCAATAGTGCATCTGTATGCAGAAACGGATTAAGATACACAAGAACACTTTTGGAACCAACGAGTTGTTTGGTGTCTAAGTTGTGGTACTCATCCGAAAAAGCAACCTTTTGGCACAACAAAATCAAACGGTTTTTGACTTGCTTGATTTCACCATGATCTATACGTCTTGATTTATGTAAAAATGACGCATGAGTAAGTGGCCGGGTGTGATTCAGAAAGCGAAAAACATGTGCCAATACCCGTAAGCCACGCGGAAGCGATGAAAAACGTTCCAATATGTCTTCATATTTTGAAAAGTATGAAAAATAAACCTTAACAGTTTTCTTCTCGAGCGCAGTGTCAAAGACTGAAGGCTGAGGTTTATTTTGAGATGAAGAACTTTCAATTGTCAGCCATGACGGTCCATGCCACCATAGTGAGCTGTCTTTTAAGTCTTGTGGTGTAACGCCACGAGTAGCAAAGTCAGCGGGATTTTCATGTGATTCAACATGAAACCAGTTACGACTGCCAACCATTTCAGCTAATTTCGAAACTCTTTTGGCTACGAACGATTTCCAAGAACAAGGGGGCTTGCAAAGCCAGGCAAGGACGATTGTGGAATCTGTCCAACAATACAATCGGTGCCTATCAATATCAAGGTGAGAGATCAATGAATCGACCATATCCGCAAATAATGTAGCGCCACATAATTCAAGACGAGGTAATGAGATCGTCTTGACTGGAGCAACTTTACTTTTAGCATAAAGCAGATGACTAACAATACAGTCACCGTGCTTAACGCGGAGGTTTTCAGAAGTATCACAGAATGCGTGAAACTCTACTTCTAATAACTGACGTAACGTGGGATGCGAATTTTTTCAATATATTCATATTCCTGCAAAAATGATTGCCAGGAACGGAGACTATGCGGGGGGATACTTTCATCCCAATCTATTTCATCCAACCATATTTGCTACATTAAATTTTTTGCTGTCACAACAATTGGTGCCAGCCAACCTGCAAGATCAAATAACTGGGCAATTACTGAAAGGACTTCCCTTTTAGTATAGGATGACTTAATTTCGAGACGTTTAACAGTAAAATAAAATGAATCGGAAGTGGCATTCCAACGAACTCCTAGAGCCTTTGCGCAACTTTCATCTTCTAATTTCAAAAAGTTTTCACGTAAAAGATGCTCAACAGGAAGATCAGCTAATATACTTGCCGCATTAGCTGTCCACTTGCGCATTGTGAAACCTGCAGAGTCAAGAGCAGAAATCAGCTCATTTCTAGCTTTTAAGGCAGTTTCAACATCGTGAGCGCCAGCTAAAGCGTCATCAACGTATGTGAAGTGCCGAAGAATGTAAGCAGCAAGAGGATACTGCTGCTGCACATCATCTGCTAATTGCAGCATGGTTCTAATCGCTAGATATGGTGCACAATTGACACCGAAAGTTACGGTCTTAAGCTCGTAATCTTGAATGTCATCATCAGGTGAACTTCTAAAAAGAATTCGTTGGAAAGTGGAATGTTTCGAATCTACAAGTATTTGGCGATACATTTGTTGAATGTCACCATTAAAAACGTATTTGAAAAAACGCCATTTCAAAACAAGAAGCGTCAAATCAGCTGGGAGAATTGGGCCTGTGTACAGGACGTCATTCAAGCTTACCCCATTGGAAGTAGGACTTGACGCGTTGAATACTACACGAACTTTTGTTGTAGTACTTTCTGATTTAATAACCGCGTGATGCGGCAAATAATAATGAGATGGCGAAATCTCGAATTTCGGTAGGGAGACCTTTTTCATGTGGTCCAATTCAAAATACTCGTTAACCACTTCGTCATATTGAACTTTCAAATCTGGATTTTTGGTTAAACGAGTTTCACCTTTAAGAAATTTTGCATTCACTTGCAAAAAAAAATACCGAAAATATCAGCAAGTGAGTTTGTTGATTTCCAAGCACAAAGCGCTGTGTTAGCTTTGACCAGAACGAACACGACACAAAGCAAAATGAAAAAGAGCCTATTATATTGTGTACAAGAGCAAGATCACTTGGTACAAAAATTGGGGTGGAAATTTGTAATTTACCAAGCACAGCGTGTAACTTTGGCTTCGGTATTTACTTATGTCGCAAAAAATTAGGCAAAAACATTTGCGTGGGTGAGAGTGCAGAAAGGCTGCTTGTACTCTATCACCAATAAATCTCGACTTTTCTGAGACAACGAAAAACAACAACACTGTTTTATTATTCCGTTTGATTCTAACCCGATTCTCAAATTTTCACTTTGCAAAATAAATTCTCGGTAGTTCAAGTTCAAAAGTGTAAAAATCTCTTTTTGAAACAAAAAACCACAAAAGAATGTAAAAAAGTCTGATGAACTCAAGAAACGTTATGCATATATGTACATACGTTTGTATATACAAAAAAAAAACGCCAAAAAATAAATCTATATATATGAATATATATAGACTTAGCGAACCGAACCGAATTTATGGGCGGAATTCGAAACCGAGACTTTGAAAATATAGAAAAAATTCAAATTCAACAAAGTTTCACTTTTTTTAAATTTCAAACGAAACGACGTACCTTTTGATTTTCTGTTGGTAGAAAATTTTAAAAAATAAATTCCAAAATGCCGTCGGCAAAACACAAAATTTTTTGTTGATTTTGTTGTGGTTGCTGCTGTTGCAGATGATGCTGGAGCAGTTGATGCTGGTTTCAGATGCTGGTACTGTTGATGTTTATTTAAAACACCAAAATGTCTTTTTTTTAAAGCTTTATTGTTTTTTTTATTTTTGTGAATCACAAAATCATTTTTGTGAAAAATTTTTTTATAATTTTTTTTAAAAAGCGCGGCACGGATCGAGAAGGACCAAATGTTTTTCTCGGGGGAAATTAGGGGGTAAATCACTTTTATTTAAACTTTCAAATTAAAACTTTCGTAGGAAAACTAAAAAAGGCGGAGAAAAAAAACACGGCGGTTCAATTTGAATTAACACTTTATTCTTCTAATGATATTTCAGAAGTGAGTTTACATTTTGTAATGAGTACAAAGAGAGGGAGCGAGATGCGCTGCCCAAAAAACTTAACGAACACCACTATGCCGACACTAGGGCATAGGGTGTTCATTATTGGCGTAAACAGATGTTAACAACGTTACAGTTAGAAAAATGGAGACTCATCAAATTTGCATTAAGATCATTAGCAATAAGACATTAATATATGTAGGGTAACTGAAGCCAAACTAAGTTAAAGACACCAGGTCCTCCATTTTGGTAATAACAATATAATTGTCACTATCTCATTTTCGCATGAAAACTTTGCCGTTTCTTACCCAAACATATATAAAACCTTTGCTTTTTACTTTTTGTGCTGCATTTAATAAAATTCTTGTTTCACTATCCAAACTATCCATTTATAAAAGTTTTCGTGTTTTTTGACAGCCAAAAATTCTTCTAGTAAGGTTATTTCTATTTTTAAATTTATTTCTTAAAACCTCTTTTTTCTTAATCAGAGAAGTGAATTAAAACACCAAAATATTTGATACCGAAAAATTTTTACTTTTAATTTTTTTAACATAGAATCGTCAAAGTGTTCCACTGTAATATTTGTGCATACACCGCTGGAGAGAACAGTCAATTACATTATTATTTGCCAAAATCGGTACACCGACAATCTCAACGCATTTCTTTCTATTCTTTTGGCGCAAAAATTGCACTTTGCTCTTTAAGAAATTTACCTTTTCCACTTGTTCTTTTTTATCTGCTTCCAAGGAAAAGATAAGAGAAATCATTTGTGCATTTTCTGACTTAAACGCAATAATTTCGTGGAAGACTCTAACGTAATTGGATCATTGCTGTCTCGTTTCTGTTGAAAAAGCGTTTGCTGTTTGGTGTTGTGATAAAAGGCCTGTATCATCCGGATTTGTTGGTAAAAAATTAAAAGTGTCAAATAAAGATTTTCGAGAGAGTAAAAGCTGAAATTTCTCTAACTAGTCGAATCACCACAATTTTCGGATGATACACAAAAATGGGTAAAAATTAAAACTGTCAAAAAAGTTGCGCGTATTTTAGTAAACAAATAAAGGCAGAGTTCAGGAGCTAGTGCCTGTGTCGAAGTTGCATGACCGTTTGGTTAATACTTTCTGAATGCAAGCTACGTGAAACTTTTTTGCAAAATTATTGATAAAAAGGGTATAACTCATGACCGACCTTAAAAATTTGCACCTGATTTCTATATCTTGAGCATAAGTTTACTTTAGAAGCGAATGTGGAACCAAAAGTTGGTGACGCACTTCTACTTTTGGAGATATAGACATTGGAAGTTAGCGATACAGCTTATCAAAGAATCCCCGGGTCGATTTTCAAAATTAAGATATCATACGAAAGGTTATTTATCGTGTAGCATTTTTTGAATAATAACCAATATTTTATTAAAATTTCTAGATCTTGTTCACTATTTTCCTTAAAAGATCAAAATGTGTGCAAAGCTTTCAAGAAGTAGTGAATTTCAAAAAACTATATTTGTAATTTCCGATCACAATATATCCGAATTTGAGCCACAATATTTGTTTGCAGATTTTATTTAAGTGAATAAAGTGCATTTTAAGACTATTGCTTATTATAAAAATAAGAGATTAGTCGTAAGGTTTAAGTTTACCAAAATGACATTTCCAATTTCTTATTTTAAAACTATGAGCATTGATCATTTAGGAGAGATTAAACTTTGTGATTCCTTTTCAATCTAAAATCGCTAATCTATTTAATTGAACAAATGAGCATTTACCAAAAAATGTTTTGATATCAAGGTTTTTGTTATGTTGCGCTTTCTTAACACAACCTTTCAACAAGTGAAAAAAAATTAAGTGCTGAAAAATATTTTATGAGGCAAGTATTGGGCAAATACAATTGAGACAGGCAATTTTCATTCCCTCGCTTGTCAAAAGTGAGTCTCTAGTCTCGTTGCCTACGATTTTGACAGTCTTCAAGTTTTACCCACAAGAAATTTGTCTGGGTGAAAAATTAAACTTTTTTCTGGAGGGAAAGTGATCAGCTGTTTTTTGCCGCTCATTTTTTCTCTCTCAACCACCACATTTTGTCCGGATGATACACTTTTTGTGGTAAAACTTTATAATTATTTATATATATTTACCTATTTTTTTCGGATGATACAGACTTAAAGTGAAAATACACTTATGATTTCATGACTGTATGCGCTGGATTAACGTTTTGGTTGCGTTGCTATAAAATTTAAAAAAATAGAAATGAGAAATTCGAATACATTCATTGAATTGAGTTTTTGGCGCAAAGTTTCAAAACACATTTAGGAGTTAGGCGACACTTGGGAATTTGAGCATTTATTTCAGCGGGACGTTTTATTGGTAAGGGGTTGGTAAAATTTTACCTATGTGAAAATTTGGTGAAAACGGTCGAATTTCGACAACGTGCGATACATAGTGCTTATAAAAACATGAGACGGCATGTCTTTCAAGTGACTTACATATACTATATGTCATAAATTCATAATTAAACGTTATGAAGATTTGAGACGGCATGTCTCGTGTGTGTCTTAATGCCTTGGACATAAAATTCACTTGAAAGACGTGCCATCTCATATTTTCATAAGCATTTTATTATGTACAGTAGAAAGTGACACACGAGACATGCCACCTCATGTCTCGTATGTGCCCTTATACGAGGGCAGGAGAGCACATTATTGTCCATTTTTTGCATTGTTTTATTTATTTTTTAGTGCATTGCATATGGAATCAAATTCCTTACAGACTAGAGTAATATCGTAGGCTAAAGTGACTAAATTGCAATAATTTAATTTTAATGAAACAATCGTAAAAGTACAGATCTAAATATATTTTTAAGGCAAACAGGAATCAAGTGTGCTATTTAAGTACAATATATTTAAAAAAATAAATGTTTTATCAATGGGCTCCTTAGTGGCATAGTTAGACCTGTGATATTTAATGTTAAAATAGTCCGAAGATCTTAAAGTTCACAAAGCTATATAAATTAATATCATTTCAAGGAGATCTGAACAATCAATATTTCAATTATTAATGTCATAAGTAAGCGTCATCATCTTTGTAAGAAAGACTCAGTAAAAGGAATCAGTCTTAAAACAAGTTTCACGAATTGATTTTGAATACGCTTAATACGATTAATATTTAAGCCATAATATGGGTTCTACATGAAGTTCGCAAAAAGCGAATATATTTTTGATAAAATACGATTTATATGACCATTGAAACAAAAACGAGAATCAATATAAGCAAGGGTCACGCATTTCATCAATATTGTTTAAGCGCATTTTATTTAAAAAAAAAAAACAATACCTGAATAAAATTGGCGTACTACAATAGGTACATATCGAGAAAGCCACATTCGCATTTTTAACTTACCTGAAAACATTCCAAAAGCGTTTTACATTCAAAGTACAATTTGATGAGTAAGAAGAGTTGAATACAGAAGTTACGATTTTACCGTAAATATCACAAGGAGTTAGTTCTGAAATGTTAAATAAAAAACTTCAACTATCAAAAAACATGTTATATCTGCAAATATTATTCTAAGTAGATAAGTAAAAATTATGTAGGTTAGAGAGGAGTGGCAGCTAGATGAAAAAAAACCGACTCACTTATATCAAATGTTAATTCATTGTGGTACCACAGGGTAGTTGACTATACCCTCTCAGAGAACCAACCAGATTTCGTAATAAAACTAAGTAGCTGACGTATACTCACGATCGTGTATTCAGTGAACTAGTACGCAATCTTATCTGTTGATGCGAATTGTCATCCGATCACTTCAAAGCAATGATGGGCACCAACATCAATGCAAAATTTCATTTCCATGTAGTGGCACAACAACCATATGGGAAAAATATTAGAAGAAGCAGGCAATTGAACAAGGCCTTCCCCGGAGAAGGCCTGCTAGCACTACTGCGATGGTAAGAGGCCTTCTCAAAACAAAATTTTCATACAAATAAAAACAAGTATGCTGATTTTTTTTATATTTGTTTTTATTATGATTTTTGTTTTTATTTACAATCTGTCAATATTAACGATAAGTAATTTTTATAAGTAGTGAAATTTTAATTAGCAGAATAGTTACACTCCATTGAGTGTATACTCATAAAATGCTATTATGCCTTACCACAGCAGTCGTGCTATTATGCCTTCCCACTGCAGCAGTGCTGTAAGGCCTTCCCATAGCAGCAGTGCTATAAGGCCTTCCGACAGCAGCAGTGCTATAAGGCCTGATATTAGAAGGCAAAAAGGACTTCATGTATTTTTTTATTTCATGTATTGCAATGTTTTATGATTCGACATTACTTCTTTGTCATTGCATTGTACTTATACGACATCAAAAGTAGATAAATGGTTAGAAGTAAGGAACGGTGTGCATGTTGCTAGGCTGGTATTCTGTTTCATGTTATGTTAAAGTGGTAGAGTGTTGTGTATTCAATGTCAAATTATAAATTAAGAAAACGTAAAAAAAAATAAAAATTGGCGCAGATAAAAAAAACATTTAACTAAGAGGCCCACGAAGTATTAAGATTTAATTTTTTCAAAGTACATCTGTGACCCCTTCTACGGTAAGCGCTCTTAGAAGGGCTCTTGACGCAAGCGATGTAGGAAGACCTGCTTGAAGAGTATTTCTAACAGGCCTGTTAAAGGAGGCCTGTTTTATCGGGACGTTTCATATAAAAAAGAAAGTAAGTTTGAAAGGAGGTGTCAAGGCCTTAATCTTACCAAGGAAGGCCTGCTAGCTCCTGCCCTTGCCTACTGGGTAAGAATGCAAGCGACATCCGTCTTGCCTTCTTCAATGCTTGCGGTGAACTGAACTGAAATCGCATTGTAAGCATAAAATTACATATTCATGCTTTGCACTGAAAAAAAAAATGTTATCGTGTGCTGAAAGGTTTTATTTGCTTTGCCTATTTTAGATGAAAATTAAATATTCAAAATACTTAAACTTATTCGGTTGTAATCAAATTAAAAAACGTATTGTTGTGTTAAGTGGCAGCTGTGGTATCAGAAAATACTCAAATATTTGTTTTATTAAGAATATTAGTTTTTAGCGACTGATAATTTATTATATTAAGAATAATTACATTGAACTTGCAGTCATTTTGCAAAGACCAATATGATCGTAAAATTTTACTTAATTGATCAATGCTTTTTATTCAACAAACATGACAAAGATAACAAATGGAACAATTTAACCTGGTAATTGGTGACATATGTTTCGGCTATTACCACATATATACACATTCTCATATGTATATACATAGCCTCATCAGACCAGTTTTTGGTTAATGTTGTACATGGGATCGAACCCCTGACCGTTCTTGAATTGCAATGTTATTTTTGACGGTCGCTCTTAACACTTGAGCTGTTGGGGACATGACCTTGAGGTGTACAATGTGCGCTTATCTATTTCAATCCACACACAATGTTCCATTTTTTTGTTATCTATATACTTGTCACTTTCTCGCTTGTTTGCATAGCCGTTAAGCCATTGGAATAACGGCTATGCAAACAAGCGAGAAAGTGACAAGTATATAGATAACAAAAAAATGGAACATTGTGTGTGGATTGAAATAGATAAGCGCACATTGTACACCTCAAGATCATGTCCCCAACAGCTCAAGTGTTAAGAGCGACCGTCAAAAATAACATTGCAATTCAAGAACGGTCAGGGGTTCGATCCCATGTACAACATTAACCAAAAACTGGTCTGATGAGGCTATGTATATACATATGAGAATGTGTATATATGTGGTAATAGCCGAAACATATGTCACCAATTACCAGGTTAAATTGTTCCATTTGTTATCTTTGTCATGTTTGTTGAATAAAAAGCATCGATCAATTAAGTAAAATTTTACGATCATATTGGTCTTTGCAAAATGACTGCAAGTTCAATGTAATTATTCTTAATATAATAAATTATCAGTCGCTAAAAACTAATATTCTTAAACATAAGGAGAACACGCCAATTTTCAATAAATATATGGCTGGCAATGCCACAATTTCGAAAAATAAATCATAGCACGACTTTAAGCCAATGGCTTAACGGCTATGCAAACAAGCGAGAAAGTGACAAGTATATAGATAACAAAAAAATGGAACATTGTGTGTGGATTGAAATAGATAAGCGCACATTGTACACCTCAAGGTCATGTCCCCAACAGCTCAAGTGTTAAGAGCGACCGTCAAAAATAACATTGCAATTCAAGAACGGTCAGGGGTTCGATCCCATGTACAACATTAACCAAAAACTGGTCTGATGAGGCTATGTATATACATATGAGAATGTGTATATATGTGGTAATAGCCGAAACATATGTCACCAATTACCAGGTTAAATTGTTCCATTTGTTATCTTTGTCATGTTTGTTGAATAAAAAGCATTGATCAATTAAGTAAAATTTTACGATCATATTTGTTTTATTGTTAGAGAATTTAAAAATTAATTAAGCTTTTGAATATTTTATTAGTTTATCAAAATCAATTTCAAAACTAAAGATTTTTATTCGTAGATCTCGTAGTTCTCAGATGTTCATTAGTGAATAAATTTATTTGCTTATTTTTAGTAAATACAATAGAAAATTAAGTTGCTTCGCAAAAATATGTTGTGCCAAACATGGAATATAGAGACAACATTTTACTTTTTAAAATCGGATAAATAATTTCATCGATTTTTCCCAAAAATTTCAGCCCGCACTCAAAGGGAAGGGAGGAGCCACATTGAAGCCTCTTAAATTCATTTTGAATATGCAAGTCATAGATTGTAAGGAAGTCAACATTTTTTGGGTGTATCATAAATCGCTTCAAAAAAAATACGCTTGCTTACAATTATCTGCCGCAGGTCCTGCTTCGTTAAAGTAGAACTGAGGCGCTGTTGTGCGTTCACATTTGTATACGTTCACACAGTTCGACCTCGTTACACTCAATTACGCTCTTGCTAGAACTTTCAGAAGAACTTGTGCCCATCACCGCTTTAACGCCATCGAAAAAATCGAAGAAAATATGTACGAATAGTTCTTTAACCCTCCTGTGCGCAATAACGAGTTAACTCGTCACAACGAAACTGGTCGAAAATGCGCCATGACGAGTTAACTCGTCATGACATTTTCTTTAATAACTTTTGATATAATAATTGCAATGACATCCTACACCGCGCAAATTAAAGCTTAAGAATACAGCTTTTCACTACAACAGTTTCAAAATTTTAATACCTCATATTTCCTTTATAATTTTTAGTTGGAAAAAGAGGAAAATTCTTGAAAATTTCATAGTATTGTTTGTATTAAAAAACTTTTTAAAAAGTTATTAAAAAATGCTCAAATCAGTTTGAAAACTCTTACTCGGGGGTTTTGGGGTCGCTGATTACGAATATGTTATCAGAGTTTCAAAATTCAATATGGCGGATTCAAAATGGCGGCCAATTCAAACTGATTTGAGCCTTTTTTTGAAAAGTCACGTGTACACGGCCGCCATTTTGAATCCGCCATATTGAATTTTGAAATACTGATAGCATATTCGTAATCAGTGACCCCGAAAACATAAGAATGTACTATGACTAGAATGAAATAACTTTATAAAAAATTGGGGCATTTTTAAGTAGCTAAGGTCGCCAAGTCCCGTACACAGGAGGGTTAAAATAAAAATGTAGAACTGGAGGCGCCGCTGTTGACATTTGAGTTGGGATATGTAACCTGGAAAGCACAAACTGAAAAGCTTCCTTGCTAAGGCGGAACCGCTTAATAAATCTACAAAAACAATTTTGTTCAATTGAGACTGATAGTGACGACAACGCAAGAGGATTGCCTTTGTTTCATAGCTGCTTCTGCACTTTCTTTTCATCTTTTGCACTTTCCTCAGGTGAACTCAAATAAAAAATACCGAAGGATCCATTTTCACACTCAAATAATTCCAATAAAATAAATAATAAATTCAAATAATTACATTTTCTTTATATGTTTTGACGTTTTTATCAAATTCAATTCTTAAATCTTTTACAAACTTCAAAAATTACGTTCCGTGAACTATCGTATGACATAATCCCATTCCGTTCATTCGATTAACGAATCACGTAATTTTTTTCATACGATTGCAGTTATGTTCACGGAATCGGCGATTCGACCCTAGGTCATCAAATAAAAACGAACCAAGGTTTTTGTGTAGTTTTCCAGCAATCGCGGGACAGGTGGAAAGAAAATGTTTCATGTTTATATAACTCAGAAGGACTTTTGTATGCTATGTACGAATCTGCTGTCGTTTTGATTTTTTTTTTTAAGAACGACCAAGTTACCTTATAAGAACAAAATCTGTTTCAATTTATATTCAAAGTTTTATGGCCTACAGTTTACCGTCGGATCTGAAATTTTATAGATGAGAAAGCTTTTACTGCGGTCCTTAAGTATATTGACCTTCTATGACTTTACTTTTACATGATGTATTCTTTCCGATACATCACTAATTGAAATAATGAAATTTAAGGCACATCTATTATATTTTACGATGTTTGTACCAATTGAAACTATTTCAGCGATAAGCGATAACTTACGACGTAATTTAAGACAATTCGGTCGGAAGTACTCCTACTAATATCATATCTGAATGGATAGTACGTAAACGTCCAAAAGTGTTCGTGATTCATATTTAACATTTTTTTCGGAAATAGATACATTTATCATTAGCCCACATTTTTAAGTTATTAACACCGTGTATGCACATTTATCAAATATACAGGAGAAAAACGTAATGACTTAAGTTTCTGGCAATACAAATAACACTAGTTTACAAGTTTTAAAAAAATCGGTGGCCCGGATTTCTTTATAAAATTAGTATGTATCCTTTTAATTACCTCTAATTTTATAATACATTTGGTCCTTACCCGATAAGTATTTTAGGAAACAAAAGCTAATATTTAGAAGTTTTTGTTTTTTGGCGAAATCTACAATCGGAAATCAGTTTCACTGCCTGAAAAATTTAGAAAGTGCCAGATGACCATCAGATAGTTTTCTTTAGTGTAAAGTTCAAATTATTGCAAAGGTATGAAGCCTCATTTGAGTAGAATCTGTCGACACATAAAAAAGTTAGGCGTTAAGGTGGGATTTCCTTTTTTAATATTTTTTCTTCTTATTTATTTTTCCTTGTTTCTAATCAAATAAAAACAAGTAAGTTTATTTATGATTGATTTTTATTAATTTATTTGAGTGGGCGAACGGCACCTGTCCTGTTGCTAAAATTTTTGAAAAAACCCACAATACTGTTTGTCTCTGAACTGATCAAAAGAAAATCTTCACTTTGCTATCAAAAAATCTAGTGCTTTTTTGAAGTGTATGAAATTGAAATTACTTGAAGCTTTGCGTAATGAACACGATTCAATAAAAAAACTCAAAACTTCTGACCATAGACATGTGCCGTTCTGTTGGACCATTCTTAATTTATTGTATTTATTTACTGATTATTTACAATGAAAATTTGTGTAATATATAAATAGAAACCAATATACTTCAAGGTTTAAAAGCCTTCATAAGTGATTCAGTCTTTTTCTGCATCCTTTGTTGCCATTCATATTAGTTTCTCACATTAAAAACCACAAGTAGTTTTATTTGTTGATGAAATCTCTCTCCGTGTTCATCGTTAACGTTTCCAAGATTTGCTGGGAAGAAATCTTAATGCGAGTGCAGGAAATGAATGAACCTATGTATATGCCTATAGTTTTTAAGTAAATTGTGGAGGATTTTTACATAGTCGTCACTTTTATATTTCTAAGGAAGAATTCAATGATAAGTTGAAGCGAATTGAATGCCACTTCTTTATCTGGAATTAACCGCTCATCTTTCAGTAACTTTTTGATCTGAGGCCCATTGAAAACTCCTTCCTTGATTTTAACGTCAGAAAGATTAGGAAATATAGTTTTCAAATATATGATTACGTCACAAGTTTTGTTCAATGCCCTCACCAAATTTTTGATAAAGCAAAGTTTAAGATGAAGTAGGGAAAAATTATGTCTACGAGAAGATTATATATGTATGTATATAATGTTGGCTCCGCCCATGTGCGATATACAAGAAAACGTTTAAATTCAATTGCAGTCGATTTAATTGATAATCTAATCACCCAATCACAAATTATATACTGGACAAGAAAATGTATGAAGCTTCCACCATACCCCCTAATTTCAATGCTATTCATGCTAAACTCTCTCCATGGAGCAAGCTCAAGAAAACCTTGGGAAGAAAATAGATGAGGTCGAAGGTTTGTAGAGCTTTAGCTTAAATCCAATTATAACTTTCTGTTAACAGGGGAAAAACGCAATAGCTTCGCACAGGTCTTGGGAGTACTCAACCAAATATTTAAAAAAAATTTACCAATTGCTTCGACCTCTATTTTTTCAATAAAAACACTGGATTTATTGAAAATAGCCAACGAAGGAATTGGTCAAAAAATTAAATTATGTAAGTTTGAGCACAGAGCGCTTGCTTTTGCTAGGTCAAGCTAATAAGGGAGTGCTTCCGTAGTTATAAGCATAGATTTTTTAAGCGATGCTACGACTGCAAGAAGAAAAATGCACGGAAATCTAAAAGTAATATCCTAATATAAATCTTTTGTTTGTAACAAAAATTAATAATAAAAAAGCTGTATCTTGTTTACATCACTTCTTTTATATTTATTTCAGTCTGTAGGTGTTCTTTTTTGAATAATTTGTTTAAAAATACCAACACTGGATAAGTAATTTTTCCTCTCAGTGTAGGTAATTTTGAACTAATTCTAGCACCATTTTCCATGGGTACTATATATTGTGTGCACAGCGTGGGTACATCGACACGAAGATAGTATACGAAGTAGTTCTGCACACTTTTTTGTGTACTATGTAGCCACGTTTCACACCAGAACTCGTCCTAGGACACTTACTAAGAGAAGTGTACAAGTGTCGCATTTAAGTTTAAGCAGTTTACAGGCACCTCCTCTATACAGGTCCGGCTGGGTATCTTTCTTGCATTTTGAGAATGTAAGTCAAAAACCATTGGAATTAAAACACACAACAGTAGATTTTTGAGAGAATATTTGAGCCCAGAAATATTGGTACATATAACTTCTGTTAAATTACCTGATAAAGGGACGTATTGCAATTCGCACCTTGAGTATGTATACCTTAGCCATATGATTACAAGTACCGTTTGTTATTTGCTACGATGTGCCTTATAAATTTCGTCGCAATAAGGAAAAACAGCTTAAGTCGTTCTATGATGGCAAAGCGAAACAGAGTAAATTACATGCTCACATGCTCACGCTACTTCAGATCGACTTAAGCTGTTTTTCCTTATTGCCACGGAATTAGAATGCCTGTAGAATGACGAATCATAAATAAACTGCACTAATTTGTTTTCATTTGATTGGTAGCAAGAAAAATTATTGAAACGAATAATATTTATAAGGTCAATAATTTTTTGATCAAAATCAAACCCTTTTAGTCGGCATCTTCAGAGGCTGTGTAATAATTTACACTTTTCTTTTTTTTTCTGCAATAAAATTATATGAAACACTTAAGATTTAAAAAAAAGACTTACAAATAACTAAGTTTTAATTAAACATAAGTTCTGAGCATTTAAATTTTTTCACAATTTCAATTACTATTGCATTATTTGGCAATGTTCATTATCAAGCCTTTTGTTTTGCTCCTGTGTCCACTAGGTGTCTGTAAATGTGGGCGCAATTGTCAGTGTTAGTTTTAAAGTTCAGTCGTTGTGCAGGTGTGTTTATTACGGGGAGCTTTTGTAATGCAAATCTTCTGTGTAGTTTCATTCTGGATTTAGAATTTTTACATCTTTCAACTGCGGAATGAGTCTTGTTTTTGCAGGACTATGCCAGTATGCAAACTTTTCCAATAATAATAATGCGTGTTTTCTTCATTTCTCAATACGTTATAATATTTTATTTATAGATTATTTATTTCTTAAACTACGTATGTTTACAATTTACTTTACTCGCGGTTGCTTGCGTTATTCGTTAGATCGCGATGGGGATAGTTGTTCTATCCGGTGCGGTTGTCGTACAACCAATAACGGCTATGTTGCAAACTATTCTGCCGGCACGAATGTTAGCGTTGCACCCAGACGTACGAAAGAATCGTTAGCTAGCTCTCCTACTCTATTTCACAATATTTGCTATGCCAGGTCTCTCTTGCACGGGTTCTGACGTTGCCGTGCAATAAATACCGTAGGCGCTGTACTATTCTGCCGGCACGAGTTTTAGTTGGCACCCAGACGTGCGACAGAATCGTCAGCTAGCTTGCCTACTCTACTTTACAAGAATGCTATGCCAGGTCTCTCTTGCACGGGTTCTGACGTTGCCGTGCAATAGATACCGTAGGCGCTGTACTATTCTGCCGGCACGAGTGTTAGTTGGCACCCAGACGTGCGACAGAATCGTCAGCTAGCTCTCCTACTCTATACTATTCTGCCGACACGAATGTTGACATTGCACCCATACGTGTGACAGAATCAACAACTAGCTATTTCTATGACTGTTTGTCAAGTCTCCACAAACAGCTGTTCCCTAAGTGTTGCCGTTTGACAGAAATTCCTTAAGACTTAGCTTATTTAAGGCTTAGCATAATTTATGAACATGGTTTTGTGTAATTAATTTTTTTCTTATAAATCTAAATATAATAATAGAAATAAATTAGATTTATCTCTGCGCAGACTTTTTGTTGTAAGCGGAAACGCGCGTGCAACTTCCGCCTTTACAATTCCTACTTACAAGAATTCGAGTGACATTCTATTTTTGAGTAATATTTAGTTTAAGCTTACAAAGGTTACAAAAATTGTTTGGGAAATTCATTACATAAAATATTGTACAATCTACAATAGTGTAATCGAGTGCATGTGCTTTCGTTTACATTTTTGCTATGCGTCGCTTGATTGCACTTTACATATTCGTGGTTGGCAATGGTCCCTTTGCATGATTAGGGATGGCGGTAGTGGTCGAGGTATAGGATACACTACACCCTTACCCTTTAGAAAAAATTTTCTGAGATTTTAATGTCAATTTAATTTTTTTTTTGTAAGAATGGTATTCAAAATAATGTTTTTAACTTATATGTAAATACTTTTAGTGAGTATAATTGATTATAATTAATTAAAATAATTACTATAAAAAATCTTTGTTTATTAATATTTCAAAATTAAATTGAAATAAATCGTATAAAATTTTATTATGTAGTTTATGAAAAGTCGGGTTTATATGCTTATAGGTTATTATGTGTCTCCTTTTCTAGCTATAATTTTAAATAAATATAATATAAAATAAAAACCTACCGGTGGAAATCAGCGAAAATGAAAAAAAAAAAAAAAATTTTGTGGCTTTTTTGTTGCTAATTAGTTGCTGAAACACCGATTTTGTTGCTCGAATCGATCGCGAAAAATCGGAAACAGTTCTAGTTCCATGTTAAGATAACGTGATAATGACTAAAATTTGGAATATCCGATCAAACGAATAAGATAAAATTTGTTGCCAATTTGTTGCTGTTGTTTATGTTCAATGAACTCGTAGTGGAACTTTGCACGATCCCTATATGTCGCCGCAGTGATGCGTTTATCCCACGTTGCCAGGGCAAAATTTAACATTTCATTCGACATCCTATGCTGTTGAACCTGTTGAAAAATTATATTATTAATGAAATTTTGTAAACTTATAGTTTTAACCGTAATACTTACTTTAAGCCAAAACTGTGGCCAATCGCAAATCGCAGCTTTTAATTGACATAAACTATCAAAAGGACATGTATAAGTAACGGTCACTCTGTTACCTTCTATATTTACTGCATTCAAACCATCACTAGATCCATTTATTAATATAGTTAATTTTTTATTTTTTTCCCTTGAATTTGTAATTCTTCATTTATTTGTTTACATTTCGCGCCGTAATATTTTGCAACTTTTTTTGATATTTTTATTTCTGTGTCCGTTCTCAAATCGTTCATTTCTAATGATTGATATTGTGTTTTTGCTGTCGGTAGCATTAATGTCTCATTGCTCCCATTTTCTTTATGACGAGATGAAATCAATTACATAAATTTTTCCTTTTTTGTCACAAGGATAACAAATATGTCTCATTCCAAATCCTTCTTCTAATTGTAGTTGGTGAGAACATGAGTCCAAATTTCTTTCTTTTCTTTGTTTTCCCGTTTCCATTCTCGAATCATTCATTTCTAATGATCGGTATGGATTTTTTGTTGCCGGGATTTTTAATGTTTCGTTGCGCCAATTTTCTTTTTGTCGGGATGAAATGATTACATCAATGTTTTCTGCTTTTCCACAAGGAAAACAAATACGTTTCTGTCCGAATCCTTCTTCTAACTCCAGTGGGTGAAAACATAAGTCTAACTTATGAGCCGGCTTGTAGCGTACATAGCATTGATGGATACCTGTTGGCTGGTCACCATTAGCGCATACAGGACATAAATTGTTTTCATTACCGCTATCTGGAAAACTTCTTGAATCGATATCCTCAAATTCGTTTTTACTTCTTGAATTAATATCTTCAACTACGTTTTCAACAACAGCAGATTGGTTGATTTTTGACTCTACTAGTTTTAATCGGCCGTTCAAATAATTTATATATTTTGTTACGTATTCATCCACTCTCATTGGCGTTACTTCATTTTGAATGAATTTTTATGTACGTTGAAATCACTTTCCACGGAGCTGCTAGATGCTGGAACGCGACCAAAACCAAATTTATCTCTAACAACACAGGACCAAAGAGGTAAATCACGCATATCAGTTAAAAACTTTTTTGTAAATTTAGGTAAATAAAATGGATTAACTCGGTGGTGACCGTTTTGAGTTCTTTTTATCATTATTACTTCATCATTTATTCCTTCTGCTATCTCTGTCCATTGATTACTTGCTTTTATTTTTTTTTTGTTTTTTGTTCATCATTTATGCTATTGTCTGAATTTAAGTCATCATCATCATTGTCATCTGCAAATGAATGCAGCAATTCATCATTTTCGTTTTCATTTCCTCCATCATCAATTGATTCCAGTTGCTAAAAAAAAATATTAAAGTCATTTTTATCATATTATTTGGTCATTTTTATTGTGTATACGTATTTATTATTCACGAATAATTATTGTTATTTATTAAGTTGAATAAAAACATTTTTTTTTTGCATTTAATACATTTTATGATTTGTAAAAATTTGAATTATTGACATCAATATGACTCAGTTACCTTTATCTATCGGTTATTAAATTGTATTATAAAAAAATTTCAAGTCATAAAAAAAAACAGAAAAATTCAATGAAAATCTTCTAAATGCTGATATGAAGTACTTATATTTAATTACAAAAAATTTTGAAAACCCAAAACATCAGGGAAATATTGAAAAATGTATAAAAAGTATTATTACGCGAGACAATCTTTTGAAAACTTTCTATATTGCCAAAACTTATTGTATGGGCTAGTTTAAATAAAAAATTTAATTTATTATTACACTTCTTGATGTCAGGTCTAAATTAATCAATACTTGAATAGATAGTCAAGATGTTGTAGACCAAATTTTCGCATGTTTTCTTTTATTAATTCCAAAATGCAACGTTTTGTCAGTTTTATTCTGACTTCATCCGGCAACCTATGTGTATACAAATAAATATTAATATTAATAATCAAATTAATATTTTAATTGAAATTTGTTGTATTATAATTTTGCATTTTTGTTTTTATACACTTAGGTTGCCTGATGAAGTCAGAATAAAACTGACGAAACGTTGCATTTTGGAATTAATAAAAGAAAACATACAAAAATTTTGTCTACAACATCCTGATTATTTATTCAACTATTTATCAGAAGTTTATATGTCAAATAAATATAATATCTTACGTTATCATCTGTGATAAGCGTCATCAAATAATTTTTTGCCTTTTCTGCTTCCGTTGCAGTTCCATTCCTTAAGTCACCATCTGTCTCACACTGGGATAATAACAGCAATGATCTAATTATTTTTGTAGCAATTTCCATATTCGTACAAATAATTAATTGGGTCATAACGGCTTTATAAAAAGTACAAACTTGTGGAGGTACACTTTTCAATAACTCAACGTAAGTTTTAATGAAATGGGCGTTGTCTATTCTAATATAGCACGATGGTAATTTTGAACCATTGCATGCATCAGCATAATCACTAATTGTTGCAAAATTTGTGAATGCTCTGACTGCCGCTGTTATAATAGCCCGACCACCATCTATGACGACTTCTTTTGGAGAAGGAGCACCTGATCTGATCCACTCCATCAACCAAAAATTAATCGTGTTCGCATTTTGACTCTCGCTAACGATTTGTGTCACCGGAAACTGTGCTTTTTCGAAGCCAATTACACCGTGGTATAAATAGATAGATTTCGGTTTCACTTTATCGCTGTGTTCGATTTTTCTTATGATTGATCTTGTTGTATATCGATACAAGCGACTAAATCCTTTATTGACATAATCTCTGTACATATATTTGGAAAAAAAGAAAAGAAAATGCGTAAACGCGGTAGACCTTCAAAAGTTCAATCGCAAAAAATTATTGATGCCATTTTACGTCGATCAAACGAAATAATAACTTCAAAAAATGGAGATATCGTTGAAAAAACGAATTCTGTTTGGAAAACAATATCGTCTGAATTGAAGAATGACATATTGCCGTCATCACTATATTCTTACGTAACTGATAATCGCTTTGAAATTAAAAGTAAATTATATTAACGTGAAGGCATATTACCCGACATATCATTAAACACCATCTGATTCTGTTAATGTATCCCAAAAAAGTGATTCGAGTTTTCATGATTATATAAAAAGATCTTATAAGAAATTTCTCTCTGAAGAAGTTTTTCAAGCCCTGATAGTCGTAAAAGTTCGTAAACGTCCAACTGGAAGAAACAAAAATTTTGATAAGTACAAGGCAGTCAAACCTGGAGCTTGGGAGGATGTCATTAATGATTTAGTTGTAGATTCTACAAAAATGACATGTGGCTTACGTTTCGAAAGTCATTTCATTTCAGCAGATGAGAGTTATGGAACATTTAAAGGTTAGTACGTCAAAACATTTGTATTCCTTTGAAATTTTCTCGTATCGTCTGACAAAAAAACTAATAAAACTCATAGTTTAAACGTAAAGAATTAAGATAAAAACTCCAAATTTTTTACTACAATGTAAAATGCCTCATCGACACTGCAAAATTTACTTCACGAAAATTTTGATCTATTTGCAACTTATGCTGTGTGAATACGAAATTCCAATCTTTTGATATTATATAAAATCAACATACTCTGATCGTAGACTTGTCACCGATAGGGCAAACGCCGCCACGTATAATTTTTTTTTTTATTTTCTTAGGAATTAAACATTTAATAAATAATTCTCAAAATATTCTTGGGACATTCTGGAATAATAAAATTTCTGAAATTTAAATAATAATTTATTGCTGCTCATAGAAAGCCTTGTTTGAGTGAAAAGAGTCAGCGATAAAATAGAAACCGGATGTTGGTAGCTTTAGGAGACCGGTTAGCTAGTGAACTGGCCACGCTAGCTTCGTGAGGGCCAAGAGTCGGAAATATTTCCGTGAATAGTCAAGTCGTCATAAAAAAAATTAATGTTAATTATTATATACATATAAAGATGCACATACTTTTTAACTGGTTGATGTTAACAACACAACAATGATTATAATGTAAAAAATAAAATTGAGCATGTCT